>CM077626.1:8424434-8999774 GCA_039566895.2 Turritopsis rubra | reverse complement strand
AGTAATTCCGCGACGCTAAGTCTACGAAAATGGCACAATGCGAACTTCCGTTCTCGTCTGCACATTAAAGTCAAGCATTGTTGGACTGGGATAGTATTTGGATAGGGGACCACGTGGGACCACCAGGGGAGATTAACGTCAGTTTTCATCTCTCTATGTAATTATTTGAACAAAACCACCTTAAGTTAATTGTGAGTTACATATGGTACGTCTACGACCAGTTCACAATGAATACTTTGTTCTTTTCTGAACATGGAAGTTAAGCATTGGCACACTAATATGAAAAGTTGGATGTAAGACCAGCCTTCATGATGGGTTCATCTGAGGACACCTAGTTCCGCAGGTTTCCTCTTTTATTTCCGCGTACGCAAATCCTTCTCTGATCACCGAACTTAATCACGGTTCAACTGGGATACTATTTGAAAGGGGGACCGCATAGAAACACCTGGTGCCGTAGACTTTCTTTTTCATTCCACCCCGTAACAAGTTTGGAGGGAACCTGTCCAAAAGTAAAGTATTTCCACCTCCGTGCATAGACGACCTTACTACAATAAACGCATTGGTTCTCGTCTGATTACAGAAGTGAAGCATTGTCGGACTACGATGATCACTCGCAAGTAAGGCTGATTGGAGACACCCAGTTCCGTATGTTTCCTCTTTGATTGCTCTGTACACCCTTTCTCTTCTGATCGCGGAATTTAAACTATTATGGGGTCTCTCTGTTAACAGGTGGAGCCGCAACCTACATTTTCGGGCTCTCTACGCAACTAATTTAAACACAACCAGTTTATATGCAAAGTATTTCCGCTACGGTACGTCTACGACAATGGCACAACGCTAACTACGGTTCTCCTCCGCACATTAAAGTTAAGCATTTTCGGGCTGGGATAGTATTTGGATGGGGGACCTCGTGGGAGCACCCCGTGCAGTTTACGTCCGTTTTCATCTATCTACGTAATTATTTAAACGCAACCAGGTTAAGTTCAATATAAGTTAGATATGGTACGTCTACCACCAGACCCCAATGAATACTTCGTTCTTGTCAGAACAGGAGAGTTAGGAATTGCCGCACTCAGATGATCACTTGGAGGTAAGACCAACCTTCATGTAAGGCTTCCTAGGGACACCTAGTTCCGTAGGTTTCCTTTTCTATTTCCACGTGCACAAATTCTTGTGCGATCACGGAAGTAAAGTGTGGGTGGGCCGGAGTAGTACATGGGTGGGGGTCGGTGTAGGAACACTTGGTACCGTAGATTTTCTCGTTCATTCGACCACGTAGCAAGTTTGAAGTAACCTGTCCATAGTAAAGTATTTCCACCTTTCTGCATAGACGACCTTACTACAATCAACGTATTGGTTCTCGTCTGATTACAGAAGTGAAGCATTGTCGGACTACGATGATCACTCGCAAGTAAGGCTGATTGGAGACACCCAGTTCCGTATGTTTCCTCTTTGATTGCTCTGTACACCCTTTCTCTTCTGATCGCGGAATTTAAACTATTATTGGGTCTCTCTGTTAACAGGTGGAGCCGCAACCTACATTTTCGGGCTCTCTACGCAACTAATATAAACACAACCAGTTTATATGCAAAGTATTTCCGCTACGGTACGTCTACGACAATGGCACAACGCTAACTACCGTTCTCCTCTGCACATTAAAGTTAAGCATTGTCGGGCTGGGATAGTATTTGGATGGGGGACCTCGTGGGAGCACCCCGTGCAGTTTACGTCCGTTTTCATCTATCTACGTAATTATTTAAACGCAACCAGGTTAAGTTCAATATAAGTTAGATATGGTACGTCTACCACCAGACCCCAATGAATACTTCGTTCTAGTCAGAACATGGAAGTTAGGAATTGCCGCACTCAGATGATCACTTGGAGGTAAGACCAACCTTCATGTAAGGCTTCCTAGGGACACCTAGTTCCGTAGGTTTCATTTTCTATTTCCACGTGCACAAATTCTTGTGTGATCACGGAAGTTAAGTGTGGGTGGGCCGGAACAGTACATGGATGGGGGACCGTGTAGGAACACCTGGTGTCGTAGACTTTCTTTTTCATTCCACCGCGTAACAAGTTTGGAGGGAACCTGTCCAAAAGTAAAGTATTTCCACCTCCGTGCATAGACGACCTTACTACAATAAACACATTGGTTCTCGTCTGATTACAGAAGTTTAGTATTGTCGGACTACGATGATCACTTGAAAGTAAGACCGACAGGGGACACCCAGTTCCGTATGTTTCCTCTTTGATTTCTCTGTACACCCTTCCTCTACTGATTGCGGAAGTTAAACTATTATGAGGTCTGCCTGGTAAGAGCTGCCACAACCTACATTTTTGATCTCTCCGCTGAACTAATTTGAACAGAACGATTTTATATGCAAAGTAATTCCGCGACGGTACGTCTACCACAATGGCACAATGCGAACTTCCGTTCTCGTCTGCACATTAAAGTTAAGCATTGTCGGGCTGGAATAGTATTTGGATGGGGGACCACGTGGGAGCACCCGGTGCAGTTTACGTCCGTTTTCATCTATCAACGTAATTACTTAAACGCAACCAGATTAAGTTCAACATAAGTTAGATATGGTACGTCTACCACCAGCCCCCAATGAATACTTCGTTTTTTCAAAACATGGAAGTTAGGAATTGCCGCACTTAGATGATCACTTGGAGGTAAGACCAACTTTCTTGTAAGGTTTCCTGGGGACACCTAGTTCCCTAGGTTTTCTCTTCTATTTCCACGTGCACAAATTCTTGTGTGATCACGGAAGTTAAGTGCGGGTGGGCCGGAATAGTACATGGAGGGGGGACCGTGTAGGAACACCTGGTGCCGTAGACTTTCTTTTTCATTCCACCTCGTAACAAGTTTGGAGGGAACCTGTTCAAAAGTAAAGTATTTCCACCTCCGTGCATAGACGACCTTACTACAATAAACGTATTGGTTCTCCTCTGATTACAGATGAAAAGCATTGTCGGACTACGATGATCACTTGGAAGTAAGACCGACTGGGGACACCCAGTTCCGTATGTTTCTTCTTTGGTTTCTCTCTACACCCTTTCTCTTCTGATCGCAGAATTTAATCTATTATGGGGTCCGCCTGGTAAGAGGTGGTGCCGCAACCTACATTTTCGATCTCTCTGCTTAAATAATTTGAACAGAACGATTTGATATGCAAAGTAATTCCGCTACGGTACGTCTACGATAAAGGCACAATGATTACGTCCGTTCTCGTCTGCAAAATTAAGTTGAAAATTGTCGAGCTGGGATAGTACTTGGATGTTGGACCAAGTGGGACCACCAGGGGAGATTAACGTCAGTTTTCATCTCTCTATGTAATTATTTTAACAAAACCAGTAGTCAGGGGCAGAATGCATGGGAAATGAATTCCGCTCGATTGTTTTGTTAAAAGCACTTTCTCGATGGATTTGTAATATTTGGCCTTAGAAGAATCGAAAGAGATATGGTGGCAATTTTTTAGATTCCATTTTGTGTATTTTACAGACCAGAATAGAAACGCCCTAAAAATCACAAATTAAGTAATATCTTGTCGAAAATTTAAGATTTTTAATCGAAATTTCAACTAGATATAGCTATTAGACAAGGTAACCAATTGATAACATAGATATATTTCTAAATGAAGTTGTGTGTATTTTACAGACCAGAGACTTTTTTCAGGTTTTCTGTCCGTAAATTGTCTCAAATAATTTTTTTTCTTGATTTTTTTTTTGATGTAGAACTCATTTACAAGAAACTACCTACTGCAAAATATGAAATATGAAAAATATGTATTTTACAGACCAGACACTTTGAAATATATCCAAGAGTTTCGATTAAAAAGCTATACACTTAGAAAAATATCCTAAATAAAAATCCTATCAAACAAAAGAAAAAGTCGTAACCAATGAAGATTGCCCAATATTATTAATTATCATCATCATATTCGTCATCACTACTCTCGGTCCCGATCTCTAGATCTTCACCATCATCCACTGAGTCATCATTTTCACATTCATCAGGGTATTTGCACATGTTCGTGCAAATCAATTTATTTTTACTACAAATACATCGTGCTGTACTACAGTCACCTTCACAACCACACATGGTTAGTTCTATTAATCCCATTGGTGCTGGTAATTCGTCAGACGTTATGGCGACTAAACGATCACCTTCAAGCTCCCATCCGAAACCAGTTGGGTCGGGCAGATCTTGTATCGCTTTGAAGCATGATTTGAAAACAAATGTTACGTAGTGACTCCGGAAAATTTTGTACTTCAGGGCTGAAAATGTTGGTGGCAGATTAGAAGCGTCTTTCGAATACCTACTGAAAAGATACCACCTCAGATCAGCAACACTTGAAAAAGACTTCGTGTTTGGCGGTGTGTAAACTTCTATAACAAACTTTTCCAGACCTAGAAGTTAAAAGAGTTTTGACGTTAAGTTTAAACTATATTTTGTGTACCGTTATATTTTGGCAATTCTCTCGACATTCGGTTTATTCGAACCACAATAAACACTAGTTTCATAAAAATATCCTCAGAAACTAAAAGTCTTTATTACCAATCATTGTAATATTTAACATGTTTACCTTCTAAAACTTCTAAAGAGGGTAGTGCTGATCCATCGTCACCGAGTTTCTTCAATGCTGTAATGACATCTGTGTCGGCTTTCATTGAATGAAGTCTTTCATAAGTTAATGGTTTTTTAGTGCTTCCCGTAGATCTTTGACATATTATTATTCCAGTTCCATGGAACTCTCCTTTTCCATCCGGAGTGTCATTTTCAAAGTCAGTGTTATCGATAGCAAAAAATGGACGCTGACCACCTTCAATATCAATATTTGGCCGGATGTAACAATTGTTGTACTCGTCCATTATTTTACATACATGGTTTGCAATTTGATTTTGTAAACTAGTACACTTTTTGTAATTTATTGATGTATTAACCTTTGATAAATTGTCAACAAGTTCTTTACTTCTTGTTTTCTGATAAATGTACATTCCTAAGCCCACCATATTAGGAGTCTCTTTCACATTGTTGAAACCGAAATCATTAGCTCCTGATTTCCTTGTACTAACTTGATCATTTGTTTTAACTGCGCCTATCAACATTTGAATGGTAGAATCTGTTGATTTGTTGATTTCTTCAGTTTTTCGTTCAGAAGCGATTTTTTCTTTTGGACCTGCTATTATCCATTTTACAAAAGACGTTAAAGATGGAGAAATTTCAAAATCAGCGAGACTTCCAGAAAATTTCCCTTTCGTGTGCTTCAACAATTCCGATCGAACGATCATAGCAGCTTTGAATAATATATTGATATCATCATTGGTTGCACGAAAAGTCTGATCAGCGGCATTATCTTTTGTTGATGTCATTGAAACCTTCTCTGACTGGTTCTTTTGTATTGATTTTGTAAACTCAATATCGGCAATGTTATCTTGCAACAGTTTTTTCAGATATTTCTTTTTGTCCTTTATAGTATTCCTCTCGATGTCCTTAGCATTTATGAATTCATTGTAAGCATGGTTTATATCGTTCATATTTAGCACTGTAGAGGATCGAATTTCCGTTTCCACTAGATGGACTATTTCAATATCGGCAATAACATTAATCAGTGTGTCATCTGTTTCATGGTTTTGTTTTCTTTGATCTTTTTCCATTTGTCTTTGCGCATTTATCCAGCAAGATCGATGATATTGCACATCATTAGCGACTCCGTCCGCGGCGATTGCAATCGAATTCAGACGGAGGAATAAGGTTTTATCTGCCAATTCACGCGAAGTAGCGAGCATTCTGTTTCCCATTTCCAGATACTCAACTGTGTGTAATGATTCAGCACGCCATTTCTGACAAATAACACACATCTCTTTATTAAATATTGCTCCGGACGATGATCTTAATCGTTTTGACGAACTCTGAGTATCGGTCTCTTCTGACTTTCGTTTTTCTGGTCGTCCAACGGCAGGTTTAATTTGCAAGTTCTTGGACTTTATACTATCCATAAATCGTTTTTGCACTTGTGAAATAGTTTTTGCATGTGTACATGATTTGTAACAGATGCTGTGGTATTTGACCGACTGATCATGTAAATATTTAGCTGAATAGTTTTCCAGTCGTTGGTAGATTCCTGTAATACCAACATCCTTGCAATTGTGCCTTTCTTGAAGTGCTTCTTTAAGCGTTTTCAAAGAAGAAAGTTTTGGTTCTTTTACCAGGCTTTGTTTTTTATCAGTTTTCTGGCATATGATGCACTTTTTTCAAAATCCATTGTCTCTTCCATTGTTTCATTATTTAGTTTCACATTATTTTATCTAATTTTTATATTTCACCTGAAAAGAAAAGAAAATGATTAAATTCTGGTTTGTAAAATACAAAAACGTTAATATCTCTTCAACTAAATGTCCGACCGATTTCATATTTTGCCAGTAGGTAGTTTCTTGTCAATGTGTTCTACAGAAAAACAAATCAAGAAAAAAAAATGATTTTGAGATAATTTACGGACCAAAAACCTTAAAAAAGTCTTTGGTCTGTAAAATACACACAACTTAATTTAGAAATATATCTATGTTATAAATTGGTTACCTTGTCTAATAGTTATATCTAGTTCAAATTTCGATTAAAAATCTTAAATTTTCGACAAGATATTACTTAATTTGTGATTTTTAGGGCGTTTCTATTCTGGTCTGTAAAATACAAAAAAGGGAATCTAAAAAATTGCTACCATATCTCTTTCGATTCTTCTAAGGCCAAATATTATAAATCCATCGAGAAAGTGCTTTTAACAAAGCAATCGAGCGGAATTGCAATTCTACCCCGACTACAGCTTAAGTTCATTGTAAGTTACATATGGTACGTCTACGACCAGTTCACAATGAATACTTCGTTCTTTTCTGAACGTAGAGGTTAAGCATTGCTGCACTAATATGATAAGTTGGATGTAAGACTAGCCTTCACGTTAGATTGCATATCGCATTAACACGGACGTGTTTTTGTGCGAAGAAAAAGCTGAAAACTTTCTTCCTTAAAAGTTGTATATGTTTTTGCAATATGGATTTATTGAAAAATCTTGAAGAAGAAATACCTATATTTGTGGAAAAGAAAGAAGATAGTACAACCTACATCGAAAGAAGTTTTCAATCATTGAGAAGTAAACAAAAACTCCAAAACTGCATAAAATCTATCGATGAAAACACAAAGTTTTATATAGATAACTTAGTAGAGATGCATTTAAATTCTAGATCCAAGAGAGAGAATTTTTATGAACATGAAATGTTGAAATTGTATAAAGAGAGAATTGTATTTTTGGAAGATCAAGTAAAACGGATGGGCGATATGATGAAAAATTTCATAAAAAATATCAACGTTTCACAAAATTGTCACAATTGTCAAAAACAAAATTGTCAAACACAAAGTTTTTCTGAGCACTCTCCCATCGTACCTCGTTTTGATATCGATACACCAAACATCAGCCAAATTGAGGAGAAAACACAAATGACGGAGTACAAGAAATCAATCGGTGAACAATTAACGGAGGTGAGACAAAATATCACGGTGGACACTCCAAATATTTCTTTTGACACAAAAGATTTCCAACGCTCTGGGGAAAGTTGCAATTTTAAACAAATTTACGACCAATTATCTGAGCTACGAAAACAAAAGCATGAAAATTATGTCAAGTCAAAAAAATCTGACAATACATGTGATAATAAAGATGTTAGTACGACAAGAAAAGATGATGTGTTGATAATAGGAGATTCTATGTTAAATGGAATTAAAGAAAAAGGTGTGTCAAAAAATGGACATAACGTTAAAATTAAATATTTTTCTGGTGCGAAGATAGACGATGTTAGAAGTAAACTGGACGAGTTGTTGCAAGGTAAACCAAAAGTAGTAATTTTACATCTTGGCACAAATGATGCACCTTATAAACCGTCAAACGAAATTCTTGATAATTTGTTGTCAGTAAAGAACTCCATCGAGAAATCACTTCCAGATTGTAAAGTCATCATATCCTCCCTCACCCCACGCTTGGATAATGGAAAAGCCTCTCTCACAATCAAACACTTTAATGAACATCTTTATCAACTGCGGCTCAACATAATGGATAACTCTAACGTCACTTTCAAAGACTTGGGGAGAAAAGGATTACACCTGTCGGCAAGTGGAAAAGCGAAAATGGCGAAAAATATTGTGAAGATTTTAGGAAACCATTGACGAGAGGAAAGCTGCAGTCGCCCATCGAGGTATGAAGTTTTAAACACTTTAAGGAAAAAGAACAAAAATAATGTTTTATTAGGCTATATAAACGTCAATTCAATAAGAAATAAGGTTGAAGATCTTTTTCAATGTATTGGGGGTAATTTTGACATTATTTCCGTAGCTGAAACTAAATTGGACTCGTCTTTTCCAAATGCCCAATTTTTTATACCTGGTTATAAATCACCATATAGGCTCGATATCAGTGACAGGAGTGGTGGTATACTTGTTTATGTAAAGAAAGGACTCCCTTCGTTACGACTACAGAATTTAAATCTCCCCAAAGATGTTCAAATTATCCCTTTACAAATCAACCTTAAAACTATGAAATGGCTTGTAATTCCTATATATAGACCTCCCAAACAAAATCTTGACTACTTTTTGTCACATCTATCTAAAGTTATCGATTTTTACAATCTTGAAAAGTGTATCTTAATTGGTGATTTTAATGCTGATCCCAAAAACCCAAGCCTGATATCCTTCATGGACAGTCAATTATTATACTGTCATGTAAATTTTAACACCTGCTTTAAATCGGAAAAAGGAAGCTGTATTGATTTGATTTTGTCGAATCAAAAACACAGCTTACATTCTACTGGAAGTTTTAACACAGGGATCAGTGATCATCACCACTTGATTTACACGATGCTAAACCTATAACCAAACCAAGATGCTAACCTATACCAAATTGTCACCAAAAAATGTTGTATATAGGTGTTACGGAAAATTTGAACAACAAAACTTTGATAATGACCTAGCTGAAGCACTTTATGGTAGAAATATTGATTTGGGTGATTATGACAAATTTGAAGCTACCTTTGAGTCTGTACTTGATAAGCATGCTCCAAAGAAGAGGAAACTAATAAGAGGAAACGAAAAACCTCACATGAATAAAGATCTCAAAAAAGCCATTATGAAACGGTCTAGGTTGTGGAATAAATACCACAAAACCAACTGCTCCTCAGACCTTCATGCTTATAAAGTACAGAGAAATCTGGTTACCAAACTGAATAAAGTTGCCAAACAAAAACTCTTCAACAGAGCAATGGAATCTTCCAAAGAAAGACCAAAAGACTTTTGGAAATTATGCAAACCTTTTTTTTCAAATAAGAGCTCTGTTGAAAATGAGCACCTTGTTAGACATGAAGGGAAGATTATTCAGGATAAAACCAGGGTGGCTGAATTATTCAATGTGCATTTTAACGGCATAACAAACTCATTAAATCTTTTTGAATGGAATAAAGACTATTGCTCTTTAATCCAGGACCCGGTTCTAAGAGCGATAGAGAAACATAAAGGACATCCCAGTATTGTCAAAATCCAAAATTGCATAGGGCGTGGCCCGTCATTTGATTTCCAGGAGATTGAATCTCTTGAAGTGAGAAAATTGATTATGGCGTTGGATTGCACAAAGAAAACCAGTGGGTCTATACCAAATAGTGTATTAAAGTCATCAAGTAATATTGTATCTGATGTTGTAAGAGATTGTATTAATAGATCAATTAAATCCTGTAAATTTCCAAACAAGCTAAAACTTGCTGAGATAACTCCTATTCCAAAAAAGGGTGACAGTCTGGAAGTTGGTGACTATCGACCCATCAGCATTTTACCAACAATATCTAAATTGTACGAGAAAGCACTGGCCGAACAGCTTGGAAACTTTTTTGAAACCAAATTTTCTAAACTGTTGTGTGGTTTTCGCAAACGCCATTCAACACAGCACGCTCTTTTTAGATTGCTAAAATCCTGGAAAAATAGTTTAGACAAAGGTGAAATTGTTGGTACTGTACTGATGGATCTGTCGAAAGCATATGACTGTCTTCCACATGACCTTTTAATTGCTAAACTTGCGGCTTACGGAGTCGGTTTAAAAAGTCTTAGCTTGTTGTATGACTATCTAACTAGGAGATTTCATAGGGTTAAAATTGATTCTTTTGTAAGTGAGTGGTTAGAAATGTTATTAGGTGTACCTCAAGGGTCTATTTTAGGCCCTATTTTGTTCAATATTTTCATTAATGATATATTTCTTTTCATCTCTGAGGCAGATATCTGTAACTTTGCTGATGATAACACCCTCTATACTAGTGATCTCACGGAAACCACAGTCCTTGATGTCCTTAAGAGAGAAACCAAAATTCTATTGGAGTGGTTCAAAGTAAATTCAATGGCAGCAAACCCAGCAAAGTTCCAGATTATGTTTATGGGAAGAAAAGAAACTCACGACATAGTTTTTAATATTAATGATTTAACCTTGAAACCTACAAATGTTGTCAAACTACTCGGAGTAACTATTGACAACAAACTAAATTTTGATTCGCATGTTAAAACGCTTTGCAAAACCGCATCTCAGAAAGTGAAGGCATTATTCCGCATTCGATCAAACCTGAATACTAGATGTGCAAAAAGGCTTTGTAATGCCTATATTCTTTCCACATTCAATTATTGCCCACTAATTTGGATGTTCTGTAGCAAACGTAGTAACTCACTGGTGAACGAAGTTCACAAACGCGCATTGAGGGCAACATACCAAAACTTTAATGCCTCACTAGATGAGTTATTGGAGGTAGACCAAGGTGTTAATATTCATGTTAGAAATTTAAGATATTTACTTATAGAAATATTTAAATCTTTGAATTTCATGAATCCAAATTTTATGTGGAATATTTTTGAACAAAAGGCAATTCCTTACAGCCTAAGATCAGGGTCAACTCTAAAATTGCCTTCTTGTAAAACCAGACGATATGGCATAAATTCTATTGTTTTCAGAGGCAGCTTGCTTTGGTGTGCACTGCCAGCTTCCATTAAGTCCTCGAATTCTCTATCAAGCTTCAAAAGAAAATTGAATTCTTTGTCGGATATAGCCTGCTACTGCCTATTATGCACTTGACCTGAAATTTACTGCACATCTAAGTTTTTATTCATTTTTTCATTTATAACTAGATTTTAGATTTTATTATTTGCAAAGTTGGTTTATATTAGTTTCTTTGTAAATTATGATTTTAATCCTTGTTACCAACTGAAAATAAATTAATAATAATAATAAAAATAAATAATGATGGGCTATATAGGGACACCTAGTTCCGTAGGTTTCCTCTTTTATTTCCCCGTACGCAAATCCTTCTCTAATCACCGAACTTAATCACGGTTCAACCGGGATATTATTTGAACCCCTTTCAAATAATATCCCGGTTGAACCGTGATTAAGTTTGGTATAGAAACCCCTGGTGCCGTAGACTTTCTTTTTCATTCCACCCCGTAACAAGTTTAGAGGGAACCTGTCCAAAAGTTAAGTATTTCCACCTCCGTGCATAGACGACCTTACTACAATAAACGCATTGGCTCTCGTCAGATGACAGAAGTTAAGTATTGTCGGACTACGATGATCATTTGAAAGTAAGACCGACAGGGGACACCCAGTTCCGTATGATTCCTCTTAGATTTCTCGGTACACCCTTCCTCTACTGATCGCGGAAGTTACACTATTATGAGGTCTGCCTGGTAAGAGGTGCTGCCACAACATACATTTTCGATCTCTCTGCTAACTAATTTGAACAGAACGATTTTATATGCAAAGTAATTCCGCGACGGTACGTCTACGACAATGGCACAATGTTAAGTTCCGTTCTCGTCTGCACATTAAAATTAAGCATTGTCGCGCTGGGATAGTATTTGGATGGGGGACCACGTGGACGCACCCGGTGCAGTTTACGTCCGTTTTCATCTATCTACATAATTATTTAAACACAACCAGGTTAAGTTCAATATAAGTTAGATATGGTACGTCTACCACCAGCCCCCAATGAATACTTAGTTCTTGTCAGAGTATGGAAGTTAGGAATTGACGCGATCAGATGATCACTTGGAGGTAAGACAAACCTTCATGAAAGGCTTTCTGGGGACACCTAGTTCCGTAGGTTTCCTCTTTTATTTCTGCGTGCACAAATTCTTGTGTGATCACGGAAGTGAAGTTTGGGGAGACCGGAGTAGTACATGGATGGGGGACCCTGTAGGAACACCTGGTGCCATAGACTTTCTTTTTCATTCCACCGCGTAACAAGTTTGGAGGGAACCTGTCCAAAAGTAAAGTATTTCCACCTCCGTGCATAGACGATCTTACTACAATAAACGCATTGGTTCTCGTCTGATTACAGAAGTTAAGTATTGTCGGACTACGATGATCACTTGAAAGTAAGACCGACAGGGGACACCCAGTTCCGTATGTTTCCTCTTTGATTTCCCTGTACACCCTTCCTCTACTGATCGCGGAAGGTAAACTATTATGAGATCTGCCTGGTAAGAGGTGCTGCCACAACCTACATTTTCGATCTCTCTGCTTAACTAATTTGAACAGAACGATTTTATATGCAAATTAATTCTGCGACGGTACGTCTACGACAATGGCACAATGCTAACTTCCGTTCTCGTCTCCACATTAAACTTAAGCATTGTCGGGTTGGGATAGTATTTAGATGGGGGACCACGTGGACGCACCCGGTGCAGTTTACGTCCGTTTTTATCTATCTACGTAATTATTTAAACGCAACCAGGTTAAGTTCAATATAAGTTAGATATGGTAGGTCTACCACCAGCCCCTAATAAATACTTAGTTCTGGTCACAACATTGAAGTTAGGAATTGCCGCGATCAGATGATCAATAGGAGGTAAGACCAACCATCATGTAAGGCTTTCTGGGGACACCTAGTTCCGTAGGTTTCCACTTCTATTTCTGCGTGCACAAATTCTTATGTGATCTCGGAAGTGAAGTGTGGGGGTGGAGGGGGGGGAGGAGTAATACATGGATGGGTGACCGTGTAAGAACACCAGGTGCCGTAGATTTTCTCGTTCATGAGACCGCGTAGCAAGTTTGCAGGTAAACTGTCCATAGTAAAGTATTTCCACCTCCGTGCATAGACGACCTTACTACAATCAACGCATTGGTTCTCGTCTGATTACAGAAGTGAAGCATTGTCGGACTACGATGATCACTCGCAAGTAAGACCGATTGGGGACACCCAGTTCCGTATGTTTCCTCTTTGATTGCTCTGTACACCATTCCTCTACTGATCGCGGAAGTTAAACTATTATGAGGTCTGCCTGGTAAGAGGTGCTGCCAAAACCTACATTTCCGATCTCTCTGCTTAACTAATTTGAACAGAACGATTTTATAAGCAAAGTAATTCCGCGACGGTACGTCTACGACAATGGCACATTGCTAACTTCCGTTCTCGTCTGCACATTAAAGTTAAGCATTGGCGGGCGGGAATAGTATTTGGATGGGGGACCACGTGGACACACCCGGTGCAGTTTACGTCCGTTTTCATCTATCTACGTAATTATTTAAACCCAACCAGGTGAAGTTCAATATAAGTTAGATATGGTACGTCTACCACCAATCCCCAATGAATACTTCGTTCTTGTCAGAACATGGAAGTTAGGAAATGCCGCACTCAGATGATCACTTGGAGGTAAGACCAACCTTCATGTAAGGCTTGCTGGGGACACCTAGTTCCCTAGGTTTCCTCCTCTATTTCCATGTGCACAAATTCTTGTGTGATCACGGAAGTTAAGTGTGGGTGGGCCGGAATAGTACATGGATGGGGGACCGTGTAGGAACACCTGGTGCCGTAGAATTTCTTTTTCATTCCACCGCATAACAAGTTTAGATGGAACCTGTCCAAAAGTAAAGTATTTCCACCTCCGTGCATAGACGACCTCACTACAATAAACGCATTGGCTCTTGTCTGAATACAGAAGTTAAGTATTGTCGGACTACGATGATCACTTGAAAGAAAAACGGAAAGGGGACACCCAGTTCCGTATGTTTCCACTTGGATTGCTCTGTACACCCTTCCTCTACTGATCGCAGAAGTTAAACTATTATGAGGTCTGCCTGGTAAGAGGTGCTGCTAAAACCTACATTTCCGATCTCTCTGCTTAACTAATTTGAACAGAACGATTTTATAAGCAAAGTAATTCCGTGACGGTACGTCTACGACAATGGCACATTGCTAACTTCCGTTCTCTTCTGCACATTAAAGTTAAGCATTGGCGGGCTGGAATAGTATTTGGATGGGGGACCACGTGGACACACCCGGTGCAGTTTACGTCCGTTTTCATCTATCTACGTAATTATTTAAACCCAACCAGGTGAAGTTCAATATAAGTTAGATATGGTACGTCTACCACCAACCCCCAATGAATACTTCGTTCTTGTCAGAACATGGAAGTTAGGAAATGCCGCACTCAGATGATCACTTGGAAGTAAGACCAACCTTCATGTAAGGCTTCCTGGGGACACCTAGTTCCGTAGGTTTCCTCTTCTATTTCTGCGTGCACAAATTCTTGTGTGATCACGGAAGTGAAGTGTGGGGTTGGAGGGGGGGGAGGAGTAATACATGGATGGGTGACCGTGTAAGAACACCAGGTGCCGTAGATTTTCTCGTTCATGAGACCGCGTAGCAAGTTTGCAGGTAAACTGTCCATAGTAAAGTATTTCCACCTCCGTGCATAGACGACCTTACTACAATAAACGCATTGGTTCTCGTCTGATTACAGAAGTGAAGCATTGTCGGACTACGATGATCACTCGCATGTAAGACCGATTGGGGACACCCAGTTCCGTATGTTTTCTCTTTGATTGCTCTGTACACCCTTTCTCTTCTGATCGCGGAATTTAAACTATTATGGGGTCTCTCTGTTAACAGGTGGTGCCGCAACCTACATTTTTGGGCTCCCTACGCAACTAATTTAAACACAACCAGGTTATATGCAAAGTATTTCCGCTACGGTACGTCTACGACAATGGCACAATGCTAACTTCCGTTCTCCTCCGCACATTAAAGTTAAGCATTGTCGGGCTGGGATAGTATTTGGATGGGGGACCACGTGGGAGCACCTGGTGCAGTTTACGTCCGTTTTCATCTATGTACGTAATTATTTAAACGCAACCAGGTTAAGTTCAATATATGTTAGATATGGTACGTCTACGACCAGCCCCCAATAAATACTTCGTTCTTGTCAGAACATGGAAGTTAGGAATTGCCGCACTTAGATGATCACTTGGAGGTAAGACCAACCTTCATGTAAGGCTTGCTGGGGACACCTAGTTCCCTAGGTTTCCTCCTCTATTTCCATGTGCACAAATTCTTGTGTGATCACGGAAGTTAAGTGTGGGTGGGCCGGAATAGTACATGGATGGGGGACCGTGTAGGAACACCTGGTGCCGTAGAATTTCTTTTTCATTCCACCGCATAACAAGTTTGGATGGAACCTGTCCAAAAGTAAAGTATTTCCACCTCCGTGCATAGACGACCTTACTACAATAAACGCATTGGCTCTTGTCTGAATACAGAAGTTAAGTATTGTCGGACTACGATGATCACTTGAAAGAAAAACGGAAAGGGGACACCCAGTTCCGTATGTTTCCACTTGGATTGCTCTGTACACCCTTCCTCTACTGATCGCGGAAGTTAAACTATTATGAGGTCTGGCTGGTAAGAGGTGCTGCCAAAACCTACATTTCCGATCTCTCTGCTTAACTAATTTGAACAGAACGATTTTATAAGCAAAGTAATTCCGCGACGGTACGTCTACGACAATGGCACATTGCTAACTTCCGTTCTCGTCTGCACATTAAAGTTAAGCATTGGCGGGCGGGAATAGTATTTGGATGGGGGACCACGTGGACACACCCGGTGCAGTTTACGTCCGTTTTCATCTATCTACGTAATTATTTAAACCCAACCAGGTGAAGTTCAATATAAGTTAGATATGGTACGTCTACCACCAATCCCCAATGAATACTTCGTTCTTGTCAGAACATGGAAGTTAGGAAATGCCGCACTCAGATGATCACTTGGAGGTAAGACCAACCTTCATGTAAGGCTTGCTGGGGACACCTAGTTCCCTAGGTTTCCTCCTCTATTTCCATGTGCACAAATTCTTGTGTGATCACGGAAGTTAAGTGTGGGTGGGCCGGAATAGTACATGGATGGGGGACCGTGTAGGAACACCTGGTGCCGTAGAATTTCTTTTTCATTCCACCGCATAACAAGTTTGGATGGAACCTGTCCAAAAGTAAAGTATTTCCACCTCCGTGCATAGACGACCTTACTACAATAAACGCATTGGCTCTTGTCTGAATACAGAAGTTAAGTATTGTCGGACTGCGATGATCACTTGAAAGAAAAACGGAAAGGGGACACCCAGTTCCGTATGTTTCCACTTGGATTGCTCTGTACACCCTTCCTCTACTGATCGCGGAAGTTAAACTATTATGAGGTCTGCCTGGTAAGAGGTGCTGCCAAAACCTACATTTCCGATCTCTCTGCTTAACTAATTTGAACAGAACGATTTTATAAGCAAAATAATTCCGCGCGGTACGTCTACGACAATGGCACATTGCTAACTTCCGTTCTCGTCTGCACATTAAAGTTAAGCATTGGCGTGCTGGAATAGTATTTGGATGGGGGACCACGTGGACACACCCGGTGCAGTTTACGTCCGTTTTCATCTATCTACGTAATTATTTAAACCCAACCAGGTGAAGTTCAATATATGTTAGATATGGTACGTCTACCACCAACCCCCAATGAATACTTCGTTCTTGTCAGAACATGGAAGTTAGGAAATGCCGCACTCAGATGATCACTTGGAAGTGAGACCAACCTTCATGTAAGGCTTCCTGGGGACACCTAGTTCCGTAGGTTTCCTCTTCTATTTCTGCGTGCACAAATTCTTGTGTGATCACGGAAGTGAAGTGTGGGGGGCGGAATAGTACATGGATGGGGGACCGTGTAGGAACACCTGGTGCCGTAGACTTTCTTTTTCATTCCACCGCGTAACAAGTTTGGAGGGTACCTGTCAAAAAGAAAAGTATTTCCACCTCCGTGCAAAGACGACCTTACTACAATAAACGCATTGGTTCTCGTCTGATTACAGAAGTTAAGCATTGTCGGACTACGATGATCACTCGCAAGTAAGACTGATTGGGGACACCCAGTTCCGTATGTTTCTTCTTTGATTGCTCTGTACACCCTTTCTCTTCTGATCTCAGAATTTAAATTATTATGGGGTCCGCCTGGTAACAGGTGGTACCGCAACCTACATTTTCGGGCTCTCTACGAAACTAATTTAAACACAACCAGTTTATATGCAAAGTATTTCCGCTACGGTACGTCTACGACAATGGCACAATGCTAACTTCTGTTCTCCTCTGCACATTAAAGTTAAGCATTGTCGGGCTGGGATAGTATTTGGATCGGGGACCACGTGGGAGCACCCGGTGCAGTTTACGTCCGTTTTCATCTATCTACGTAATTATTTAAATGCAGCAAGGTTAAGTTCAATATAAGTTAGATATGGTACGTCTACCACCAGCCCCCAATGAATACTTCGTTCTTGCCAGAACATGGTAGTTAGGAATTGCCGCACTTAGATGATCACTTGAAGCTAACACCAACATTCATGTAAGGCTTCCTGGGGACACCTAGTTCCGTAGGTTTCCTCTTCTATTTAAACGTGCACAAATTCTTGTGTGATCACGGAAGTTAAGTGTGGGTGGGCCGGAATAGTACATGGATGGGGGACCGTGTAGAAACACCTGGTGCCGTAAACTTTCTTTATCATTCCACCGCGTAACAAGTTTGGACGGAACCTGTCCAAAAGCAAAGTATTTCCACCTCTGTGCATAGACGACCTTACTACAATAAACGCATTGGCTCTCGTCTGATTACAGAAGTTAAGTATTGTCAGACTACGATGATCACTTGGAAATTAGAACGACTGGGGACACCCAGTTCCGTATGTTTCTTCTTTGATTGCTCTGTACACCTTTTCTCTTCTGATCTCAGAATTTAAATTATTATGGGGTCCGCCTGGTAACAGGTGGTACCGCAACCTACATTTTCG
This sequence comes from Turritopsis rubra, assembly GCA_039566895.2. NCBI lineage: Eukaryota > Metazoa > Cnidaria > Hydrozoa > Anthoathecata > Oceaniidae > Turritopsis > Turritopsis rubra. The sequence continues at coordinate 8,981,608 of CM077626.1, read as the reverse complement.
GGCTCTCTACGAAACTAATTTAAACACAACCAGTTTATATGCAAAGTATTTCCGCTACGGTACGTCTACGACAATGGCACAATGCTAACTTCTGTTCTCCTCTGCACATTAAAGTTAAGCATTGTCGGGCTGGGATAGTACTTGGATCGGGGACCACGTGGGAGCACCCGGTGCAGTTTACGTCCGTTTTCATCTATCTACGTAATTATTTAAATGCAGCAAGGTTAAGTTCAATATAAGTTAAATATGGTACGTCTACCACCAGCCCCCAATGAATACTTCGTTCTGGCCAGAACATGGTAGTTAGGAATTGCCGCACTTAGATGATCACTTGAAGCTAACACCAACCTTCATGTAAGGCTTCCTGGGGACACCTAGTTCCGTAGGTTTCCTCTTCTATTTAAACGTGCACAAATTCTTTTGTGATCACGGAAGTTAAGTGTGGGTGGGCCGGAATAGTACATGGATGGGGGACCGTGTAGAAACACCTGGTGCCGTAAACTTTCTTTATCATTCCACCGCGTAACAAGTTTGGAGGGAACCTGTCCAAAAGTAAAGTATTTCCACCTCCGTGCATAGACGACCTTACTACAATAAACGCATTGGCTCTCGTCTGATTACAGAAGTTAAGTATTGTCAGACTACGATGATCACTTGGAAATTAGAACGACTGGGGACACCCAGTTCCGTATGTTTCTTCTTTGATTGCCCTGTACACCCTTTCTCTTCTGATCGCGGAATTTAAACTATTATGGGGTCCGCCTGGTAAGAGGTGGTGCCGGAACCTACATTTTTGATCTCTCTGCTTAACTAATTTGAACAGAACGATTTTATATGCAAAGTAATTCCGCTACGGTACGTCTACGACAATGGCACAATGCTTACTTCCGTTCTCGTCTGCACATTAACGTTAAGCATTGTGGGGCTGGGATAGCATTCGGATGGGGGAACCCGTGGGAGGACCAGGTGCAGTTTACGTCCCTTTTCATCTATCTACGTAATTATTTGGACAAAACCAGCTTAAGTTCATTGTAAGTTACATATGGTACGTCTACGGCCAGTTCACAATGAATACTTCGTTCTTGTCAGAACATGGAAGTTAAGCATTGCTGCGCTAATATGATCAGTTGGATATCAAACTAGCCTTCATGTTGGGCTACCTGGGGACACCTAGTTCCGTAGGTTTCCTCTTTTATTTCTCTGTACGCAAATCATTGTATGATCACCGAATTTATTCACGGTTCGACCAGGATATTATTTGAATTGGGGACTGCATAGAAACGCCTGGTGCCGTAGACTTTTTTTTTTCATTCCACCGCCTATGCAGGGAACCTGTCTAAAAGTAAATTATTACCACCCCCGTGCATATATGACCTTACTACAATAAATGCATTCGTTCTCCTTTGTTTACCGAAGTTATACATAGTCCGACTGGGATGATCACTTCGATATAAGACCGAATGGGAACACCTAGTTCCGTACGTTTCTTCTTTGATTTCTTTGTACAACATTTCTCTTCTGATCGCGGAAGTTAATCTATTATGGGGTCCGGTTGGTAACAGGTGGTGCCGCAACCTACATTTTCTATCTCTCTGCTTAACTAATTTGAACATAACGATTTTATATGTAAAGTAATTCCGCTGCGGTATGTCAACGACAATGGCACAATGCTTATGTCCGTTCTCCGCTGCACATTAAAGTTAAGCATTGTGAGGGTGGAATAGTATTTGCATGGGGGACCAAGTCGGGGCACCGGGTGCAGTTTACGTCCGTTCTTATCTGTCTACGCAATTATTTAAATACAACCAGGTTAAATTCAATAAAAGTTAGATATGGTACGCCTAGCACCAGTTCACAATGAATACTTCCCTCTTGTCAGAATGTATGGATGTAAGACCAGCCTTCATGTTGGGCTACCCTGGGACACCTAGTTCCGTAGGTTTCCTCTTTTATTTCTCCGTACGCAAATTCTTGTCTGTTCAAGGAAGTTAATTACGGTTGGACCGTGATATTACTTGGATGGGCGACCGTGTAGAAACTCCTGGTGCCGTAGACTTTCTTTTTCATTTGAACGCGTAGCAAGTTTGGAGGGAACCTGTACAAAAGTAACTTACTTCTACTTCCGTGCATATATGACCTTACTACAATAAATACATTCGTTCTCCTTTGTTTACCGAAGTTAACCATAGTCAGACGGGGCTGATCACTTCGATGTAAGACCGATAGGGTACACCCAGTTCCGTATGATTCCTTTTTTAATTTTTGTACACCCTTTCTCCTCTTATCACGGACGTTAAACTGTTATGGGATCCATCTGGAAACAGCTGATACGCCAAACTTCATGTTTGATCCGTCTGCGCAACTAATTCCGACAAAACCAGTTTATATGCAGAGTAATTCCGCTACAGTATCTCTACGATAAAGGCACAATGCTTACTTCCGTTCTCGTCAGCACAATAAAGTTAAGCATTGTCGGGCCGCGTATGTTTCTTCTTTTATTTCTCTGTACACCCTTTCTCTTCTGAGTGCGGATATTAAATAATTATGGGGTCCGCCTGGTAACAGGTTGTGCCACAACCTACATTTTCGATCTCTCTGCTTAACTAATTCGAACAGAACGATTTTATATGCAAAATAATTCGGCTATGGCGTCAACGACAATGGCACAATGCTTACGTCCGTTCTCATCTGCACATTAAATTTAAGCATTGCCGGGCTGGCATAGTATTTGGATGGGGGACCACGTGGGAGCACCCGGTGCAGTTTACGTTCTTTTGTATCTGTCTACGCAATTATTTAAACACAACCAGATTAAGTTCAATAAAAGTTAGATATGGTATGTCTACCACCAACCCCCAATGAATACTTCGTTCTTCTCAGAAAATGGAAGTTAAGAATTGCCGCACTCAGATGATCACTTGGACGTAAGAACAACCTTCATGTAAGGCCACTTGGGGACACCTAGTTCCGTAGGTTTCCTCTTCTATTTCTACGTGCAAAAATTCTGGTGTGATCACGGAAGTTACGCGTGGGTGGGTCGGAATATTACATGAATGGGGACCGTGTAGGAGCACCTGGTGCCGTTGACTTTTTTTTCATTCGACCGCGTAGCAAGTTTGGAGGGAACCTTTCCAAAAGCAACGTATTTGTACCTCCGTGCAAATATGACCTTACTACAATAAACGGATTGGTTCTCGTCTGATTACAGAAGTTAAGCATTGTCGGACTACGATGATCACTGGGAAGTAAGAACGACTGGAAACACCCAGTTCTGTATGTTTCTTCTTTGATTGCTCTGTACACCCTTTCTCTTCTGATTGCGGAATTTAAATTAGTATGGGGTCCGCCTGGTAGCAGGTGGTGCCGCAACCTACATTTTCGATCTCTCGGATTAACTAATTTGAACATAACGATTTTATATGTAAAGTAATTACGCTACGGTACGTCAATGACATTGGCACAATACTTACGTCCGTTCTCGTCCGCACATTAAAGTTAAGCATTGTCGGGCTGGGATAGTATTTGGATTGGGGACCACGTGGGAGCACCCGGTGCAGTTTACGTCCTTTTTTATCTGTCTACGCAATTATTTAAACACAACCAGATTAAGTTCAATATAAGTTAGATATGGTACGTCTACCACCAGCCCCAATGAATACTTCGTTGTTGTCAGAACATGGAAGTTAAGCATTGCCGCACTCAGATGATCAGTTGGATGTAAGACCAGCCTTCATGTTGGGCTACCTGGGGACACCTAGTTCCGTAGGTTTCCTCTTTTATTTCTCCGTAAGCAAATTCTTTTCTGATCAAGGAAGTTAATTACGGTTGGACCGGGATATTACTTGCATGTGCGACCGTGTAGGAACACCTGGTAACAAGTTGAAAAGTTAAGTCGGTAAGTCGTTAAGTGTAAAAAAATAAATACATGAATATATATTACATATATAATTAACAGAACATGGTCTACCCAAACATAATTATGTTTCGTCTGTCAAAAATTAGAAAGAAGCCATGTGTTAGAGATTGCCAGAGTTTGTAGACCTTTGAATCCTGACTTTGAAAAAACCTTGGCTTTATGTGTTATACAATTCAGAAAACAATAAAACTATCTACATATATAATATAGCTTGCGGAATTTAAATTAATTTTTATTTTACTTTTGCATTTCAATATACACAAGACTATAACTTATTTCTTAACCTAACAGTTCATCTTTTAATAATTATTTGTGATGTGCTTTAAACTTGTTGATTGGAATGAAATATTTGAAGTTAATATTGAATGGCGTTATAAGCGGGCGGAATTAACTGCGACACTACACACTGACTGAATGGCTGACAGACACGGGGAAATGAGAGATCAGCTGCCTTGCGGCGCTGACCAAAACGTATGTATTCCTTTATTTCTTTTTCGCTTAACACAGCTTCTTTCGATAGAAAGAAGATTTTTTCGTCGCTGCTCGGCTAACTGAAGTAGTAAAATGTGCTCCGTGCTACTGCAATATTTGAGCTGCTACAACAACTTAATCGATAAAATGGTTGTCAAAAAAAAAAAAAATTTTGCTTGCGACCTAACGCCAATTTCTGTTTGATATAATGTTTGAAAAAGACATTATTATGTGCAAAACGAGAAAAAACATTTAAAAAACAATTTCATCCCGGATGAAATTAATCACATTTCGTTCTTTGATGAAACCTAGGAGGATAGGAAGAGAAGGAGACGAACTCGAATTAAAAGGATTTTCAATTCTATTCAAATCTTCCACTGAATTTGAAAGAATCCGACGCTCGTTACGCTCGTGCCAGTTTTTTTCGCGCCGTTTGATGAAGTTCTATTTTCTCCTATTACCTTCATGAGGATTTTATCATTATTTACGCCACGTTAACCAGTAAAATTTGAGAATTATATGATTCGAAATGATATGGATATGGATGTTAAACTTGTTCTGTGTTTCTCAGGAAATGGCGCGCATTATTCATGGAGAAACGAAAGTTTTTTATCAGTTGCACTGAGAGGAAAGACTCAAACTGATCACAAAAATTCGAAGAAACACTTTGGTCTGATTAAAGTCTGAATGCATGATCGGCCACGTAAAGAAAGTTTTTGCTTGCTCGACGTGAAAATTACTTGCCCCAGGCAATCGGGCATGTGTTATGTTCCACTACTGAGCGTTCATTTAAATCTCAATAAAGCGCTCATATTCTATAAAGTGCTCCCCTTTCTAACGGTACTTATTTGTTTGCAGAAGGATGAATTCAAAACATTTCATGGTATCATGTAAGGATGAAGGGGATGATATATTGAAATAGACTATATATATTCAAATATAGAACGTAACTATAAAAGTGCATTATTATATATATCGTTAAACTTCATATATTATCTGTGTTCCGGCGTTTTGTCACAACTTTTAATGACTGGAACTATCTAGAGGATAGTAAATATCTGTAAAGCGTACAAGCTTTGTTTTATTTATTGTGTGCATTGTGAACCAGAATCACCTTGAGGCTTTATTTTGCGTGAAAATTAAGGTTATTTTCGTGTGTATTCAGTGATGGAACACAAGAATTTCGAGGCTTGCCCATCGTCCAGGAGTTTAGTAGTACTGACTTTACATATTATATTCTTAAAAACATCTTTTCAGCGTTTCATTTAACTTTTGAATATTTCGAAAAGCGTATATATGAAGTATACATATATGTTTTCCATGAAAACATATACACCTTGGAAACACATCAAAAATATTTTAGCGCTTCATCGTTTTGTCAGTATAAGGTCAGAAAAGCAATAGATCATAGTCGTAAAAATTGTACTTGAAAAACATGAAAATATAGAAAACAAAAGTTGAATGGCTTCAAATATAAATATCGTCAAATATATCAATTTTCTAAAAATCCTGACAATAGAGACCGACCGATGACTGAATAAATATTTGAAGTCTGAAATGTTGTGAAACAGTGATATTTTTGAAGACGGTCTAAACGTTAAAAATAAAATTTGAATGCATTTCAAAAGTGGAAAGTATACGTTTACCTTGAAAACATGTAAATCTTGGAAACATATTAAAAATTATTTAAAGCTCAATAATTTCATTGGGTGGAGCAGCTTCTTCCGTTCGCCATGTTCAAACTTTTTATAACATATCAGGTAGTTAGTAATTAAATGTAAAGAAGTTTACAAGTTTCCAGGGCAGAGATTCTTAACGTTTTTGTAAAAATAATTCATTATCTAAATGCCAGTTTCAAACGCTATCCAAGTACAAAGTTTAAGCGTAACTTGTGCGCCATTTTTAAAGACGTCTTTGCTTAGAGAAAACAAAGTGAACTCCAGTCTGCGTTCACCACTTGCGTTAAGTAGGCTAACTAGACCTAACAGGCCAATCAGATATCAGAAATTAGCTGTATAACCAATGAATTAAAAAATAAAAAAATAAAAAAATGTGTTGGTTTAGACAGTAAGATGAAAAAAAAAACCAACAACAACAACGAAATCCAAAAAGAACACGGTGCTGTCCGAATATAATATATTTTTCAATATTTTGCTACTGAAAAGATTACTGTAAAGGAAGAAACATACATTCGAATTTCCAGCTTGTTCTGAATTTTTTCCCTTTCAGCCCTCTCACGCCTAGACTATATAAAAACATTGGAATATATTTACTGCCCATCTTCCTAAATTCTTACTGCTTTTTCAAAATTTATTTTCTCACTGAATAAAGTTTTCATTTTGAGGCATTTGCCCTCAGTGTCATACATATATAGGTGTTTTTCATACTGTGAGGTAGGGAGAAGGAGTATTTGATATAAGTTATATATTTTTCAACTTGGAAAGATCATAGATTCTAGTTATTAAAATGTTTCTTTCGTTTTGTGCCCCATCCATGTATTCTCACACCAGCCACATCGGCCCCTGAACTGTCAATTTAGAGATATGTTTTAATTTGATCTTTTTTTCTCACTATTTTCAAAATATTCTGGAGGTGTTTCTTAAGAAAAATCCAGAAAATGTTGTCGTTGTTTCTGAGTTTAAATTATAATTTAATCATAATTACCTGGATGGTTCATTATTACTATTTCTGCTGTGTATCTTTTTTGAATACATTTCATATTATTATCATGTTGAGAAACTATAATATAATTGTTTATTTCTTTATTTTATGTACTTCTCTGTTGGTGACCCAATTGACACTGTTATTGCTGGCTGTTGAAATCAGAATTAAATATTGTTCAAATTATATGTTGGAATTATATTGTATGAATAAATAACTGTCAACTAAATGCTTATTATTTCAAAAATGTGTTTTTCTTGTTTGAATGAACCTGCGACTGAAACTTATTTTTGCGTTCATTATTATTGCTTGGTCCAGCCCTACAACTTTATCCTATTTCATAGATTTTAGCTATATCTATAAAAAAAAGATTTGTTTACAGAATTGCAAGGCTTTAACATGAGAAAACAATAGATAGTCATTCTTGTATGTATTCTTATGACCTAGTCAACAAGTTTTGCTTCGTTTTCATTCTTATAATTGTGTTTAACTAATCCACCGGGAAATAGGAATAATAAATGACCATCACTAAGTAATAAACTTTTGAAATCAGTAAAACAATAAAATTCATTAAAATGAGGTGTTATAATTCGGGGAAGGTCTATTAATGGAAAGAACGTAAGTTTGAATTATTGAATAATGAAAACATGCCGCTTTATGGTTTCACCTTCCATTATAATTGTTAAGTACCACTAGTAAACGAAAAACTAAAAAGTATAACTGTTTATTTCACAGCTTTTCTATACTGCAGACAGCCTATATGGACTAGGAAGTAAAATCGTGAGCTTTAATACCCGGGTTTGTGTTTGGGGTTCACAAGTAAGTACCTGGCCAGTATAACGTCCCCCGTCTGCATACAATTGGATGATCTATTCTGTATACGCAGTTAACTAAATATTACGTATAACATCTTCGCAACCCAAAATTATCGTTACTGAAGTAAATACGGATCACCCAGATTGGTCACAAGGCTTACTATTCTGAATTTGCTTGAATCCACTCCTGATCGGAATGGTCTGGTAAAAAATCGGGATAATCGAAATTTAACATTAAAACCACAAGATTTTGAGCCGCCTGCAAAAAAATGAGGGATCCGCCCCAGCTACTTTGATTATTGGTAAATAGTTTTAAATATAATCAATCATCTGTAATATATAAGCTTCTACGATGGAGAGCTAGAGAGACATCTTACATAGGATCTTTCTGTAGAGTTAGTGGATTTTTAGAAAGAGATAAAGAAGCTACATTAAAGATAATTAATTTTTATAAGTAGAACTGAGGGTTGCAGTATGCTGATGTCAGCAGTTGGAATCCCTCATTTGAACAATAAGAAATGAGTCAATTGCGAAAGACTGCTACCTTTGTTATGAAGCCACTCATGTACACGATCCACAATATGAAAAAGGCTTCAGAAAATACTTTTTGCGACCTCCCTGTCAGAACCGATTGATTTTCTTGATTTTAGCGTGTCTTGATGAGCTTATTCCAAGTTCCCAAGTTTTCCACCTGCAGTTTTCGAGAAATTAACGACCTTATTGCACCTTATCGATTTTAATCGTGTGGTTTCGATTTTTGACCTTAGCAGTGCACGAAGATATAAATTAAGCCAAAATGGAAACCCAAACGGTTGTCAAAGATATATCGATATGATTTACACGTGTTTTCAGCCTAATTGCAACCTATTTCATATTTTTTAACTTATCGAGCAAGAATCGTGTAACAATTGATATTTTGTGGAAAAACGAATATAATTGGTCCGAGAAATAACAAAGAAAGATGTAATTGTTTGTTAAACATTGTTTTGACAGAAAATGTTACATTTAGGACAGACAGGGTTGACTAAATTAGGGGATATTGTCAGCCCATGATAAGTTGATAAAAAATGTTGTAGAAGCATCTCCCTGTTGATTTTAGGTTAAAATGTTGATAGGTTTATATATGGACACTTTTCACACCCAACATTTGTGGAAGTTGGGTAAAAATTTGGCCACCACAAAAATATCATCCACTTTTCCATTACTAATATTTCATGAACCTGCAATAAAGTTCATAAAAAAGAAAGTACTTATTTAATTCAAGGGATATTTTTGGTGTGACGCTTATTCAAGCAATATTCAAGGATTCTTTTTTCTTAAGTTGGTTAAAAAACAATCTAAAATTAACTTTTTCATATAGAAAAACATTTCTATTTTACCATTACAATTTTCGTCCATTTTCTATAGAATAAGTACCGCACTCTTCACAATTCATGTTATAATGCAGCGCTTATTTAAATTTCCCCGGCGCTTAATAGAATAGCATATACAGATTGTATTCATTTTGGAGATTTCACTAAATCGTGGGGAAAAAATGATATAGAAATTTCTTACACGAATCCGTCCAAAATGTTCAGAAAATCAGAAAAGCAACATCATTTATTAGCCTTCTCGCATAATAAATGAGCATGGCACTATTTTGCATTAAAGGCAATTTTCACGATTTTCCAAATGAGATCTAAAATCCGTAAAATTAAAATGCCGCAAAAAAACACAAAAAACAAACAAACAAAAATTCATAAAAGCAAAAATAAAAAACAAAAAAAAGAAAGAACTTAAGAAAGCTTAACGACCAACCTTGTATTTTGGTCTTGTGTTTTATTGAAATTCCTGAAGTATTGCTAACTCACTTATGTCAAAAGAATCATATTTTACCGAAAAATTAATACGAGATATTGAATTCCAATCTAAACACAAAATTAAAATGCAGCGAAATTTCATATTTTTGGAATATATAGACGATGCCAATTTCAATGCTTGACACACGCTTAGCCCATTACACGATAATAGATTAAGTTTTATTTATAATGAAATGCATAATATAAATATATGATACCAAAAATTAACACAGCAAATCAAACAATTTTAAATAATAGCTAACTATACCCCTGTTGGTAGTGAAGCTGTGCTACACCGTCACTTTATATCCAGAGCTCTCAAAAGCATCTCCCCATCTCCCATCATCTTAAAGTATACACAAAAAACTTACTTTTATAATGTATTAAAACCCATAGAAAAACTTGCAAATACTTGTATTACTTGTATTAATACTTGTAAATTATAATCAAAACATTTTCATTATTCAAAGTAAGTTTCTTGGTTCTTCACTTGTGAAGGTTTATTTAGCAATGTTATCCAGAAAACGGTACTTTGACGCCATTTTTAAAACTCGATTTCTTGAGCGAACCAATTATAGATCGAGAATTGATCGGTGGGCGTTGATAAAAAGGGCAAGAACGAACACCGAAATTTTGAAGGATGTTGCCATCGGGCGCTATGAACTGCGATACTCTCAGTCAGACGCAGCTGCTACACCATTTTGTTTCTATTTACTGTCGTTATGTAAAGTTCGTTAAATTATTACACATATATAAAGGGGCTACGACACGGATCACGTGATATTATGAATTATTCTGACGCAGCAAAATTCGATTTGAGGCGAGAAGAAATGAACACAGAGATAAGAGAATAAAAGTAGGTATATCAACAGCAGAATTCTTATTTTTCATAACAAATTAGCTTTATTGAAATAATAATACAAGTTGTTTCATATTTCAACATAGAAAGCAACAATCCACACGCCACATGTTGTTCATGCCGTACAAAAATTTCAAAATTTTTCAAACCGCTTGAAAAATCTTTATCTTTCGTTTTCTAGTGCTCTAAAAACACCATCCTTCATTTTTTGTATAACTTCTGCACTTTCATTTCGTTTGGCTTGCTAAAAACAAAATTAAATAAGGCCTTGGAGCTACAAAAACTTCGAAATTCATCTGCGGTACGACCATTAAAACAAGCCACTTCTTCTTCTTCACGATCATTGAGCAAGGGTAAAATTTGCAGACCAGATCAAGAACTAGCAGACACGACATTTGGCCAGCTATAATAGCTAATATTATTTGTTTTGCTTTATATTGCTTTCTTTAATAAAGGAATCTTTACCAACTTACTTTCTTTTCGCTAGCTCGCAAGCACGTTCAATTTGGTCCAGCTGGTCTGCAGATTCGATGACTATTTTAAACGATAACACAACGGCCGCCGCGGAAAAAATAAATAAAAACACAGATATCACGTGATTCATGTCGTAGCCCCTTTAACATAATTCTAAAATCTACCTAACACATTGTCGTTCTCGGCCGGCCTCATTATGGTTTTTATAAAAAAATATTTCTGAGATAAATAACATAAAAATATCGTTATTTTTTTGGTTTGTAGTTTCCCGTTTCTAATTTAAGACGAACCTCTACCGTCGGTACAGGCCTTTCTAATGGTAGTAATAATCGAGGCCGAATGTACAAAAAACAAAAACATGGCGTTTAAACAGAAATTCGGGAAAGGTGTATACACGATATTGTTACCAGAAGTAATAGAGATCTTCGTCCGTTTTGAGAATAAAAATAGCACACATTCGTATTGTTCTTGCTGAAGCATTTAGGTCCAAAATGTTCTGAAATGTTGGCAACAACTTTTTGCTCTTCCAGACAAATGGTTGCCCTTCAAAATATGTTGGAGGTTCTGGCCATTATTCAATTTCCGCGCGCGTTTACACATTCTATCTATCTAACAGTTTTTCGTCGTTTTCGGAAATCAATCGGATAGAAGATTTCGGATGTCGTATGTTTACTTGTAATGATAAACAGCAGACCGAAATATTTAGGTTCTCCATTACACTAGATTTACAAAATCTCATTTTAAAAACATTTTTAATTAAAAGCCCAAGATATTTTGATCTAATTTATTGTATTTTTTAACTGAATACGTGGGATTCCATTCTTTAAAAATCTTTAAAAGTTAAGTCAGCAAAATAAAAACCATTCACCATGGGAAAAATATTGCCACCACGAAACGAAGCTTCTTTAGCAGAAGAATTCAGTTGTTATTTCTACTAAAACGTATGTCCTGTTATTACGTAGTCTTGTATTGTTAATGTAATCATAAGAACATTTTATCCTCGAAGAAATACGGATGTTTTTGAAATAACACTCGAGAAAAGAAAGACTGCTGATCATAAAGAATGATGATGATGATGCGTGTGTGTGTGTGGTATATATTATAGAGGAAGTTGGTCTAGTCGTTGGTTTAGCAGATTGATGTTTGGGGGGAAAAAGAAAGTAAAAAAAACGTGGTTGGGAAAATATTAAAGATATGCGTCACTAGATAACAAGAAGATTAGCACAAACTTCTTGCTGTGCGTTTGTCTCAAAAATGCCATGCAGAGGACATACACAAGACAGACAGGGCCTTCTGAAATATTGGAAGTTGACTACTGCACTGTTGGAGTTCGAAATCAATAATTTCCATAGGAATATGTTTTGCTTAAAATCAAAGAAATGTGTGCATGAGAAAGCAAAGAGAAAGTGCTGGTATATATCTATATAATATGATATAATATAATTGAAAGAAATCTGGCTAATGAATGCATCGATATGCAAATAAGAATAATGGCGCCTAAGCGATTGAACGTGTTTCGAGCTCTGGTTTGTCTTGTTGTTTATGTGGTTTTTCTCGCTGGAAAACCTTCAGAAGCCTGATGGTATAACTTTAACGTTACAAAGAAGTGATATGTTCAGAAATGATGAAACTTTTATTTATTCATCGTTGTTTTGTTACGGAAAGGATTTTCAGTAATTCTCTGTTCAATTTGATCTGTTCTTGCATTGTTATTATTTATGTGTGGCGACGTGGAGGCATGTCCTGGGCCAGTGGGAATGAAAAGGATTTGCATGAAACGAGGTCTGAAGATCTTTCATCAAAATATTGGAGGTTTGTTTTGGAATTTTTAAAACCTCTTAACAACATTTGAAACCTACAAACCTACAAACCAATTTACATTTTAACGTTATCAGAAACACATATAATTGAAGACAGTTGCACTGACAGTGAAGGTTTGTACATGATTCCGGGTTACGTATTTATCCAGAAAAACAGTCCTACAGGTAAAGGAGGAGATGTAGCGGCTTATATAAAATCAAATGTGGTTTGCAAAGAACGACGTGACCTTGAAAATTATGATATAGAATCGATATGATTAGAAATTTTTCCAAATAAAGCCAAAAGCTTTCTTATTTGCTGTATGTATCGACCCCCGAAAAACTCAGTATTTGTCAAATACTTTTAACGAAACATTTAGCAACATGTTAATGACTGTCACTGAACTTGATAAAGAAGTAATTCTCCTGGGAGACCTTAACGTAAACTTTTTAAAGTGGCAGTTATGTTTTTTGAAGCGAAATAAATCTACTGGCCCAGAAAATCTACCACCTGGACTCCTGAAAGATTGTGGTGACGTTATATCTAACCAGTTTTGTCAACTAATAAATCTTACGTTAAAAACTGGAGTAGGTCCTGACAAATGGAAAGTAGCAAAGGTGATTCTAATTTTTAAATCTGGTGACAGGATAGATCCCAACAACTATCGTCCAAAATCTATATTACTAGACCTTTCCAAAAATTTAGAAAGTACTGTAAATTCTCAACTTATGGATTATCTTGAAAAGTTCAACTTAATTGCCAACTGCCAGTACTGATACCGACAAAATCGATCAACAGAAATGGCCGCCACTTTGTTCCTTGATGACATTCCCAAAAATGTTGATCAAGGGAAGCTAGTAGGTGCTGTGTTTATTGATTTAACCAAGGTATTTGACACTGTAGGACACGGGCTACTACTGTCAAAGCTACCTTCATATGATATTTCAAACATAGAATTGACCTGGTTTACTGACTACTTATTTGCTCGTCGGCAGTTTGTGAGCTACGATAATCCAATATCATGTGAACAGTCAGTTGTTTGTGGTGTCACACAAGGCTCCATTTTGTGCCCGCTATTGTTCCTCATCTGTTTCAATGACTTTTATAAATGCTTGAGAAATGCAAATGTAATTGAATTTGCTGATGATACAGTTATTTATTTTGCGTCAAATGACTTTCATATTATTTGAAAACCGTCTAAATGATGATATGCAGTATATTTTCGAATTTCTTACCAACAACGAGCTAATATTAAATGCTAACAAAGGCAAAACGGAGGTAATGTTGTTTAGCACAGCAAAGAGGCTTGCAAAAGTAGATCGGTGTCTTAGAATCGCGTACAACCAACAGGTTTTGAATCAAACAACAACGTACAAGTACCTTGGAACAACCGTCGATCCAGTATTGAATTTGAATGATAATTTTACTAAATCGTATAAAAAAAAACACATCGCGTGTGCGTTTACTAGAACGCCTAAAATGTTATCTGACACACGAGTCATGTAAATCTGTTTACGAGCTGATGGTTGTGTCACTTTTAACATATAACTGTATTGTCATTCTGAACTTAATTAGAACTCAGAAAAATAAGCTATGCTCGCCAGACCGAAGAGCTTGCCGCGAATGGCAATGGCTTGGCACTGACGTGTTTGTCTTGTATAAATATTTACTAAATAAATAAATAAATATAATATTGATCGTTATAATATTTCCTGTTGAAACATTGCATCATTATCGAGGAAAGGATACACACTAAACAATAGTTCAAGAAAATCAACATGACGAAATAAGAAATATATATAGAAAAGAAGTTGATTTTTTACACTTGGAATGTCAGTTAGGGATAACTTCAAATTAAGCTTATGTTGTATCTTATTGTAACTTTAAGTTTTCTTTTGTTCTCTTCCGTTTTCTGTGGTTTTCCACTCTTGGACGCTGTGGGACTTCCACAGTCATTGCACGTTCATTGGTCGTTTTGGTTTGCGCGTGCGCACAACTGTTTGTAGTTGGATGCATGCGTGGGCCAAAACAGACGAGTTAAAAGTGAGAAAGAAACAAGACAAGTTCGCAAGTGAATATTCAATTTATCAGTTTATCCAAGTGGAAATTTATTATTGTATATATTTATTACAAGGAACAATTATAGAACATAACACTTACTATTCCTTATTAGGTGGCTCAGGGACCCAAATAAAGAACACATCTTCTTTATTAGACTTCAGTCTAATTAAGCGTCATGCTCATATTTTGAATTTAGTTCACGCAGCTCAAGAGGCTTTGTGTTTAAGTAACAAAAATCCTAATAAGATATATTTTGTTATATTTTAGTGTGAAATCAAAATTTCTCCTTGTTTACACAATTTCCATTTTTTGCCTTGGGTTGACCAGTAAGCTTTGCCTTATCAACTGCAACAATCCCAATTGGTGAATAAAGTTAAAGTGTGTGTTGCGATTTTAATAAAATTAAAGCTTCATTTGGAGGAAGGACACGTGGAGTAAAGATAAGTTTAATTTGGCTTCGAATCCTAATATGAAGTTGTCCCTGACATTTTATATGCTCTTTTTGAGATGGTTATTTTTCTGTCATACATAGATGATTGGGGTGAGGGTAAGGCCTCCATTAAATTTAATCGGAGAGACCTTTGTGAGAGTAACTTGTAGGGAAGAAATTTTTTAATTTTTTTATAAACTGTTTTGCTTAAAACTCAAGATATTTCGCAAAATAAATCTGCATGAATCACCAACCAATGTTTATTATTCAAAATTCATTTTTAAATCTTTATGTTTGTGGAAAAATTTTTGTAAAAATATCGACTGGGTAAAGTTTTGCAAATCAGCAAATTGAAAAATGACAAACTTACGCAAATGGAGATTTTTTGAGTAATTTCCCATGTCAAACTTTCGCAATGATGACAAATAAATCATGAATTCATGAAACTTTCTCCAAATCTTTGTAAATTAAAGGGAAAAAAATTGTGTCGGAAAGTAGGGGCTTCTAGTTTTTATATTGATACAGTTTGACAAAAGCTCGCAACATGTTGGCCCAATATCCGCACTTATTTTTTTTGCTTGTTATTTTGTCATGCATCTATTGAAATTTAATGATGACGGAATCGATGTCGATATAATGCTGTTGACTCATATTCATACTGCACCAACATGTAAATAAACATGTTGGATCGGTTCAGCTCTGCCAGTAGATCCTTTCCTAAGTTCTGTTGTTAACTAGGCCATGATACAGTGTTTACACAGAAATTAGGTAGAAGCTTCCTTTACTTACCGGACCCGTCCGTAGGATCCATGAAAACGGGGACCATCCCTATTCTAGTCTAGTGCGTGATGAAACCAAGACCAAGCTGTAGCATAGGCCTGGTTTTCATTAAAACAAACAATTTTTATGCGTATCAATCTTACCCATCCATACCAGCTTTTATTAGAAACCATGAAAAAGAACAGTAGATAGATAACAAGACAAAAAATTAAGTTGTTTAGACAGTAGTGTTTAACGGCAAATTAAAATAAAAATGTTCCAACAGTAAACTTCAAACGCGCAGCTCACTCTTCATTTATACTTAAGGAACTGCCCTAGGAAAGACGCCTAGTATCCAGGGGAAAACCAGGCCGATGCTACAGCTTGGTCTTGATTTTATCACGCACCAGAATAAAAGAGCTCGCAGACGGGACCGGGTCAGGTAAAGGAAGCCGAAATTTTCGATTTGACGAACGTGTATTTTGCAAATTTGTTATTTCTGCAGGTGTCGTCGCCAATTTATTAGAGAAACGAATCGGTGGAGATTCGACTTTGCGCATAATAAATATTTTTACTCTCTGGTATGGTATGTATCGACAAGATGATTATTTTGTTTCCTCTAACAGTGTACAGACGTCAAGATCATCATTTTTAAAAATTATTTTTTTGTTTTTTGTTGTGCAATAAATTAGAACATAGTTATATAGAATATAACTTATAATATAATTGAAAAAATATTCTTCGAAAGGAACATATAAAGATATTGACAAATAAAGTATATTAACTACAAAAGTTTACAAAAATAATCTTTTACGCTTTACTAATTATGAATTTAGTAAAATAAATGAGTCGAAAATAGATTGGCTAATCCCAAACCAACAAACTTGGGGAAAGTTCCCAAAATAGTTCAAATCCACAGCATCAAAAACATACCCGCTCCCCAGAAAAAAGATATACATTCGTATAAAAATAACGTAATCAAGACCTGGCAATAACTTCTTAACAAAGACTGCATGATTACGTTAAGCAAACGTTGACGAAGATCATGTTGCAGTAAATAAATATTACATTCTCATTTAATTTTCATGATTGATAATTATCGTTTTTCTAGAAAATAAAAATGTGATTATTACATAGCGATTATATAGCGATACATAAAAAACCTTAAAAAACAACAAAAAACCCAGAAAATCAATGAAAATAAGAGAACTGAGCGAATTACAAAATTATAAAAATTATAAAAGCATCAGCAACAGACACGTCCTTTCGCCTTCCCGTCATTTTTATAGTTTTTATAATACAAAAATGAAGTGTCCAAGTGAAATTGATATTGTATCCCGATATTTTTAATAATTTTTTGGTTTGTTTATGTTTTGATGTCTTGCATTGTATAACATAGAAACACAGAAACGACGAGGTTTATTCGTAACATTTGTTTGTCATAAATTCTCAATATTTGGGTAGTTTCAAAATTTACAGATTCGAGAATTAAATTTTGCTTACTTATGAGACGTGGAAATCGATCGGTTAACGGAAAGATCTCCAAGAGAGGAAATTTCGCCAAGATAATTGAACAAAGTTGAACTCATTCGGCGAACAAAATTTTTGCCGCTGGCGATCAAGCGAAAACTTGAAATGACGTTACTCAGCGAAAAATGTTCGCCGGCGGCAGGCGAAAAGTTAAGTGGAAAAACAGCTTAATTCACCACGTTTCGATGTTAGAAGATATCACCATTTAACTGCCCCATTGTATTACGAAGCAAAGAACAATAGACCTTTCCATAAATTTTAATTAATAAATCTCTGGCAAAACTGGAAATCTTCTTCTAAAGTTTTTTGCTAAAACCAGGTGCTAAAAATACTTAACATTCCAATCTAGTGTGTTAATTTTGTTTATGACGTCAAGAATGCTGAATGTTAGTCAAAACAGTTCAATTTTCAAAGCAGCTTCTTTAAAATTGTTTCGTCATAAAACATTCCAAATATGTGAATATTATTTTTGAAACCGATTTTACGGATAAAATTTATTTTCCCCAAAAAGTCGAAAATATATTTAAAAAATATATAATCTGATTTCAGAATTGAATTCTTTTAAGGTTACTGTAAAGGGTCAAGCATGAAAAACACCCGAAAATTTTGGTTTCTGGATATTATATTAGATTACCTTTAATCTTTTAAATGGAATAATTACTTTTGGAAATAAGTTCTTATTTCCTGGAAAATAGTTATAATGTATAAAACTTCCTCATTTTTCTATGCGAGCTCTTGCAGAAGTTTTCACACTGCGAGTTGATCTTTTTATCTTAATAATAAGCGAATCTAATTATTTTTTTATAACATAAACATCCTCATAAAGAAAGAAAGAAACAACATAACAATAAAACACCTGCAAAGAAACATTCATTGATTTTACTCACAATAGGTGAGATCATTTCTATGACAACAAATGCTTCAAACATCTGTTATCCTGTTTTTTAAAAGCCGTTTTCTCTATTCATTTTTTTTTATTATTTTTCAGCGAAATACCCTCCGGAAAAGTGTCCTGTGACACAAATCGTAATGGTAACGGAAAATAAATTATGCAGTCGTGTTCCTTTAATGTTGAACTCAAAAGCTGTGTCTGCGTTTGGCGAATAATTATATCCAGATTTTAAATAATGAGCCAACGGTTCAAAGGTTTGATTTTTTACTTTTTACTTCATAAAATTCGAAATGAAATGCTTATAAAATTTGATTGACATAAAAAAATTAAAAAAACGCAGACACAGTTTTTAAATATAATGCAAGAGGAACATTATGCAGCATTTTTGAAAATGTAAATATTAACCGTTGTGTCACAGGACACTTTTTAATAAGTACGGGGAAATTTTACTTTTGAGGTCAGATTTCCAAAAACCCAAACTTTTCGGAAATTTTAATTTAACCCATCATTTAGAACAGACTTAGAGCTTTTAAAAAATATATACTTTCGTTACATAATTATTTTTGGTTGTGAAAATATTTAGCATCAAAGAAAAAGTGTGCTTACCCTTTACAGTAACCTTAAGTATGTTTATTTTTTTTATTTTATTTTTTAAGTCACTTCCAACGAATTTGATTCGCTGCGGGTTGCATTTAAGTCATGCCTATCAGCATTGCGAAGGCAATATACATTTCAGTCATTTCACTGTTACTATATTTTAGTTTAGGCCTTGTTGCACTCTAATTCTCATGCCGGCAAAACGTTCAAAAAACCTGTGCGGTATAGTTTGATAAAATTTATGTAAACTGGTAAATTTCTTTAAAAAATATTTTTCTTATTAAACTGAAGGCTAAAATACACGATAATTTTAAAATGAAATTTTCAAATAATCATTTTTTCACGTTATTTTGAAAATGATGAAGCCACATATCATTTTATACACGATATCATTTTTAAATGATAACAACATAGCTAGGAAGTTCAAAAACGCATCGCGCAATTGTACAAAAATGAGTAGAACAAAAGAAAATAAGAATCTCAATAGAAAAGCTCTCCAGATCATTGAAAAAGGCCGGGTATTATTCATAATTTTTTCGGGTTTACACGATTTTTAGATGATCATTTGAAAATGATCATTTGAAAATGCAACCTTAAGTTTTGTTTCAGCCTTAAGTTTCGTTTCATTTTTTAAAAGAGAAAATTAGGAATATATTTTTTTTTAAATTACAAGTCAGCTAAATATGACTGTAAACCATGTGAAAAGTCTTCCATACCGATTTTGTGTTGTTGACCTATCGTCGAATATTACTCTTTTTGAAATCAAAACCAGAAAAGAGCACTTTTATGCATGCCTGAAGGAAAAATATGGATATTTATGTGTATATAGTGTGATAGTGCTTGAGACCAGACTAGTAAAGGGAAGAAAATGATATTGTGAAAAAACTTAAAAACCTGTGTGTCAGAAGAAAATTTACCAAAAATTTATTTCAGTTTTAATTATCATTGTCATCACAAAAATGTGTTAAATTCAATTACGAGGAACATTCCAATTGAAGTAAGATTTTTCTAGGTTAATTATATTATGCAAGCAGATTATATATACCATGTCAAGTTTTTCCCACATGGTTGGATGATGGAAGATGGTAAATTAAAAATCAAGGTTATCAAATAAAATCGCTCCGTATTTTAAACTTAACCAGCTGTAGCTGTGCCAGTGGATGTGAAACTAGACGTTATGTCGAAAAGCTGAACTGCTCTGATTTATGTCAATACTCCAGTTGGTGCAACATCGTATCAGATCACGACGAAGAAAGCGAAAACGAACATGTCTTCGATGATCCCAACGATTCCGAGGACGATTCTGATAATGATCAATATGAAGAAGAATTATAGGTTATATGCCTAAATGTAGTTACATTTTCTGTCAAAAATATATTTAGCAAATAATTACATCTTTCTTTATTATTTATCGGACCAATTATATTCGTTTTTCCACAAAAATCGAAAGTTACACGGTTCTTGCTCGAAAAGTTACAGAAAAATATTAAGTAGGTTGCAATTAGGCTCAAAATACGTGTAAAGTATATTAATATATCTTTAACAACCGTTTGAGTTTCAATTTTGGCTTAATTTATGCCCTCGAGATTGCTGAAATCAAAAATTAAAATCACAAGATTATAATTGTTTATGTGTAATTCGGGCTTTAATTTCTCGAAAACTGCAGGTGGGGTCTTGGGAACTTTTCGAATACGAAATAAGTTAATCAAGACACGCTAAAATTAAGACAATCAATCAGTATAGAGAGGAAGGTCACGAAGAGTATTTTCTGGTCTATTTGTTTATAAGTTACACACAGGATTTTTTATTTATTATTTTATTTATTCGTCACAGGAAATATATTATGTTCGTATTAAAGGATGACAGGAGCGGTAGAACACCTAAAAGCTTTTATCATCACGCTCCATTTGAGCAGGAAACATTTACAAAAACGTTTACAACACATGGATATATGGTACAGGATAGGAACTCAAAATATGTATAACTGTGAAGGTGAGATTATAAGCCAAAATCATGAAGTTTATTAGCGTTAAAACTTAGCTTCCCGGGGCTTAAATCGTCAAATAATCCGTGGTTCATCAATGAATCTATAATAATACCTACAGTTTTTAGTGATCATGATATGGTCGGTTGTACTCGAAAAATTAACCATGTTAAATATAAACACAAAATTTTATAATGCCGTAATATGAGAAACTGAGATAAAGATAAACTCTGCAACAATTTAAATGCATGTGACTGGAGTTTATAATTCAACTAATGTTCATTTTGCATGTCATGAAGCAATCTTGCATCAATCCTCTGATTCCAAATACAACCACAAAACGAAGGGAAGAAACCATGTCCGTGGCTACCTAACATCATTAAACGTAAAATGGGTCAGAGGAATCAACTCTACCGAAATTCAAGAAAAAGCAGATCCAAAAATGGATCCCATGTTTTCCGGAACATGCGTAACCAAGAAAATAACATGGTAAAAAAAAACTGACTTTCACAAAAACTTAATGAAGAAAAATGAAAATAACACATTAGTTTTGGTCAACCATAAATAAACTATATCCAAGTAAAACGAAACGAGATATAAATGTCACTTTACAATCAAAAGTCGCACTACTAAACCATTCAACTTACAAAAAGTACCTATTGAAACTGTAATGAAAATCATGAAGTCCATAAAACGCAAGAAGGCTGTTGGTATCGATCAAATTTCCAGCTTTATTTTGAAAGATTGTGAAAGTCTTATCATCTTAACGCACATAATAAATTTATCATTATTCAGCGGCAAGATTCCATCTGCCTGGAAAACAGCAAAGATTACTCCTGTATACAAGATAATTTTGACAATTATCGACCCATCTCTGTAATCCCTACTGTTTCAAAAGTTATAGAAAAGGTAGTGCACCAACAATTGATTCATTATCTTGAAGAAAACAAACTACTTCATCCAAATCAATATGGTTTTAGAGCCAAAAGTTCCACCAATTTGGCAACACTATTTTATACTGACAGCGTAAGACGTTACGTTGACAAGGCCGATATGGTCGGAGCTATTTACATCGTTAAGTCACGGAAAACTTCTGTCGAAAACATACTATCGGAGAAGGAATTTTTATCTGTGGGTGTACCCCAAGGTACCATTCTGGGACCCCTGTTATTCTTGCTGTATTTCAATGATTTTACTGACAACTTGATACATGTCCAGATTGTCAAATACGCTGATGATACTGTCTTATTATGTGGAGTAATGTTACTAGAGGTTATTGAAACTGAACTCAATCACGATATGGACGAAATATCGAAATGGTGCTATGATAACGAGCTTATTCTTAACATGAAAAAAGGAAAAACTGAAGCAATGTTGTTTGGAACACCTCAAAAACTCAAGAAAAAATCGAAACCTCTAACGATTAAATACCGCAGCGATATCGTCAACGTTGTAACCCATTATAAACACCTTGGAACTGAAGTGAACATATTACCCTCTCCATCGAAGATTTCAACTTATCGATGATTGTTCCTGTAATAACATACAGCAGAATGGCTAAACTTAACTTGACGAATATTCAGCGAAAAAAGCTCCAGTCAATCGACGATCGCGCCCGAATATCATCCCATCATACACAACTTACTCGATCAAGAATACAATAAGAAAGGTGTTTACTGGTAGGAAAGTGACTGTGAACTATGCGCACGCTTTAACAACTATTTTGTCCTGATGAACCACAATCACAGCAAAAATCCATACATGCACTTGATGGGATAAATTTTAATGTCATCTTTTTAGGGGCTCTGACTAGACCCTCACCTCTCACCCTAGTAACTTTGGTAATTTGGATTCTGTTTAAATAAAGTCATATCACATCACATAGTTTCATCATAGTTTCACCTCCGATCAACGGCCAGTAAAAAATGGTCCCTGTCGTTTTCCTAGTCAAACTCTCATACGAAACCCTCGTTGTATAGAGGGACACCTCCAAATAACGGTCTAACGGCCACTGTTGTGTTGGTCCGGTGTGCAATTTAACCTTTATTAACAACCACATATGGTGTTTTGCATTTTCAACGAATGGAAAATAAGACTTTTTACATAATTTTATTCTCTTCAAAAAAAAATAATAATTTTGGATATTAAAAATGTCTCATTTCATCCATTGTCTGACCAGTTCTTCTGCTTTTGACTGATGCTTTTTAATTTCCTCTTTTAAATGTAAAAAATATTTTTAGGTTAAAATTAAATTTTTTTCACAAAACCTCTATTCAGTGTGCCACCGCCACACAACGGCCACTGAGGTTTGGTCCATCGAAGTGGCCGCTATCAGAGGTTCCCCTGTAATTATATTAGAAGTAAATAACTCTGTATGAAATGTAACAATTGGTAGTAAAAGAGTTCAAATGCTGATGTCATTATTGACGTCTGTTTAGAGAATTAAATTTGATTTTTTTCTCTTATTTAACCTTGAGTCAGTGTTATACGATCGGCAATATAATCTCTAGCCTCGTTACCATATTTAAACTGGATGGTTAAACAATTTAAAAACTGAAGTGAATGTCTATAGTATAACCAGAAATTTGGAAAATGCAGCTATAAAAATAATAATGACACCATAAAATCTAATGACACCAATGATGAAGTGGTCAAGTTATGAAAACAATTCCTTACAGATCACATCTGCAATAACACAATATTTTTGGCAGTTCCCTGAAAAATCTAAAATCTCTAAATCTGAAAAAAAGATCAGTAAAATCTCAAATTTGTAATTTTGAGCCAACAGTTTTATCGTAACATTTGTAAATTCGATATATACATTGTGATTGCATTTAATTCTTGATTTCTAAAAAAAATAGAGAAAATGAACTCCGGAGTTCAGCTAAACTTTGACGGCGTCTGTGCAACTGCTAAAAACTGGCCGACCGACTCAATTTAGAAGAGAGGAATAGGACGTAAAGCAAGAATTTTTCAGGGAAACGCCTTAAACGATCAACTAATTTAAGGAATTTCTGGTTCTAATATAATTTGTTTTAAATGCTCTTGATCATAAAGAGTTCAAAAAATAAGAATATATTTATAGAATAGTATAAAATAATAATATAGATCATGTCTCATTATAAAAACATGTAACAAACATTTATTTAACTAAATGGATTTAAGTAATTGTATGCCTATGCTAGTAGGCAAACTGAAGTGAGCAGATCACAAAATTTTAAGGGAAGAAATTTGTGTGAGAAGAAATTTTTGAAGAAGATATTTTCGCGAATCAAGGTCCTGAAAATAGAATAGCCCATTTCATTAACTGTCAAAGATGTAAACTCTGGTTCTAAGGAAATCGATAGTATAAAATGTTGTTGTCACGCAAAAAGTAATGGCTAGTGAACCAAAACAAATAAAATTAAAATATATTAAAATATATCCAATATGATATGGATCCATGGAACCTGCAGCTGGTGCTATCATATCCAGAGGTCTGAACAACACATTTTACACCCAACCCACCAACATGACATACACCATACATACCTAAAACTGTAGCTATCAGCGGCGGATCCAGAGTTAGGCAAAAAAAGTGGAGGAGTGCAGTGTCATAAAATTTCTTTTAAATCTAAAGGGTTGATTAGGTTGCTTGCACCGCTTTTATTTGTACTCTAAATAATCTTACTCTCCTCCATAAATTTTACCTAAATCCCAAATCTTTCCTTGTAGAATATAGAATATAAAATTATCAGATGTCTTTGTCGGCGAATAAAAAATAATTCTGCACGTCGCCCCTCTCATGTTCAATAGTCTGTGTTAGTTGCCGTTAACTACCTATATTTCCGTATAGACCCTATAAGTCTATATTTCCGAGTTAAAACTGTGGTGGCTTCAAATAGGGACAAATTTGCGATAACGGACATACAAATGCTAATGAAAGATCAGCTGCCTTACCGGCGCTGACCAATAAGAAAACTCACTTCTCAAAAATTGAATTTACTAGTACGACTAGTGCACTGTATTATATTAGTAGGCGAATAAGGATCCATATATACATTTAATCCTTAAAATTATATTTTTTAATTTTCTGTTTGAAATCTAAAATATCATTCGCACAGCTTCTAACAAAGGTGTTGTACATTTTTGCACCCATAAAGTAGAACCCATTTCCATTTACTTTGTAGGCTCTTCTATCGAGACGATCGGTCTGTTCTTTTTGAGTTTTTGTGAAGTTGAGGTGTGATGTAGCATTGTAGAGTATTATTAGTTAAACCCTTTCCTATTATAACATAGATGCTGCATATGATGTGATATTTCGCCAGACAACTGACAATAGTCTGAGTCTAGATTATGCCTTCTTTAACGCACTTTGAAAATTGTCCCTTGATGTCGGATCGACAGACGTCCCAAGATACTGGTATTGGACAGTAGCGTTGATGCATTCTGAACCATATGCAAGTTCTAATACTTTAACGTCAAAATTTTCGAGGGAAGAAATATTCGGGAATCAAATGATTCACAAAATTTGGCAGATTTCGCGAGAATTAATATGGTCAATAAAGTCATTGAAGAAGATCTGGAAAAGTAATGGTCTCAAGATGCTTCCTTGTGGTACTCCGCATAGGACTGGAGCTGGATCTGAAAATTCCTTTTCATAAACAATGTATTGTTGTCGATTAAAAAGATAGCTATAGAACCACTCAATTTTTGTATCTCTTATCTTACACATCGGTAGTTTGTTTAAAAGACTACTGTGAATAATGGTGTCAAATGCTTTTGATAGGTCGAGAAAGAGCGCATCAACGATTTTTCCTCTGTCAATTTCCTTTCTTATTGAATCTACTTTTCCGTTGAACAGTTCCTTCCATACCCAAACTGGTACTGGTACTTTGTCATGTCAACAATGTGTTCTCCACCATAATACTCATGAAGGTATAAAATAGAAGAAGACAGAACTTTAAAATTCTGTGGTACCATCCGTGATACGCTGTATTGTTGAAGTGTTAACGACGTAATAAAATGTAATTCCTATCATTTTGCAAAATTTAAAGAATTTTTATGCATAATCTGAAGTAAATGTCATAATTATACAGAAACGTCACTATTATACAAATACAACATTTCATGTTCTTATAACTCAGGATACCCTAAATATATTGGAAGTAACCTGAAGGTTTTGAATAGAATAGCTCTTGTCAGATTGCACGGCACTATGGAGGCGCACCTACTTTGAAAGATATAGGGATGGAAAGTTTTAGATAAATCATATATCTTGAAAACTATCTAAAAATATAGGTTTTATTTTGTCTTCCTGTAAAGATCGTAATTTTAGTAATCCGTGTGACTCTCCATAAGAAAAATATCTATAGTACAATGGCTGACATTTGGCTTTAAAATTGTCGTTATTTTTTGAAAAGTTCTCGTTTCATCGAAAAGTGGAAAAAATCGCATCACGGATAACATCAAAGAGATACTGAAATGTATAGAAAAGTCATTATCTGAATAATAGAAAAATTAAGAGTTCTGTCTCCTTCTGTTTTATACCTTTATGATATATTCAGAGATTTGTGTCTGGAGCACTCTCTCAGGAATCTTGGAGATTCTTTTTTCAGACTTAAACATAGGTGTGATCTTTTTTTTTTCCATTCTTCTGGGACGATTCCTGTTTGTAATGACAGGTTTATCAAGACAATTTGTTAGGATAATCTTGCTGAAACTTAATGTTCTATACCTTTAATTTGCTTAATTTTCGCGTTTTAAAATGTCTAAACGCAACTCTTGTGTAAGAAGATTGTAAAAAAAGTATACCATAACTTAAAATTCCGATTATAAGCCTAATACAAATATAAATTCAAACCCGGAGGCTTAAAAATGGGAGGGCCTAAAAGAAGTCATTCAGTGACCATATTTGCTATTTGTTTTTTCAGTTCAAAAGTGCCACGTCAGCGGATACATAACGCAGAGTGAAATTTGGAAACTACGCGAGTCAAATCTTCAGGTCAGTTTAAGGGAGGGCTTATATCTTGGGAGGCTTATAACCGTGGGGGTTATTTTTTAAAAATTCAGGAACTTATATCCCTGGAGGAGGGAGGGCTATAACCAGGATGCTGATATCCGGAATATTAGGTTATTTCGAACACGTCTATCGCGCCATACTAATACTAAATCTTGCTTTTTTCTTACCTAACTTTGAAAGAAAGAACCTTAAAAAAGAAAATTTTCTCGAGAAGTTCATCAGTAGATGTTTATTTTTTCTGTATAAGTATAGGGGGAATCTCCCATTAGGGAATCTCTAGCTCCCTCTTACGGGTTTTTATTACTTAGTGGAGTATTGTGCTTTAAGGAAGACAACATAAAGCCGCCCGGAAGAGAACGCAATGCAATGTTTTTTTGCGTTCGAAAGTTCATTAAATTTTCTCAACGTTCATTTCTTAATGAGAATGAAGACGCTGTGTGTAACATTTTTTGTTTTTGTTTTTAATATATTTTTTTATTCAACGCTTTAAGTTCAGTAATAAATCTGACGAGTCGATTTAGAACTGTTATGTGTTCGTGTTATCAGTTCATCATTTTCTACCGATGTCTGTTTTTTAATGTGTTTGAATGTAGCTCTTTCGTATCAGTAGTTTTGACTACTATGCAGAAATGTGTAGCTAGCAGTTTATTTGGTATTTCATTTTAGTATTTAGTATTATTATTAAGGTTCGCTGTTAGGGGAACGGAGGTAGCAAGATCATTATTATATTGTTTTGATAGTGTTTGATTGATATCTTTTTGTTTTATGTTAGAAAATTGAATAGTATAGATGAATGTAATACAAGAAGAGAATGTGTAAATCATGGTTATATACATATATACAGGGTTTTCGTATCATGATGCACAAGTGGAGTTTTGGGTTTTGACATTTCCACAATTCATAACAGAATAAAGATTTGAAAGATAAAAACGTCTCAGGAAGGTATTGTTTTTGTTAGCTTTAGTTAATAAGAAAAAGTGAAGGTATTTTCTAATATTTCAGAAGTTTAATCGTGGCTAGGTAGGAGTATACATTGGTTAGGTAGGAGTATACGTTGTATTGTCTCTTTTCTAAATGTCTGAACATTGTAATTTTAGCTTTTAGTTTAACTGTACAACTTTAGAAATCTCTAAATAGGCCAGATACCACTGAAAATAGCATTCTTTGAATGATCGATCCAAAATATTTATACAACAATTTTGAGTTAAATATTATATAATTCCAACATGGAGAAACACAACAATTTTTGTATATACACAGACTTATCATGGCAGTATATTGCTGTAAAAACAATTTATGGAGAAAAACTGTAAAATGTTTTTACACGCTACACTAGTCTGTCATTTATTATGTAACATATATCTTTAACCAATCAGATCGTTTAAGACTTTATTTCAAATTTTCACTTGAATGCATCAATTATGAAGAAACGTGAAATTCAATGGTGAATCAAAACGACAGGCTGGTTTTCATGAAATCAGGATTTAGCACAAGCATACCATCTCATATCCATGCTAAAAAGCAACAAACCTTTACAGAAATAATCAAACTACAACTTAAAACAGTTTTAACAACTGAAGAAGAAATAAACGAAATAATAATCAATGGAAGCTAGAAGCTAGAAGCTTGCAAAGTAGGAAATGTAAAGTAGAAAGTATTCGTCCAGGACAAATCGGTTAACTGTGGTAAAAGCTTTTATTCAATTAAATGAGTTAACATTGATACTGGGTTAAAGAAACAGAAGGCATCTGAAATTATATCGAATAATGTTGTTGTGATAAAGGAAGATCGTCAAGCATTTGGTCTATTGCTGGGCAAAAATGTCAACCTTCATGAAGTAATTTAACATAGCAATTTAACATAGCAACAACCAAAACCTAGATGTACATTTCAAATAAAGACAAAGATGCTACAAGGATTCAATGAAGCAGCACATTTTAAGAGTATAATTTTCAACTATTTTCCTGGACTCGATTAAATAAGAGATTACTTGAAGAGATACGTGTGGAAGAAAATGGTTGGAGATTTGCTATTGAAGAAAACATGCAATCCCAAACTGGTATAACGGTAAATGTATATTAAGATATCCACTGTATGTGTGATATTCAGTTTTACATTGTATTGTCTTAAGATTGACATTGAAACGTTTTGCTTGTGCTAAATTGTTCCTGTATTTAGTATTTGACTTAATATTTCGATGATTTTCTGGTCCAAAACTACCTTACCTATTTTCAACGAAAGACACGAAGGACGAAAACACTAGAGGATGAGAAGCTCGAAGTAGTTGCATGGGGATGGCGGTGGAGATGTTAGTGATAGTGGTTATGACTGGTGTACGTTGGAAAAATTGAAGCAAAACTGAACAACTTTCTTTTGTATTGCTTTCCTAATATGTTTACAGCAATGTTTTTTATTTATTTATTAATGACTATCCAATTAGTAGGGGCCACTATGTATTCTCGTGTGCAGGGACGTGTTACAAGCAAAATTTTTGCTGATGTCGATTCCTAAGTTGAAGTAAATGAAAAATCACATAGGTGCCAAAAAAGTTTTTGCTTCTGGGTCACGTGGGATGACGTCATTGCCTGCCATACCAATAAAATCTTTTTTTCGAGGAATATGAAAATTTTTTGTTTCATTCGAAAGAGCATCAAAAATGCTTTCGAAATCATATAGGAACTGTATGCTCAAAATTTGTAGTTCACAAATTAATGGCACTTTAAAGTTTATATAAAACCGGGGGTAAAAGTGTTAAAAATACGATTTTTAAGAGTAAAGGATTTGTTTTTAGTTCTTTAAGGTACCTTACAATAATTTATGTTTCCTTCATCTTCCTATAAGGTTATTTTAATACTACGTTTCGATTGTAATTGTTATATTTCTTATATTCCATAATCGTAATGTTTTTGACAAACCCCCGTCTGATGCGCAACATTTTCCTTTGAGCCACAATATAGGCATTTCTATGCAAACTTTCCAAAAATTTTCAATCGACGCCTGATTATTATTGAAACTTGCGTTGTTAACGAAGTTCAGATGAAACTTTTTCATAACGGAGATCAAATGCATCAAATGCTTCAAGGGAACCTAAAATTGTTCGAGTTAGGGAGAGTTCAAATTCAAGTCATTTGGGAAATATCAAATTGTGGAGGTTCGAATTATGCTTCGAACTAGAGAGAATGTATAAATATTAAGTGATCTGTTTCATGAAAGAACACGTAGTGTTGTATCTTGACGTAAATGGCTGGTAGTTGTTTTATTAAAATACGAAATTATAAAACAAAAGACTCCAGCTCTCAAGAAAAGAGTTGCGTAAACAAAAATAGAACTTTTAAATAAAAAATAAAAACGATTAAGTAGAAACCAATAACGATCGCTAACAAGTAAGATAAAAACTACTGATAGGAGATGGATGGTGAAAAACGGAAACGATATAACTTGAATTTTTCCCTGTGCGTTGTCTGCCAGAAGGATGATAGCAAAAAAAAGGTAATTGCTACTTTCTACTCTCTTTAATAATCGTAATTATTAGTAATAAATTTAGCTTTTGATAAACTCACATCTTTTTACAACAAGTATTAAATGGGGCTGCCGATAAACTAGAATTCAACTGTATTTGTGTGGTGATATGGTAAGATTTTATTTGATTCCAGGTCGTGAAAAGCAAATCGTATGAAGCAACCGAGAAACTGTGGGAGGCTATTCACACGCGCTACAAATTGAAGGATCATTACATTGAAGATTGCTTCAAAAGGTTGACTGGTATCTCAGAGGAAACCTTCAAAGAACAATGCATCTATCATTCCGAATGCTATAAGCAAATTACAAACGTATCAAAACTTCGAAGGCTTTTGCAGACAGTCGAAGATAATGTGGAATACGAAGAGATGGAAATTGGCATTGCTGAAGAAGAAACACCATCAACATCATCAACAAGATCAAAAGCTCAACCTTACGACAAATCACTTTGCATAATTTGCCAAAAGCATGGCAGTCGCTTGAAAGGTGGAGTTCCTTCAGACTGGGAGAAAAATGCACGAGATTGCAACAGCTCTGCCAAACAAGGAATTTTTTCTGCGATTGAACACTATCCCAAATGCCAAAGATGCTGTTGCAAACGATGTTTTGTATCATTTGAAATGCTGGGTTTTGGCGCAACGTGAAGCACAATCTTTGCAATCCGATATTCAAGAGACGGAGGATGTTGATCGCGTCGTTGCAGATATTGAAATTGTGCATATAGTTAAAGAGCTCGTCAAATCTCAGCAAGTCACAAACATAGGCTCCATAAATGTAATTTACAATGATTTGCTTGGAAATGAGAACGAAGTAAATTACAAGCGATATTTGAAATCACTTTTAAAGGACAACATAAACGGACTTTCATTCACTAGACCACCATGCAGGAGAAAATCAGAGATCGTCTCCGCAGAGAATATGACTAATCACCTGTTGGATGATTTTTCTAACAAAGCTGATGATTTTGCTATTATTTATGATGCTGCAAAAGTAATTCCCATAAGGTACAACATATTATTCAGTAAGATAATACCTACTGTTGAATTTTGACACTTTGAAGGATTATTTGAAAAAATCCAGAAACTAATTTTAGCATCACATATGTGATAATATCCAATGCGCATTCTATTCATAGAGAGTGCTACGAATCCATTGGTGAGAAACACGCTAAAGCTTTGATTGGATTTCACACATTCACTGGATGTGATCAGATTGGTCGGTTTCAAGGGAAATCAAAATTGGCGTGGTGGAATGCATTTAAGTCTGCGTCAAACAAGGAATTGGATTCTCTTGCTGCTCTTGGTGATGGCGAAACTTTACCAAACCTTGATGTTTTAGATGGTAAGGTCTGTAAGTCTGAGGTTAAAGGTTGTCTTGCATATTTTAAACTTTTTTCTTTGATCTTCCAGGACTAGAAAGCGTTGTGGTACGCTGTTATGAAAAACCAAATGTTAAAGCTAAAAGCATCCCACAATTACGATGGTTACTGTATACGAAATACTCCAGTGAAATTTCTAAGCTTCCACCAACAGTTGCAGCGCTGAAACTCCGTATTTTTCGGGTACACTATGTTGCTTTGATTTTGAAAAGATGCATTCAAAGTATTCAAAATCTTCCGGATCCCCTTGGATATGGTTGGGAAATTGAAAATGAAGCCTTGGTACCTATGCTGACTGATGATTTACCAGCGCCTACAGGACTGATCGAGTTAAGTATGTGTAGCTGTAAGACGAATTGTACAACTAATCGTTGCTCTTGTCGAAAGAATCAATTAGTATGCACAGAGATGTGTAAATGTGGCGATATATGCGAAAACTCTGACGCTTTTTCTACGGAAGTATCTGACAGCGAGGACGAAGATGAGGAATATGAATATGATACTAGTGAATAATGTGGTGTGTATCTGTATTTTATGGACTGTCTTGTTAACGTTGGATAGTTAGGAATACTTTTCCAATGCTTTTATTCAATTATATATAACTTTACGGTAAATTATCAGCAAAAATTACTCGAAATTGACTATTTTTTCAAAAAGACGGGGGTAAAGATTTTATCTTCAGTTAAGTGGTTTAACCTTTTTTAAAAAAAGATATTCGAATTATCAAAATAAACGGGTATCACAATACTTCAGTTTCAGATTGTCATTTTCACAAGAATGCAAATTGAAAAAGATAAGTAATTAGGTCCCCAACGCTTTTTTCTCAAAACTTTAACCCCCTGTCTTTATAAAACTGTAAATTGCTAATATTTTCTTATCTTCAAATTTTGAGCATATAGTTTCTATATGATTTCTAAAGCATTTTTGATGCTCTTTCGAATGATATAAAAAATTTTCATATTCCTTGAAAAAATTTTTTTATTGGTATGGCAGGCAATGACGTCATCCCACGTGACCCAGAAGCAAAAACTTTTTTGGCACCTATGTGATTTTTCATCTACTTCAACTTAGGAATCAACATCAGCAAAAATTTTGCTTGTAACACGTCCCTGCACACGAAAGCTGATTTTTCAACATAGTGGCCCCTACTAAATGTGGTGAATGAAAAGAGCGCGGAAAAATAAGTAAATTAGAGGTATAGAATGTCAAATTTGGGCTAAAATATCCGAAGAAATCGCTGAAATATGATTCAGAAGATGTATAATATTATGCTGACGACAGCGTTTTCTTTAAATGACCGTAAATTCTTACCAACGCAACTTAACCCCAGTGTTTACTAACTTTTTGTTCCATTTTTCATATTTTCGCTGACAAATATAACCACCATCATAATAACCTGACAGTGAAGCATCTAGATTGGCGAATTAGAAGAAAAAATCAACTGGGCCAATTGCTATACAACGCTGACTTTACTCCAACATATTACCAAACAGAGCACACGCGAAAGAAACCCGAATTTTGACGGTAACGTCTATATATTAAAGGGATTAGCGGATAAATTCGGTTACGATAAACTTACTTTGTTCATAACAACAACTGGATTGAACATAAGGTTAAAAAGCAGAGTGAGAGCTTCTCAAGGTTAAAAAGTGTACAAATTCTTTCACTGTCTCTATAATAATGTATATATTTAATTTTATTACTTACCATAGCTTATAGTCAGAGTTTTGCAGTAAGTTAAGAAAATTTCAAGGGACAAAATTTCAGAAATTAAATTCCTGCGAAAAGTCGGATTTTAAAAGTTTAAATATAATAAAACTCTTACATTTTCCCCCTTTAATATAAAAAAAAAACGATGGAGAGCAACAAAGTGAATCAGAGAAGTCTGTATGGCCATATATTTTAGATTTTAAACCTTAAAATATCAAGACAAACATTTTGCAAAATTCGCACAATTAAATTCACGCAAAAATTTCTTACCTTTTTTTATCAAAGTTTGACCTCTCTTCCTTCACCCTTAAACTTGTCAAACAAGCACAACATTTGTAGCAAGATGCATGCAACAATGTTGCCTCGTTTGGCATGCCCATGCAATAATTAAACATGTTTGAAATGTTGCATTAACCACACAACAGTATCATATATATTTCATATTAATGTTTCGATTTTGATGTAAAGCCTTTAAAAAGTCCTAGGCTGGGTTCGTTCATTAAAATTGATATAGTTTCGTAAAGGAAGTTTCGCAGACCCTAAAGCATAGGCTAAAAACTGCCATTTCGACAAAATGGCTAACCCAAAACGAAATTATGGCGGCTCTATCAGGCATAGAACCAATTTCCAAAGAATACGCTATGCTTGAAGTGCGGCAAGCAACCATATTTTCACAGTTCAAAGACGAAAAAGCATGTGCATTATAGAAAAACTTCATATATTGGGAAAAAAAGTGTTGTGCGACAAGTAGTCACAAGATAGTCGTGTAACACAGAAAGCATGATAATCGCAAGACATACTTCAGTTATTGGAAACCAAACTTAAGCAGACATCATAAACCATTAATAGAACACCTCACCCTCTTAGGTGAACCTGCCTAAAATGGGTAAATACATAAAATTCACAAAAATAAATCCTTGCAAAAAAATCCTCAGAGAAGAAGTTGGCGAAAAAAAAATAATCTTCTCTGCTGAAGGTATTTCTCTACTTGAGGTATGTGTATGATGCTAGGAGCTGTATAAACAACAATAAGGTGGAACTATTTTTAGGAATAAAATTAAACATGACGAATTTGGAGAAAGAAATTTGAAAGTTTAGCATTGGTGTTTAAGGATTACCCACAGTCCTATAAAACTGTGGAGGGGCTTAATTACACGTTCTTCTTTTATGTTTTAATAGCTAACATTCTCCTTCACAAGAATGCTACTTGTTGACCCGCCCCTGAGAGCGATGAATATTTAGAAATGAACATTTTTATCATATATTACAGTTAATAAAATCTCAAATGTTTAAGAAACAAACAACAACTGGTTACATTTTAACATTTAATTACCTTTAATAAGAAGTTTATTTTTGAATATATCACAAGTTTAATACTTAATCGAATATTCACAATTGTGTCTGATACAAAGCAGATTTTATCATCATTTAAAAGTCAAACCCGCCGTCTCCAAAGTTATCACCACCAAAACCACCATCACTGTGATGATGATGCATGCTCTCTGACATCATACTACCCAGAAGATATCCTCCCAATAATCCCCCACCACCAGCAAGTAACATATTTCGTGTATTATTGTTACCTTGTGGCTGTTGTGGTGCTTGGCTGACATATACTGGCTGTCCATACATCGGTTGCCCATAGGGTACAGGCATTGGCTGTCCATAAGCTGGCTGTCCATAAGCTGGCTGTCCATAAGCTGGATGTCCATAAGGTGACTGTCCATAAGGTGACTGTCCATAAGCTGGCTGTCCATACATCGGTTGTCCATAAGCTGGCTGCCCACCTTGACACTGTGGCTGTACCCGACCATCATTACCTTATGTAAAAATATGCAAATCTGACTTTGTCAATTGCAAATAAATATACAAAACATTTGAATTCCAAAAACATCAAAAGACAAGGAAAAATAAAAAAATTGTCAAGATTCATTCCCACCTATAACATTTGCTTGAAGTGGCTGACTATATTCAACAGGGGTGTATGGTGGAGGTGCAATATAATTTTCTTGCAGAGGTGCAACAGGAATTTTCTTGGGTGGACCCTTTAATCAAAGATATTCAATGTTTTGATATTAATACAAACTGAGTGTAGAATTAAAAATTTGCTACATAAAAAAGTTGGAGTAATGAAAATGTAATATAACAATTAAGTAGATACATACAGCGGACTTTCGAGCATTTTCCAAAACTCCAATCCATTCTCTAAGATCAAAAATGCAAAAAAAAATCTGAAAGAAATTGTGAATAACAACAGTCAGGGGAGGATCCATAGTATGTCACACTACATTCAGTCTATACTTTTTTTCTATAGTCTTGGTCAAGAAAGAAGCTCACTCAACTGTATTCCTAGCTGAGCTTTATGCATGAAGTGTGGAGACTTAGGACCGAATTTCCAATTTTTACATTTGAGCGGATTTTAATTGGTCAAAAATATAGAGAACAATAGATTTCTTAACAATTGATCCATCAATATTGGGTTATATTTCACTTGTGTTTTATTTTCAGTCTCTTGACCAGAACTTTTTTGACCAATCGGAAAATGGAATCCAGACTATATATTTTATGATCTTCAGGTCGACCCTGACATCAGGTCGGTAGTCACTAATTCATGACCTCATTGGAAAATTGGCTTCCGTTTTTCTGGACAACGCAATGGGTCATAAAGACGAGGAAAGGTCTGTACGATAGGTTACTAAATATCCTCGCCTTTATGACCCTTTGTTTTTCCAACTTATTCTTCGCAAACATTATATTTATCCACATTAGGCTGGAAGAAATGAAGAAAGAAAAGATTAAACAAAAACATAAGTTCTAAAATCATTTTTTGATAAACATTATCTGCTTGAACACATTTATTATAAAAGAAAACCTATACAAAGAACAAAAACAAAATCTAAAAATTTGGGTTTGCCGCACAAAAAAAAGGTGAAAATAGTTTGTTCGATTATTCTGCTAAAATTGTTTTTTAAAAATGTGTTATCTCCGACAGGACTTGAACCATCACAATAAATTGAATGTTGAATGTACTGATCAAACAGGCTATTAATCATACGCGTAAGTGATTTGCTGGTTAGGCTTTGTTTGTACACAAACTACAAAATCAGCCCTTTCTGCTGTGTTTTTGTTTTTAATTTTTGGCTTTGGAGATTTGTTCTAATCTCAGCTGTTGGCATAATTTAGCAAATCAGTAGTGGGACTGATTGCTGTTTTTGATGATGAAGCTTTAGGGCCAGATACTGGGTTGGGTGAGTAATGGGTTGCCTTTTTATAGTTACTCTCTGGCAGGTGAAAATGTTCATCCCCACTAGGTAACTATCTCTTATTCACTCTACTTGTTGTAGTTATTTATTCACTCCATCACAATGTTCTTTAAAATATTAATCAATATTAGCCTGTTATAATACTACCTTTTACAAGATTTTGAAGTGTTTTTAACTCTTCCTTGTAGATGAATTTCCAAGTGATATATTGTTTATAAGTATTTGTGTTCTTTACACAATCAATTCATTGTCTTCTAATATCTACATGCATCTTGGTATAATTAAATGCTCTTTATACACTTTGAAAAACTTTTTGTTTACTTTTCTTTCAGTAGGGGTCAAAAAGAAAAATAATAATAATAACAGAAAAAAAACCCCTCAAATTAACGATCAACTAGATATCCGATCAATAAATGTATTTAGAAACAGTGTGACGTAAATCACCTAGGATGTTTTAATGAGCAACTTTATCTCCATTCATTTTAATGCACTGATGATGTACACTTAGTTTACGAAAAGCTTTTATATTATACATTAATAATTGTGTCTTATGTTTAAATTAAAAATAATACTAATACATTTAAATAAATTAATATATTCATGTTTTGGTCAAGTTCACTTTGGGAATGTCAATGGTTGTGCTAGCCTATTTAAATGGGAAAGTGTGTTATTACCCTCTTATGCCCTATATATCTTATATTTTACTTTATCTGATCCAAAATAAATATTAAATTTCATTTTCAGTCAAACCAATTTGTTTCCCAAACCATTCTCTCTAAAAGAAAGCTACCTTCCATGTCAGAATTCCAAAATAGTTTGATAGATTTAAATCTGGATAGTATTACTTAAGTCAACTAAACTATATACTGGCTTAAGTGTTCATTTTGCATTTTCTTTTGTGTACTTAACCATCATCCAATGTTGTCCCATATAGATAGAAGTTTGATAGTTTTCGTTAATTCTGTGAAATGTTCTAAAAATGATAACTTCGACTGATAATACCAAAAGTAAATTGATACTTGCTTTTGTTTAGTGGTGCCATTAACATTAATTGGTTACTCAAGCATTTTAAATTTGTTGTACTGATGAAGCCTGACAATGGCAGAAACAGCATACTCTTGGTTTAACTCTACACTTGTAAACCTCAACATTAGAGCAAAGGTCTGTTCTGTTTATTTTGGAACAATAACTTAAATATGAAACCAGGAGAAACAATTTTTGTGTAATTTCAACAGTTAAAGAAATTGAAGAAAAGGGATTTTTTTTCTAAATTCTGTTGGAAACACCATGTTATTCTTAACATATGATTGTGAGAACTTTATTTTTATAATTTCCTGGTAGTTCATAGAGATTTAGATTTTTTACATACTAAACTCAACAGGAAATTATTGTACAGTTAAATTAAGGGGGAAAAACAACTTTATGGACAGTTTTAGTCATTTTTATTTACTAATTTTTGGACCTGGTAGAAAAACATTCTGAATTGACCATTCAATAGACGTTTATGATCAATGCACAGACACAAAGTAGAATAATATGCTTTCGTAAAATTGAAGGAAAAATGTTGAATGAATTAACTGCATTACTGAATAGTTGAGTTTAAACTGAGTGAAGTGTTTAAAAACAAGTGAACAGTTTTATCAAACCACTAAACTAGTTAAAATAGTAATAGTAACATATATATATTGGATGCGAGGAGAAGAAGAAAAAGAGTTACTTCAAGTAAGATTGTTATAGAGATTGTTATCGTCATTCTGCGCAAATCCATAAAGTAAAAAGGGGTTATTGCAAGTTTTGAAGTACATAATATTGCAAGTGAGGTTATAATGCAGAATGAAAAAAAAATTGGTTCAACAAGATAATAATATTCTCTGTGTTTGGGTTTTTTGTGTATCTGTTGTGAATATAACAACATGTTCCTGAAAAGCTTGTGTAATATTTTGTACAGTTTATATATATATACGATTACAAGGTGCACACTGAGGTTTGGGAAAAAGAATTTATAAAAAACTTTAACATTTGATATAAAAAACACCTGAACCATCAATTTTGTGAAATCTTGTAATTGTGGACTTTTTTGTCTGAGATGCAAAGTCACCAAAATTCAGCAAAATTTCTTGTTAAATTCTAACCTGATAAAATAAGTCCCTTTCTTCCATTGAGTTGGCATTACGTAAGTAATTAAAATAATCTGGGAAAAGTAGATTTGCACTAGATAAATACCAGGTACCTAGATAATACGATAACATCACTACTAGCTATAAATCACAATTTGCCATTATTATGTCCTAGAAAAATATTTTTTTGTCTGCTAAAACAGACCTATTCTGTGGCACATGAATGATTCTTGATTTTCGTATTTCTTTATTGAGATAGAGTTAGCCCGTTAACTCATTTTATTTCCCCCCATGGACACTTTGTCTTGTTCTTTATTCTCTTGGTATGTATCTCATTTGCTTCTCCTATTTGTCGCCCTTTCACATTTGTTTTTGTTGTTGTTGTTGTTTTTACAGTTACTTTTGTTTACTATAGTTACAAATAGATAATGTTCCTGTTAAGATGACAGGAGCGGCAGAAGAACTGAAAGGTCTTATCATTACGCCCGATTTGAGCCAGAAATATTTACGTGTTTTCATGATGCATAAACGTTTACAACTCATGGATATGAAAAGGAGATGTTTACAAGAATGGTTTAAAATATATACATTCTTTATCGTTTTCTAGCTGTATCAGTTTAAATCGTTTTTTGAACAGAAGAGATGTCAAAGTTGTATTTGTGTTTGCATTATATTATCAATTTTTGATGGTTTGCAGAATAAGGTTTCTTTTGTCTTAGCAGCATTTAGTGATAATTCATTGGCACGGAACCATTCGTTCAGATCAATTCTTCATTCATAGTTGAGAAAAGAGTATAGATGTTATTATGTGAATAAAAAATGTTTGTGTTAACTGCGAATAAAATGAAGTTCAGAAGATTAGAGAACTTGCAGAGGTCGTTAATGTAGATGAGGAGTTAATGTAGAAGCAGGTTAAGTATTGATCCCTGAGGTACTCCACATGTTATTGTTAGAAATCTCGATAGCTTGCCATTGAAAGCAATAGATTGCTTACGACTTGAAAGATAACTTCTTAACCAGTTAAGATTTGTGTTTTTAATTCCATAATTTTAGCGTTTATCAAGTAGGATGCCATGATTTACAGTATCAAATGCTTTTGATAAATCAATAAACACTCCTAGAATGAGCTTATTTTGATCAAATTTATGAAGAATTTCATTAGTAAGTTCTGACTGCATGATCAGTGGAATGTCCCTTTTGAAAACCAAACTGTTTTTTAAATAAAATGTTGTTTCGGGTAAGGTGGTCATAAAGCTTATTATACATAATTCTTTCCAGGATTTTAGAGAAGCAGGCAAGGACTGATATCGGTTGATAATTTCAAAGGCAGTTTCTGTCACCACTTTTAAATATGGGAAGTTTTGGCGAGTTTTAGATCTTCAGGAAAGATAACTTGTTTTAGAGATCGGTGAAAAACTTTCAGGAGTGGAGACTTGATAATGACAAAAACTGGTTTGACGATATTCACTTGGATTTCGTCAATTCCGTTAGTTTTATTTGTTTGAAGAGTGCTGCTGAAAGCATTTGTTAGCTCTTCAAGAGTTAAGTTTTTTTTGTTCATTAAATTTTCAAATTTGCTTAAAAATTGTTTATGGTTGACTTTACTTATGCAGTATTTTGGATGATAAATTTCTTCCCACATTTGTATAAAAAATATTAAACTGTTCAGAAATTTCATTTCTTTATGTTATTTTATTTCCGTTTTTATCAATAATAAGAAATGATAGGTCCTTAGATTTCGAGTAGCCTTTCCCAATTGTATTTTTAATCACTTTCCAGGTCTTCTTTGAGTCTCCTCTAGCATTCTCAAATTGTACTGAATAATAATTTTTTTTTGCTTTGTGTTTAACTTTATCGAAGAGATTCTTATATCTCTTGTATTTTATTTCATTTTTATGTGATTTGTTCTTAAGAAAATTCTTGTGAAGTCTTTGTTTTTTCTTTGAGGATTTTAACAATCCTTTGGTCATCCAGGGGCTTCTAGCATTTTTCTTATTGATTTTGATTTCAACTTTTGGGAATGCTTCCCATTTTTTAAAAAAACAAAGGAGTGATTTTTCAAATTTTTCCAAATCTCCTGAAATATGTGATTACTAGTTAATCACATGTGAATCAATTTTGTTTTATCAATCATTAACAAGACATTGTTTTGTTTTTTCTATTACCATCTCAGAAACGTTCAAAATTAAAGATTCAAAACTTGTTCAATTTAATGTTTTCTAATTCTAAACATTTTTAATTCTTGGTCACGGTTGATTTCAAGCTCTGGTTGATTTCAAAAGAACAAATTTGAATTGATATGGTAACATCAGGTGTAATTTCAAGTAAATATGTGATTTCTAAAATGAATTAAATAAAAAAAAACAAGAAAGCTATCAGTACAGGTTACCATGTATAACAGAAATATCTTTTCCAACATCTATATGAATAGATCATATGCTATATTTGAGTCTAAAACTCCCCAGTTTAATTCGATAAGGTTGCGAAAGTTGAAAATTGATTCACCATTAATGTTCCTCCTGAGACTAGGTTCGTCGTTATCTGCAAAATTTTCTAGAAAAAGGAACACTGGAAAGTGATCAGATATGTCAGTATGGATAATGCCCCTTTTTAGTGTGTTATTACCAAAAGGGTTTGTCATGATATAATCAATGGCAGATGATGTATATTTAATTATTTGTGTTACTTTATCTGTTGTTGGAATGATATTATGTTGCAAAAAAAGTGTTTAGAAATTCCTTTTCAAGATTATCTGTGTCATAATTAAGTAAATTAAGGTTTAGATCTCCGGTTAGATACAATCTTTTTTTTTTTTTGCTTTACTTTAGATAGGTAATCTTTTATGTATTTTTTAAACAGTTTAAAGTTACTATTAGGTGGTCTATACATTGTAGAGGTGAGAAAGTTGGCGTGTTCTTATTCAAAATCTCTATAGTTAAGATTTCACATTATCATTGATATTTAGATCATTTTTTTATTAGGAAATCAAATGATTTGTGATACACACGCCTATGCCAATACCCTCAAATCTAGCTTGATGAATGGCGTTATATCCTGGCAATTGAAAGTTTGAATTTTTTTGACTTCATTTGTTTGACACCCAGTTTCATTAAAACAAATAACTTTAAATTCAAAATTCAAATTGTGCAGCATGATTTTGAAATTTTCGAAATTTTTATTCATGTTCCGAATATTAAATGTTAAAATCGAAAATATATTATGCTTGTTTTTTTAATGAATCGAGGATTGCACAATATTATAGCTGTTACTGTCAATTGATAAGGCATCAAAAAAGTTTCGGTCAGGGTCTTTCTCATCGTTCAGGAGAATGGTTGGTTACATACAGATTTTAAAAAAGACATCACTCTGCTTGGCCATTGTTTCCATCATTTTTGTTTTGAGGATTTAGCTTAACTATTTTGTCATACCTTAAAGGAACTTTCTGTCCTTTTGATCTCTGTTCTTTGATCTCCTTCATCAAATTTCATCTTATCCCTACCGTTTCCACTGAAAAATCATTGTATATCAAAATGTTAGTCCCTT
This sequence comes from Turritopsis rubra, assembly GCA_039566895.2. Taxonomy (NCBI): domain Eukaryota; kingdom Metazoa; phylum Cnidaria; class Hydrozoa; order Anthoathecata; family Oceaniidae; genus Turritopsis; species Turritopsis rubra. The sequence continues at coordinate 8,938,990 of CM077626.1, read as the reverse complement.
TTAATTTCTTTCCGTTCGATAATATTCGACTTTTATCTTTATAGTTCAGTAACTTTAATACAACTGTTCTTGGTTTTCCGTCATTTTTCATGCCTGCTCGGTGGGCCCTTTCAATTTGCTCTTCAGTCACACCAAGTTTGTTTCGGAATAAATTTTGTACTTTTTTTTTTCGCACTCCTTCTAATTTTCTTCTGGTGTTTCTCTAATCCCATCTATCCTTAAATTGTTTCTACGTTGGCGATCTTCATGCTTTCTCAAATTTTCCTTTATTATGTCTTTATATTTATCAAAATCTTCTTTCGTTTTAATATAGTTTGCATCTTGAATATCTCCATTCACTCCAACTGATTGTTTCAATTCTTCAACGTCGTTCTCCAGTGTCTTTACTCTTTCTTCGTTGTTCTGTTGCCTTCTCTCTATTGAATCTAACCTTTGAAGTAATTTTCCAAATTTCTCATCAATACATGCACAAATTTGTTGTTCTTGTTCTTTCAACATACTTTTCATCATTATCTTGATATTTTCAATTTCCATTTTGCTGATTTTTGTTAAAAATAGTAAGATTTTTATTTGATTTTTAACTTATATAATATAATAATATCTATTTTTATGATAAATACATCTGTACACTTCAATGCTCAAAAATTCGTTTGTTTCCATCTGTGACTATTATCAAACCTCTATAATATATATGTTCACTTTTATCTCTTGGCCTCTTCTTTCATGTTACTTATACTCCCATTTGCACCCGTAAGTTAACGTGTATGTGGTAGCATTGTGATATTATTATTGTCATAACTGTTAATATTTCAGTGTGTGTATGTTCATACTGTTGCCGTTAATGTGATGTTGCTGTAGGTGACTACCACATTGTGCATGCTTCAGGTTTCTCAGCATTTGCAACATATTGGAGATCTTAGCCCCAAATTTTAATTCTGTAATTGCTTAATGATAATTGGTTGTATTATGATGTGCATAAGGATGATCCTTTATTCCTTAATTAGCAATCTTTTTTGCTGATCATGCATTCTGTTTAGTTGAATATTTTGACTATTTTCACTGCAAAAGAGTAGAATTTAACCCTTCTTTTGACAAAACATATTTTCCAATGAAGTTCAAAATAATCGAGTTCAAAATAAAAAATAGAAATAACTTCTCATATCCGCTGTGGTGCTAGAATAAACCTTCACAGAAACATGAACACTTTGCAACATGTGAGGCACTAATTCGTACCCTGTACTCTGAATTATTAGTATATAACAATAAATAGCCCAAACAAACATTTTCAAATAATTTTGCCCAAAATAAAACATAAACTACTGAAACATTATAGTGCCTATGTATTACCTGCATTCAGAAATGGATGGTGCCAAGAAAATATGTGTTTTATGTTTAGTAACAATAGCAAATAAAGCATCAACATCTGATCTTCCTTTAGGTAAATTTATATTTCCACCACAGTCAAAGCCAACATCAATTCTTTTAACATCTGAGTTCATTTGTATTCGATACTCGGCTGAAGCATCAGCAGTTTTTAGATAAGTCGAAAACTCTCCGTCGTGATAAAGCACACAATGTCTCTTTTTCCAATCTTTCCAAAATATACCCGAACCTTCAAAAGAAGAATTGTATATTTGATTGTTAAAATCTTTTTAGGAAAATCATTAAATATATTATTAATTTCTTTAAATTTGATAAAATACATAATAAATCTTGAAATGTTTTGGTCAATGTTATTTTAGATGGGACAGAACTTTCATCACTTATCAATGTAAAAAGCTTGCTAAAATTTCTTATTATCTTATTATTAGCACCAAATACCTGCATATGAATGTGCATATGAAAAGTAAAAGTAAAGAAAAATAACAAACTGATATTGAAGTAACTAACACTAAAAAATTACACCAATCTTTAAAGGTGGAGATCAGACTATACCATCAAACTGTAGACCAGTTTCATTTACTTTGCATTTGATGAAAGTTTTTGAAAAAGTCCTTTGAAACAATCTCACTAAATTTCTTGAAAGTAAGTCAATTTAGATAAGGAAGATCCTGCTTAAGTTAACTGTTACAACACTATGATAATATTAGTAGTAATCTTGAAAATGATTTTAATGAAGATGGCATATATTTGGACTTCTCCAAAGCTTTTGATAAATTAGACCACAAAATAGTACTACAGAAAATTGAATTGTTGGAAATCTAAGGCAAATTTTTGAAATGAGTTATGTTCATTCCTTACTTCACGAAAACAGGTAATAGTTGTGATTGGAGCTCATTCCACTACAGTTAATGTCACATCAGGTGTGCCCCAGGGAAGTGTTCTGGGGCCATTAATCTTCGTTATGTTAAGTGACGTAGATGTGAACATATCACACACCAGAACAAGGTCATTTGCTAATGATACTAGAGTTATTGTAAGTATTAAAAATCTTAGCGGCTTGTTGAAGGTTCAAGAAGATTTAAATTCCCTTTACCCTTGGACTGAAGAAAATAATATGCTGCTGAATGACGAGAAATTTGAACTTCTTTGGTATGGAAAAGAACAAACATTAGAAGAATGCACCTACTATTTCACCCCACAGGCACAATTATTAACACAAAAAATCAGGTTCGGGATCTTGGACTCATCACAGCAAATAATAAGCATTGTTGATAAGGGAAAGAATTTATTTTCTTGAATCTGGAGAACGACATTTGCATTTGCGCAATGGTCGCAAATGCAAAATCAACATCTATACAAGAACAACAAATAGTTGTGCAAGGAATTCGACTGTTCAATGTCCTACCATGAAGAATCAGAGAAATTAAGGATCCAAATGTTGATTCTTTCATGTTAGAACTTGATAAATTTTTATCAAATATTTCGGATGAACCACTGTTGCCTGGCTACACCTCAATGAGGAGATCAAATTCGCAAACTCTGGCAGATATATGGTTGCAGTGTGGAACCTGGACAGAGGACAGGCATTTCAATGCCCATCCTGAAGATTTGATCCTTCAAAAGCATACAAAAGGTACAAAAAGAAAGTATGATTTCTGCTGATGCCATTGCATTGTGCAAATTTTGGAATGTAGGGTACTTGAACAGATGTTCTTTATGTTTAGGAGAGCATTATGATAAAATCTAAAACATTGGTTGACTTGGTTTATATGTAAGCCAGTAAATAAGTACCACATTACTAACTGTTCTGTTAAGTCTGTATTATACTTGATGGCAAAGATACAAAATGTCCGTTTCATCTGGAACACCCTCCTTGTTCTGTTATGATTCTTAGAGAAATGGATTCAAATAGAACAAGACAGGGAAATGAAACTTAAACTTGGGGTTAGCAAATACAATAATAACCCTCGGTCAACACAACCTCACACGTTCGGTCGGTACTTTTAGACTGTACTTTAGGAAAATATTTTCATGTAAAGTACTCTCCAAGCAGTTATTATTGTATTATTAAATGTCCTGCACAAGTGTGTGCGTATTGTCACAGAAAATGACTTGATCATTAACATTCCATATTGTGCAAACACCTTATCAGAATCTCTGAAAAATGTGTGCTCCTTCAGTGTAAATACAAACTTATCAAAGGTTTTATTTGTTTCTCTTTATAAAATTCATAACTAAATTGTTGCGATGAAATGACTATGAACATGTATAAATATTTATTCTCAAAAATTTCTGGGCAAGATTTGTCACTCCACTTTCATTTACGAGTCACTGGCCCTGATCAGTTGAAAAAAAGTGCACTGTGAATACCTTGGTGTTCCAACCAGCCACTTTTCCAGGTTCCCATCTTTTAAAATACCCGAAAATATAAATCGCAATTTTTTATAAGTTTTTCGTTTCACATTCTGTGTCTGTAAAAAACATAAACATCTATTTTTCTTTTGCTAAATTGTTTTGCGCATTCAGCAGAAAACACGCAGGCTGGAAACGAGTTCTTTTTGGTAAGCTGTGAGCATGCGCAAAATATTCGAAAATTTGTTACGCAAAAAAATCTTCTATTTTAAATAAAATACAGTGGACTCTCTCTTTCTCTATTTCGAACTCGTAAGGGACCAAGGAATTTGTTCGAGATCAGCAGCAGATCTAGAGGGTATGTCGAAATCCCATTGGTGATAATAATAATAATAATAATAATAATAATAATAATAATAATAATAATAATAATAATAATAATAATAATAATAATAATAATAATAATAATAATAATAATAATAACGGATTATATTTCAGTTCCAAAATATTTATAATTGGCTATTCTACTGAAATAGCGTAAGATAAGCAGTAATATATGCGTAAGTGTTGAATAAAAAAAATATAAACAAATTTTTACATATTTTTCTTTTTTTTTTAACAATAGAACCCATGCAATTCGAATAATAAGATGTGAATTATGAAGGCTATGAGTTGAGACATGAAACGAACATATTGGATGAGATTGGTAGATTGGAGAATAACGAGAGTTCGAATACATTCGCCTATACACCTTAGATTTTATTGTTTTATATGCATTTTTTACTGATTTTAATGACTAATTTATTTTGTATTATTATTATTTATTTTTATTATTCAGTACAGGGCCCTCGTTGAAAGCAATTTATTTTATAAGTTGAAGAGGCCACCCTGTATAAATATGTTTTAAATAAATAAATAAATAAATAAATAACATGAATTCCACTATTTTAGATTATTTTTTTTTTTTATATATGTATATAGACTTTTTGCTAATGCTTTGTCTAATAAATATGTCCTGGTTTTGTAGTTTATACTTTTACGACACGACGGTGGTAGATCGTTAAATAATTTTGAGGCTTCATGCTTGAACATGGATACGATGTTGTGGCTCCAATTCAGTTTTAATTCGTTCTCTTAAAAGTTTCTCGTTGGTCTCGTTGGTTGGTTGGTTTGCATTGGCAAGAATTTTGGCTAGTCTTTGCAATTGATTGATTTCCATGCAAGTTTAGCAAGACTAAGTTCGGCTCGTTCTTTTGTTGGTAACCATTTAAGACCAACAAAATCTGAATATATGGAGTATCGTCCTCTAACAAAGCTGGCTGTGGCATTTTGCACTCTTTGCAATTTATTAAAAAGATAGACGGGTGCATTGTTAATTATAGCGTTACCATAATTGAGTTTACTTAAAACAAGAGATTCAGCAAGCTGTTTTCTTAGGTTGAATGGCGAATATCTTTTCAGGAGTGTCAGAGTTTTTAGAGTTCCGTATGCTGATGTTGTAGCTTTGTTGACGTGAAGGTTCCATTTTAGATATTCACTAAAGGTTATTCCTAAGAGTTTAAAAGAAGAGACTTGTTCGATTACTTTGCCATCTGAATATTTGATCTCAAAAGTGAGCTGGTGTTTCTTTGCCATTTGTTTGGTGGAAAACAACATTGATTTTGTCTTTTTTGCGTTGAAAATTAGATTTGTCTCTTTTGACTAAATCTGTAGATCATCGATGTCTTTGGTTATTTGATCCACACATTCTTTCAGTTGTTTTGGTTTGGAATGACGGTATATGCTAGTGTCATCGGCATATTGGACACATTCACCAGCTGTTTTTTGTATGCATGTCATGAACATAGATGTTGAAGAGTACTGGACCAAGGATGCTTCCTTGTGGTACACCATTAGTGACTGGCAGTTTTTTAGATGAAATTTCGTTGATTTGGACGTATTGGTACCGGTGAGACAGGTAGTTAGCGAGGATACGCATCGAGCCTTTTAAAAAATGTAGGGAATGAAGTTTTCGTATCAGGATTTCAAAGTCTACGGTATCAAATGCCTTTGAAAAATCAGCCATGACAGCTAAGGTGACTCACCACGGTCCATTGCTTTTATAATGTCATTTTTGATCTTGATACATGTTGTCACAGTACAGTTTCTTTTCGAAATCCTGACTGATTAACTGAGAGCAGTTCATCTATGTGAGTGACCATCTGCACCATTATTAGTTTCTCATAAACTTTTGAAAGTATTGGAAGAATAGAAATTGGTCGGTAGTCATTTGGTTCCTTTGATTGACTGATTTTAGGAATAGGATTAATTTTTAAAGATTTTCCATTGTTCTGGAAATATTCGATTATGTATTGACGAGTTAATGATGTGACATAATGGACTGGTTATTTCATCCACGCTTAATTTAAGATATTTAGACAGAATATGATCAGGACCTATTGAACAGTCATTGCGAAGGCCGAGAATTGCTTTTTTGACATCAGTATATCGTGTTCTGGGAGACTATGGATCAGATCTTATAACACGTTTTCAGGCTTAGGTTTCGAATTTAAAAATCTTTCTGCGGTGGTATTAAAATGTTCATTGAGTACGTTAGGATCTGCATCAATTCGTTGAGGACTGGGATGTAAAATACGGTGAATTGTATTCCACACCTCTTTCGGACGTTTGGATGACAATGCTCGCTTGTAGAATTTAGATTTGGCAGTTTTTATGAGCCTCTTGATTTCGTTTCTTATATTGCTGAACTTTTCCCAGTCTGATTCTTGTTGTGTAACGTGAGCTTGTTTTCGAAGATGGTCTCTTTCACGCTGTTTTTCCTTAATGTTTAACTCTTTAAGCCACGTGCTGGAGGTCTTGTGGTTTTTTGTTTGATGATGGGATGTTGATTTAGGCAAGAAAGGAATAGGTTGTTAAATATATCTAGTTTGTCTTCAGGTGTGTCCATAGCATAAACTAGATTCAGTGGCAGTTTTTCAATGTCTGATTTGAAGGAACGGGTGTCAAAGTATTTTTCTTGACGGATGTACTTATAGCGTTTTTCGAACTGCGTTTTTTTTTATGTTACACACTATATATGGTGCATCGTGGTCGCTAATTTCATCACAGGGCATTACCTCCTACAAACTGAAAAAAGAAATTAGTTTTATGTGCTCCGGCGCCGGAGATAGAGAGAGTTCGAGAGACACAGAGAGAGACCACTGTAACTAAAAAGTATCATAAACAGTACCAAAATATCAGGGATTAGCTGAATAGGCAGGGATATTACTAGAACAATCTAAGGGTCTGGGTAACCAAACGTTTTACTGCTTACAATGAAAAAACAATAGAAGGGGGTCAAAATTTCGAGTTGGGACACTTCTGGAAATCAATGGTGGTCACGTGACAGTGACGTATGCGATTACGCAATATTTCACCGTCAGCAAAATAATGGCCACCTCAGATTTCAAATCTAAACACATTTTTGCAAAGCCCGTTCAAAGTTATATCAAATTTGTGTATGAACCCTACCCTTAAAATGTAATGAACAAAAGTTATTGGCCCTATTCCATTCATATATGCTCACTCTGATGAGATGGTTTACGCCAAGTTGTGTGACATTTTACGAAACAACAAAGAGGTGTATTCAAACATTATACTTTTAATGGGTGGATTTTATCAACTTCGTGTCATGCAGAGACTGCTGTACAAACGACACAACTGCAAAGGATACATGGATTGGTGTGTAGATGCAAAAACAATCGCAGGTGGATCTGCTTCTGATTCAAGCCTTTGAAAGCCGTCATTACCATCGTAATATGCGAGTGCATAAAGAATGTTTTGATGCACTTGTGCAATATAGGATTGAAAATCTCACTGACAACCTTAGCAAATTAAGCAGTGAAATGGTAGAGGTCATGAGACAGTTTCGAATTAATCCAACTCCAGAAACTCTAGAAAGTTTGATGCAGCTGGAAGAGTTTAAAGATATAGAGTGGGGCGTTCTTCAATACAAAAAAGGTTCTGATGCAGAGTTAACAGCAAGCTATGTCAAAGATGTTTCCTTAATGTTGTCACTGGTAGCAGCAGTACGTGAATCAGATATTGAGAAACACCTTCAAACAGAGCAAAAGATGACGTGTCTATCATTTGCATATGACCACCATAATTATGCCCGTTATAACACATACCAAAACGCTTACCTATCAAATCTGAACTGAGCAACCATGAAGCATTCCAACAATTGAGGTTAAAAGGTATTGGAGATAGCATCATAGTAGAAAAATACTCAGCTATTTACTAATACTCAGATCTTATCACTGAATTGTTAAATAAAGAAACCAAAGGGACATCAGGGCCATTTAGATGTGGTTTCAGCACCGACATAGAATCTGTAAACACCTGGGTAAATACAATACACATTCACACGGTATTAGAAAAAGCCTCCACAAAGTGTTACATATCAAAACACAAGAAAGCTACACCTCATGGTAAACGGCTACACGTGAGCATGTGAAGAATTTGAAAAACAAACTGTTAGGATATGGCGTTGATCTATTCTCCACTAGTTTCCCGAAACACATTTCGCGTGGAGATAAAATTGATGATTCTGTTGCTAATGATATGCTTCCAGCTCCTGAAGTTGGCGTGGATCAGTTTAAAGCATTTGTTGAGGAGCGACTAATAACTGGAAATATAAGTTTCTTTTCACCAATAAAGAAAAAGAAGCTGCAAACTGGCATTAAGAAAAAGAAAATGACGCCAAAAGCTGTAGAAGTATTGAAGGAGGATTGTCAGGCATTTGGAACGATTGTATCAAAGTCACTGACACTGAAAGATGCATTCCAATATCCAATTACCTCAGTCCCATTTTCAGTTGCATCGTCGGATGGGCACTTGCGCCAGTCAGAAAAGACCTCACTGCGAAATTATTTGATTGATTAATCGGATTCCATGTCCAGTATAATTCCAAAGAAAGCAGCTTGGCTTGTTGATGGAATGGCTGCAGTTCAGACATTAAAGTCAAAGAACACCTATGGCGAATGGATCGAGAGTCTTATTCGGTTTATTACACCACCAAACGTAGCAGAAGCAGCCTTAGTAGGTATAGTTAATGATACTTGTGCAGTGCAATGCAGTGCAAAAAGCGGTACACGAATACAGAGGGGAAAAGAGCATCAAAGGACGTACGAAAAGCGCTTCTAACAACACATGCCATCAGGAATAAAATGACATGAATTTTTATGAAACCCTGGAAACAAGGAGCAGCTGTTGGAACTTATTAAAAAGTACGTATTGATGAGAAAGGACGCCAACTTATCAAGACACCGTTTGTCTTAACTGTTGGGAATAAAATACACAAGTTACATCAAACTAATGACGAAGATTATAACCACGAGGAAGCAGATACAAGGCTTGTGCTCTTGGTCTTGCCGCAGCAGACTGATGTCGTCATTGTTGCCAAAGATACATAGGTTTTGGTGTTATAAGTTTGGGCTTACAAAAAGTACAGTGTAGCAAAAAAATGGTATTTCAAGTATGGTGCAGATAAATATACAGACGTTGGGCTATCTGTGATTTCTTAGAAGAGGATATTTGTTCGGTTTTACCTGCTTTCATGCAATAACAGGCTGTGACACCACATCATATTTTTATCGAGCTGGAAAACTTCGCGTGTTCAAAAACATTTTTGCTGATAAAACCAAGTTGAACTTGTTAGACGCACTTTGTAAAGAAGGAGATCTGACCTTAAAAGGCTTCCGAAACATTAAAGAGTTCATACAAAAGGTAATTTATTCTGGCAAAGAATGGCGAGGATTATGTAGACACCAGAATTCGCTCAAGAATAAGTCTTCTATGCCCTTGCCTCCTGACCAAGATTCTGTGATTCAGGTTATCATAAGAGCCCATTGTCAAGCTTACGAATGGTGCCGTTGTGGGTAGCCTCAAATTGATCATCTTTACTTAGAAGAATTGATGACTCCTGTGACGAATGGTTGCCTTAGACTTAAATCATGACTTTATTCTTCTCTAAACTTGTAAGTTTTCAGTGTTTTTGGTGTTCAAAGTTTTATCTCATGTTTTAGCCCAATGCTATCTTTTTTGTTGATTCTTATAAATAGTACCGACTAGATAGTTGGCAATTCTGGGTTTGTTGAGCTTTATTAATAAATAGTATAATACATAATGCTTTATTAATAAATAGTCCCGAGAGAATAGAAACTTAGAAATAAAGCATATGCTTAATTTCGTTACATTTTGAAAAAAAAAAAAACTCAATCAACCCAGAATACGTACCCCCGCCGGGATTTTTTCAACAGTTTAAAGCCCATAACTTTTGTTCGTTACATTTTTAGGTATGGTTCATATACAAATTTGATATAACTTTGAATGGGCTTTCCAAAAATGTGTTCAGATTTGGAATTTGAGGTGGTCAATATTTTGCTGACCGTGAAATATTGCGTAATCGCTTACGTCACTATCACGTGACCACCATTGATTTTCAGAAGTGTCCCAACTCGGAATTTTGACCCTATTCTATTGTTTTTTCATTGTAAGCAGTAAAACTTTTGGTTACCTAGACCCTTAGATTGTTCTAGTAATACCCCTGCCTAGAAGGAAGGTTGAGGTAGAAGTATATATTGGACGCTTTCCAAAGATCGGTTTGCAAAAATATTGCCTTATCGTATTGGGGATAAAAAGTCAGGTTTTAATGACCAAATTTTTTGCATATGGCTAAATTTTTCCCGGACTTTCTTGTTTTGTGCAAATTTGTTTTTTTTACAAACATTATTATTACGATAGCAGCGAAAGCGAATACCATATTAAAACTCCTACTCCTCCTCTACTCCTTCAGCCGCGAAATGACATTTAGCCTTCGCTTTAGAGTCTGCAAAACTCTCTTCACGAAACTGTATTTATTGTAATGAACGAACCCAGCCTCGAATTTTTTTTTTTTTTTTTTTTTTTCAAAATTAAAACATATATGAAATATATAAAAATATCACTTGAACCATGTGAATAAGTCATGATTTTTTGCTGTTAGCATTGCCTCGTGATTCGAAGCCTATCAACAGTTTAGTAAGAAATTTCATCAGTTGCCAACTTAACTCTTTTAAAAAAAACCTTCTCGTTTGTTATCTACACGTTTCGTCATTCACACGTTGGATTTGTACAATGATCTAGTTTAAAAAAGCAGTGTTTCGGATGGATTGTTCGCTTATGAAATCATTATTATTTTTATAGTCACAAGTAAAAAGTGACTTATGTTTTTTCCTTGAAGAAAAGTCGTATTATATATTTTTTTTCGATTTAAAAAAATAATTTTAAAATATGTATCTATGGTTACAGCTCAAGCATGTATATTTCTTTTGTTTTAAACAATAAGTTAACGGTGTTTCTAACCCTATTCACACTTGAGATCTTTTCTAAATGCAACTGTGTTGTAACTTAGGCTTTGGAAGATGATTGTTTGATTTTTGCCGCCTTTGATGAAATATTTTGCTCGGTGACGTTGAGTAAATTTTCTAAAATAGAGTTGTTACAGAATGACTGTTGTGGATAGGATATTTAAATTTTAAGTGACGTTATGTACGCCTGCTGCTACCGTTTTGCGCCATGTAGCTCTTGTTACGGTAGCAGCGAAAGTGAATACCGTATTAAAACACCCTTGGACTACTACTACTACAATTACTCCGACCGAACTTTAATTAAACCTGGTTCACATTTAAGATTCTTTTTAAAATACAATGGTGTTGTGAGTGTAACTTAGGCTTTTTGGAAGATGATGGTTTGATATTGCTTTAAACCTTTTTGCTGCCGCCTTATGAATTTTTTGTTGCGCTTGGAGACTTTGGGTAACATTTGGCTAGAACAGTGGTGTTACACAATGACTGGTGTGCATTATATATATTTCAATTCTAACGGACGTCAAGTACGTCTGCTGCTACCGTTTTGCGTCATTTGGCTCTTGTTACTCATCGGTTTAAGCACGATGAGTATTAAAATAGACGGGTTTTTCGTACACTTTTTTCTCAACACGGGAATTTTCAATTTAATTTGTTTGATTAATTCACTATAATAAAAAATAGTATTCTTTAATGAAAAGTTTGTAACTTATAATATTAAACAATTTTGTCAACAGAAATGTTTACGGAAAGAGTATTTTGATTAAGAGTATTATGTATGATGACTCTTTATAATGCGCTTGGAGGGCCTTTACTTTACTACTGCCATATCAAAAGCTAAGTTCGAACTTTTTGCCGTTGAGTTAACGGCCGTTGATGCTGTTTTATTACGGTAGCAGCGAAAGCGAATACTACTACTACTACTACTACTACTACTACTACTACTACTACTAGTACTAGTACTACCATCACTTGAACATTTGAAATTAAGCCATGATTCACTGTTAGCATTGCCTCGTGCTTCGAAGCCTATCAACAACAGTTAGTAAGAAATTTCATCGGTTTTCAACTTTACTTTTTCCAACCTTCTTATTACCTCTTTCCCGTTTGTTATTTACACGTTTTGTTTACTTGTAATTGCAAAGATCTAGTTTAAAAAGCAGTATTTCGGATGAATTTTTCGTTTATGAAATCATTATTTTTTTCGAAGAAGGCGCATGTTTTTCTCCTTTTTTTGTCGATTTAAAAAAATCGATTTAAAGAATGTATCTATAGTTACAGCTCATGAATGTATATTTTTTTTGGTTTAAACCAATAAGTTTCTGGTGTTTCTTAATTAAACCTTGTTCACACTTAATAATCTCTTTTAAATACACTTGTGCTGTCAGTGTAACTTAGACTTCGGAAGATAATTATCAAACCATTATATAATGGTTTGATATGGTTTTAAAACGTTTTGACGCCTTTGATGAAACTTTTGTTGTGTTCGCTGACTTTGGGTAAATTTTCCAAAACTTAGCTTGTTTCTCATCGTTCATGTTGTTTCTTAGATTTTGAAGAACCTGTTCTGCCAATTGTTGTTTTCTTTTCTTTATTTGAGATTTTTTTTGCCATAACCGCGAATCTTTTACGTATTTTAGATCATGATTTAATCTGTGTACGCAAATGTTTTGTGACTTGTTGGGAGTAATCGTATTCATTCTCTGAGATTTCAGAAAGGATGGGAATAGGAATGATATAAAAAAAATACATATGTATGAAAACCTGTATGAACATCCATGAAGCACTAATGTGTTTTGATAATTATTTTATTCGGTATCAGCGAAAGCGAATACTGTATTTAAACAACCTTGGACTACTCCTCCGGCCGAAATGGCAGTTTAGGCTACGCTTTTGCCAATTATTCATGAAAAAATTGATCTTATTTCCATGAAATACAAAATAGAGGATTTCAGTTACTACCAATTCGAAGAATCACTTGAAATTAAAGGCATACCAAACTACCCAAGATCTATTATAAAATTTGAGCGAGAGAATATACAAACAGAAAGTACTAACCTGTTTACACCAAAAATTTAGTATTTAAGTGTAAATTTTCTTCTAAAACAGCACAATAACGCTAATATTATACAATAATGGCTGTTATGGCTAACCATTTTGCAAAAAATAAGATTGTTAAGTGAAAGTTCTGATAAAAGTTTACCAGAGTGTCTTTGAAGATTGCTCAAAAAAAGATAAATAGAATCACGAGAAGTTCTGTAGAATTGCACAGAACATAAAAATAAAGTTGAATTGGATTCAACTTATTTTTCCAATACGCACATCACTGAAAAAGTTAACCAACCAAAATTAAAATTTTGCAACGTGCAGTTTTTCATGAATATTCTCTAAAAAATACGAACACATTTTTGAATGGATATTAGTACGCGTATTGCATCGAATGTACCAACCGTATTTTTTGCTGATACGCGTATTAAAAAAGTGAGGTGGAAATCCCGCTTAAGTAATGCCTCGTGCTTCGAAGCTCACAGCTACAGTTAATAATAAGAAGCTTCAACGGAAGCGACATTTCCGACGTTTCGTAGAACAGTCGGATAGGAAGTTTCTTTTCGGTTCCGGTGTCAAGAAGTGGATAAGAGTGTTGGGCATGCGACTACTCCCAATTCATTTGTTCACTGCGATGCAGAAACGTACACGTACGGTAAAATGTGTAGCGTTTCTCCTGGAATACAAGCTATCATCAACGCCACTGTCCACAGGCAGAGCTTCGTCTTCTTGGACAAGCTAAACGTGTTGCTGAAGAAGTATGCGAAAACAGCTTGGCAAACCTAAAGAAGTAGAAAAAGCTAGATAGCTATGAATTCAAGAAAGAAGGAAAATAAGAAAATGTAAGATCATAATGTCGAAGTCATAATCTAATCAACGAATCCTTGGATCATCTAGGAAAAGGCAACGTGACCGAGCCAAAGAAAAATTGGATCAGGGTAAGAAAGTTTTACTCAAACGTATTAAAGTTATTAAACTTGCTGACAGGGAGGACTAGTTAACTGCGAAAGAGTATTTGAGAGACGAGTTCAAGTGATAGAAAACACTTATCCAAAGCGATTAAATCAACGAATTCTAAAAAAGAAAAAAGAAAACCCGAGAAGCGTCGCAATTTCATAAAAAAAAATTAATTCATTCAATACGAAGTATAAAGGTTTTTCTTCTGAAGTGTGTTGGGGTTGTGACAAGTCTGGTCATCTCATTTTTTTTCCTGTTACAGAATGAGAAACCTCAGGGACTCGAGAGACAGTAATAGAAAATAAATGCATATTCATTATTGATTTTTTTATATATATAAGGTAGGTTCATATATGCTCGTCATGCTTTTATTCCCGACACACGTTAATATCGAAGCGATTAATCAATGAAAAAAACGAAAAACATTTAAAATGGAAGCTTACAGTAAGTACTTTTGACTCAATAGTTTAAATTTAAATATCGCTTAATAATTGGAGGTAGATTCAAGATGAGTCTAAAACCTCTTTAAACATATCCAAACACCAAAAACACGACCGAAATGAAGTTGTTGATATTCACGCGTGCTGTTATCGCCACATCTTATTTACTACTGGAAAGATTGGCCATGGGACTTCAAATCATGACTTTTAAATCCCTGTTTTGATTTCCATATAGGGGGTAGGGGGGTGTGGTTCCTTCCCCGGTGCGATTATTATGTTCTAGCCATGCTTAATAACCAACTGATTACCAGAGTTTGTTTACATCGTGATCTAATACAGTGTGTTTCAAAAAAAATGGAACCAAGAATTATAAACTTTGGTCTTAATTAATCGTTAAGAAGATAATGAGATTTTCCAAACTTATTTTTTCGATTTTCTCTTCGTGTACTTTTCATTTTTCTAAAAAACATACATCTTGAGAAAGCTTAAAAAATGGGCTCTATACTAATATAAAATTTATTGCCAGTTGACAAAAATTCATTGAAATAAATCCGGTTATAATTCTTGGTTCCATTTTTTTGAAACACACTGTAGTTATAAAAATGTTACGAGCAGCTTTAAGGGTAATTAGTGGTAAAGAAAAGAGATATCGTTTCTAGTGTTTCCTTTGGGAATGACAAACAGCCTGGTTAACACATGCAACATACGCATTCAAACATTCTGATATGATATTATGGAGTTTAGGGCAACGAGGATGGCGCGACGTGAGAATGATCGAAAATTATTTTAAAATTGATGACTCACAAAGATATCGAAGTTTGAAGAACAGTCCGTAATAACAACGTTTGGCTGATGAAATTAGAAAGAAACAAATGCTTTGCCGTTCGCGTTCTCGTTGTAGTTTTGTAAGGGCCCTATTTTACAACCACTGTCTGCATGTTCCCAAAAGGTATAAATTGAAGTGAAAAGTCTCAACATTCTATACTGTTTCTGTGCTGTTGCTGCTTGTGTTTGACGACTTGAATTTATCATTTAAAATAAATTATTCCAAAAAATTGAAGCTGTATGAAAGTAAACAGTTGGAAGCTGCTATTAATGCAGTAAAGAAAGCCAAAACTATTGCTGCTGCTGCTGCTGCTGCTGCTGCTGCTAGAGAACACGAAGTTCCAAGGGCTACTCTGAGCGATAGGATCCATGATAGGTATTCAGTTTGTTTAACTTAACTTTTGAGTGAGTTGATGTAATATGATTAAATTCTTTATGTTACTTTTACTTGATCATAAAGTAACATTTTTGTTTTTATAGATAAAATTCAACACGGAGCACTTAGTGGTCCGAAAAGCGTTTGACCGTGGAAGATGAGGAATACTTCCTTAGGTAATATGATTTTATAAATCAAAATTGAAGTTAGAAAACGCACCCCAATCTTAAAAGGAAACAAGAGCAGGAAATTTATGTTTTAGATACCTGAATGAATTCACCAATATAGGATATGGAAAATCGAAAGCCATAGTTATGATGATGGTTGGTGCGATTGCGCAAAAAAGAGGAAACCCATTTAAACGTCGACCTATCGAATCAATGGTGGGTAAACTTTAAGCTCCGACACAATTTGTCATTACGGAAGCCACAAGTATTTTCCCTTGCACGTACTGCTGTTTCAGCTGATCCCATTGCGCAGTTTTACGACTCTTTCCTCGAGGTAACGCAATTTTGGATTACTATTTTGGAAAATGTTACCTGTATCACCTGTATAAATGAATTTATTGCAGATTACATGAAAAGGATTTGATTTAATTCAAATGTACTGTCTTTTCAGCAACCTTCCTCCTTTTATTTTAAAAATAATGCCTCAAGTAAGGATTACTTGGGATTTGCTTGGGAGTATTCGGACCGAACGGTCAAGTTTTTCAGAGAGGCTTAGGAATCAGGACGGCCATTTACATGAATCATATCCTACTTGTTGTCCATGATAAGATCAGTTCTTGTTACGAACGCGACATCTGCTAAATTTCTATCCAGAATTGCGGGACACATTATCTTTATGGGATGAGCAATCAGTCCTTTAACAAGATTATTTACAAGAAGTCTGTATAAATTTATAGAAAACCAGCCATCTTGGTTCGACGTTCTGCACTTTGCAGGAAACATTGTACGTTAATTAAAATTTTGGGAGAAATTAAAGGCGTAGCCAGAGCTCAGTTAAGGCTGAAAAGAAATATCATAACGTTAGACTCCTCCACTTTTTTGACTGACCATAAATACGCCTATGAGAAGTATTAAAAATTTTGCGACGGGTTTTCTTTTCATAAAAAGCCAGACATGACAAAAGTCGTATATTCTGATGCCAGTATGGGGGTTACATCGAGAGATTGGGAAACATAATTAGCAGAGGAGATTTCACAATCCACCCAAATTCACAATAGACCGATTCGTTGGTGATCTAAATAAGCAAAACTAAAAACTAAATAAGCGATCCGGAGGGGTTTCAACCGCCGCAAATTTGGGTGTCTCCGATAGACAAATTCGAAAGCACGGCAGATGGTTAATTAATACCTCGAGAGAAAGATATATCAAGGACGAAAAATCCAAATGACTGTCAATAAAAAAAGTTTTTAGGTCTTTGATCCGTTAATTCATACAATGGAAGCACGAATAGCGAGAGTTGGGAGTGGAGTTTAAGACCAAACCGCCATGTAGTACATTATCTAAAAAGCAGCTTAGAAAGAGACTTTTTCAAGTTGCAAAGCAAAATAAAAATTTTGATGTTTTATTCTTTGATTATGGGTGAATACTTTTATTGGTCAGCGCCGCGAGGCAGCTGATCTTTTATTTACCCGTGTCTGTCGGTCGGTCATACTGTAATGCTGCAGTTCTCTCCGCCCGTGGGTAACGCCCTCAACACGCTTGTGTTTCCAATTCAAATAATAAACTTTTAAGCACGTTTCCCAATGAATAAAAGTCAACTTCTCTGCTGCCTGTTGAAGATTTAAATCCTAATTTTTTAATATCAGATTAGTATTAGTATTTATAACTATATTTATTCTTTCCAATGCGCCTCTCCAGCAGTGCATTTTTAGCCTTGGTTCAAGACCACTGTTCATTGGCCTGCAAACGAACGGTGGTCTTGAACAAAGGCTATGCATTTTGGGAACTACTTTCTTCACGTGCGTGAAACTGTTGTCGTTTGGTAAAATTTATAATCTATCCACCATTATCGTTATTAAATTCAAGTATAAAAGCTGACAAGTTTCAATATACTTCTTCAAATATTTGGTTGATCTTCAGTCTCTTTTATAGTCTTTTATTTTTGGTTTAAATCACGAATTTTGGTACCCTAAACCACACCACCACGCAGAATACTAGTATTCTGAAAAAAAAAGGGTGACGAAAGGTTTTGCATTCAAGAAAGAATTAGGCGGCAAGTATATTAGTTGTTCATATTGCTGATTTTGAAAACATGTAAGGTAGGTTCACCTTCCTCGTCTCAGCAACTTTAGTATCCAATAAATGAAAAAGGAAACCTCCTAATTTACATATTCAAAAGTATGTAAGATATGAAATACAATATCAAAACAACATTAGTAATAAAAATATAAAAACATTTCTTTCCTTTGAAGATTAGATAAACGGAGGAGAAAAGGAACAGGAGGACACATCCGTGTTCAACCATGCTCCTCATGCGAAATTTTCAAAACAATTAAGAGATAACTCGGAACAGTAGAATAACAAAGTAGATACCGTCAAAACCACATGCTGAAATAGTCCCAAAGGAAACACTAGAGAAGATATTTCGACCCTTAGAGTCGGTGCAAATCGAGACAACATTTGGAGCAACATTGCTCACCAACATTTGTTGTCCCCAATGTTGGCGTGATTTGTGGTATGCGCCAACAAGTTGGCGAAGGAAAAAATCCCTCAAAATGTTGCGCCAACATTTATTAACTTGTTTATAAATATTGGCCAACATTGGGAAACATTGTTGGCCAGTTTTGTATGTTGCTACGATTTGCTTTACGTACCAACATTTTGAACAACATTTTTTTCAATCTTCCTCTTCTCTTCTTTTGATCCAGTTCCTTGTTGGACCACGTCTTCTTTTTTCATCATCGTCGTCTAGCAAGACCAGCAATAAACATGCTACAGCTTCTTTTTCAGCCATTTTGAATTTAAAAATGAGAACTGAACTTTCATGAAAATGAATGAGCTATTAAAATGTTGGCCAATATGTTGTCAGGTATACCGCAAATCGCGCTAACATGTTGACGGAAATGTTGTCCGAAATGTTGGCTGAAATGTTGTCTCGATTTGCACCGACCTTTAAAGATACTCAAGATGTCGGGATAACAGCACACGTGAATAACAACAATTTCATTTCGGTCGTGTTTTTGGTGATTGGATTTGTTTAAAGAGGTTTCAGACTCTTTATTAAGCGCCCCAATTATTAAGCAATATTTCAAATTTAAACTATAGGGTCAACAGTACTTACTGTAAGCTTCCATTTTAAATGTTTTTCAAATTTTTTCATTGGTTAATTGCTTCAATATTAACATGTGTTGAAAATAGAAGCATAGCGAGGATATGTGAACCTACCTTATATAAATTATTATTTGGCTAAGCAGGTAAAACATAACAGTTATCGTTTTGATTGTTGATGTTTTCATTTCATAATGAAAGAAAATATCACCAAAATGTTTCACTAGGTGGTTTTATAATAAGAAATATCATCCACATTGTAAAATTATTAACATGTAAAAATATTTACAATTTTTTCCGAAGTTTTAAAGTTATATATAAGGGCAGGCATGGAAATTTGTCATGTCTAGGGAAACTATTCATCGTTACCGCACTTTGAAACAATAAAACAACTTTTCGTTCATGCAAAAAACGATGTGTTAACGACGGTACCAATCATCTATGAACTTATACGAACTTATTCGACGTTATACGAGTATGAAGTGCCTATACTATAAGTGCGAATAATCTTCAAGTTATGACTTCAAGTTAGAAACTTCGATTTCCCAGTTATGACGTCACAACTGTGAGTTATGATGTTACAATTGTGATTTTTCCATTTTGCTAACTTAAATTAGGAAAAACATAAATTCGTTTTCAAATTAGTACTCGAGATTGGAAAGATTTAATTTCATTTTCCAGTTACTAATTCGAGATGGGAAAAAGTTAAATTCACTTTTGAGTTAGAGATTTAAGACGTTACATAACCACTGTCTAGACACGTCTAGTTTTTACATAACTACTGTCTAGACACATGTCTAGTTTTTATTTCTGCAAAATAACAAAAACACGTATTTATCATGACAGAGATCTACTAATGATTTGTCTTAGAATTTCTTCAACTCCGATAAGTCTTATATCAGGATTTTTGTCTAGTGAAATTAACTTACAGGCCATTAATGCTTTAATTGATCCATCTGATCCACAATATCTCTTTGAACATAGTTTTCTGGCAAGGGATGCTACGGCTTCGCATAGGTTTCTGCCGTTGTATCCAAAATTCGAGGATGTTAACATTCTTTGCCAGCCATCAGCATCTAAGTTTGAGGGTCCCGTGGCTTCTTTGATTTGACTTGCCACTTAACGAATTAGCAATCTATCAATGGATTCACATGATAATCACCGTAGTATAACTCAAAAAATATAAAGGAGAGGAGAAAAACAGATTTTTAAACTAAAACTTTTGTCATATAGAATTTCTTGAAAACTATTATAATCAATCCATTTATCTTAGATGTAAACCATGGATGATCCTATATATACACATTTTTATAAGAACAAAGGATTAAGAACATAAGGCTTCGAAAGTCTAAAAGTTAAGAACATCCTAAGAAAATTTGAGGCTTAGGAGCGTTTGTTTTTAAGAAAATATTTTAAGATTTTCATTAAAAGGTCATCATGATGATGTTAAACACAAGAATATCATCATCATTATGTTGGTTACATCAATTGAGTTGAATTTCTATCAAAATTTAAAATGTCAACCAAGTTTGAATTTCGAATTTTGGATATTAAATAGTGTATAAATTAAAAACATATATAAAGAACATTTTAAGGCTTCAAAATTGAAATGCTAAGAACATTTGAAGGCCTCTGGAATTTTCAATAATTTTTTCTCTTTTTGGCCTTTCAGAAGGGCGGAGCATCAGAGCTGCATCAGAGTGTTCTTACAAAAAAACGTGTGTATTAGGGCCTTAAAATTCTGTATATAGGATCTTCTGCTCTTATTGTTCTTCACCAGCTTGCACCTTTTTTATTGTTTTTTGTGAAAGTTATGACATTAATGTGTTGGAAAACACTGTTTTTACCTAATTATTGCATTTATTTTTAGGAATTCAAATACCTAGCAAAGAACCTCTACCTCTTTTGAGGGAGGGCCACTTTATTTGGTGGAGTTAATTGAGGTGAACAGCAAAGCTCAGCTCAGCTCAGCTCAGACTCGTAACACGTAGCTCAAAACTCGTAACTGAAAGCTCAAAGCTCGGAATTCAGATAAATAGTGTGATCAAAGATATTAAGTAAACGATAAACAGTCAGTTGCTTTTATTGTCTCCTTATTGTCTCCCTCCTAGTAATGAATGATCTCCATTGAACCATATTGCGTAGTAATTGGTAGTTACTGTGCTCCCAGGTTTCTAATACAAAGTTTTTTAGTAATAATACTGGGAGCTGGATGGCTTGTTCTTGCTTGTTCTGATATTTTACTTCATCAGGGTGTCCACGGAGGCTGGGAAAACTGGAAAAAGGCCTGTTTTAAAATTTTCAGCTGGAAAAACTAGAGAAAAACTTTTTTATTATTTAGGACAAAAATATTTTTCTTCTGGTTGAGATTATGTATAAAATTGGAGACAAGTATTTCCGTCTTTATCCATATATGATGTTCTTTAATTGTTTCATTGTGCAATTCAAACCATTTACCAAACATTTTACCTCTCCTTTATAATTTAGAGTTGAAAAAACTGTATTATCGAGGCTGGATTTTTATATGAAAATTCAGGCAAGAGCTGGAAAAATGTATGCTTTTAACTTTGACGATGCTGGAAAAATACAAACTTTTGCCCAAAAAGGCTGTGGACACCCTGTTCATTGTGTCAGTATGATTTTGATTACAGCCTACGATATTAAATTGAATCCCGGTCCTTTTTTCCTGACAAAATACTTGCGGATCATTTTGTCAAGGCGATGTTCGTTTCGATGAATCTGCTGAAAAACAGTGCACATGCTTAATGGTCCATTTGCTATTTCGTTATAAAGAATTTGCGTTTTGGTCGCAATGGGATTTAAAAACTTAAATGACTTCAAATAGCGGTATTTCCGCCACGAAATATGCAGATTTAAATAATTATTGTATTCCATCCCCTCATTCACTTCAACCATCTGTTTTAGGTACCTTAATGTACAAGCCGAGGGCATCTTATCCTTAAAATACTTCAATTCCTGAGTAAATTTTCGAACCCAGCGGTTTATAGTTTTATTTTGTACAGCTAAACTGATAACAACACATGGAAAAAGTAATCCTTTATTCCAAAAATTACGTACATCAATAATTTATAGTACTATTTTATGAATCCGTTATATTATGCATTACATAATGTGGGTGTCTTTAACATTGGTGCTGGATTTCCTTGAATTATTTTGTTTTACAGCATTTCTAGTTGCCCCCTATTGGAGATTCGTAAGAAAATAACATTTCAGTTTGTGCAATTATTTACCCTAGATATTTGAGTTCTTAGTTACAGTTAATGGCTGACCGAAGATGTAAAATTGTTATAAACTTCCTTCAGGTGTATGTTTGTTATTAATTTTTATCTCATGTCCAACGTCTGATAGGGCGATCCACATGTTCTTGAAGTGTTCTTGAATTTTCTTTTAAATTCTGGTGGCCACCCTGTTTAAGAGTGCGTTTACATGAGACCGTACTGAAGTCTAAAACCGGCTTGAGTTCAATACGGCTCTCATGTAAACGCACTCTTCTACTGATTATTAAGTTCCGATATTAACCAAGAAATTAATAATAATTTGAAAAGCATTTTCATTTGAAGCAATTTCTTATTATATGAAAGTAAATAAAAGTACCCGTAATAACATTCAAGTTCATCTGACGCTACAAAACTGCTCTAAGAAACCAGCCTCGAATCCAGGGTTTCTTGCCTTGCCGATATCCGGTCGTTATCAGACAGTGGTCTTTAGGTTGCCAAAAACTCATTGGTACATGGCAGGTGCAATAGTTATGCAAAAATTATCGTTTAAACTTGACACATCTAAATACGCTGACCGTCAAGCCCCCGGCTTTTAGTTTTCTTTCATAAGGGCTATCTAAAGTTTTGTTCTGGCCAAAATTACATTTTTATTCGTCACTGTTTATTTTAATAAACAAATTAAAAATTAGGTTTGAAATTCAGTCTGTGCCTCGATCAAACTCAAAAAATACGAATTTGGCTAGTCACTGTCGAACAGCTATGTTGAATTTTAAAACTTGGGAAGTTTTATCTTGAAGTGTGCTTGCGTTTTTATGTAAATTTTACGTTTGTTAGGGTTTACTCTGTATACAAAGAGAACCATTTAAGGGCATGTCCTTAAATTCCGGATAAAAGACGATGGCCTTATCAGTTGATAACCAATGCATTACCTTAAACCTTCTAATTACAACTTGCCCAGAAAAAGTCATGTTGCTGAAATCCTTAATTAATGACTCGGTTCATCAAGTTTCATTACTTGTTCTTGTTAAAATATCATTTACTACAACTTTTGTCTTGTCAATTGCATATCTTGGACCTTTAATATGTATTTACATGTATTAACTTCCAAGCCGTAATTTCTTTTACTTTGACGCAAGATTATCCTCTTTTCCACCAGCTGTCAAAATGCACTCAAAGGGTTTCGCCTTATTTCCGAAAAACATTTTTTAAAGAGAAACTGGAAAAAAATTTAATATTTGTTTATGCATGGCCTTTGATGCGGGATAATAGGGTAGGATTTTGTTGACGTTGAAGAAAAGGACTGAATAGGCTGCCTTAATATGTTTGTTGTTAGTTCTTGAAATGTAAATCATTAGTTGTTTCTGTTTGTCTAGTTTTTGT
The DNA here is from genome assembly GCA_039566895.2 of Turritopsis rubra. Classification (NCBI taxonomy): domain Eukaryota; kingdom Metazoa; phylum Cnidaria; class Hydrozoa; order Anthoathecata; family Oceaniidae; genus Turritopsis; species Turritopsis rubra. Next base: position 8,915,332 of record CM077626.1, on the reverse strand, counting down.
TCTTCTCTTGACCGTATTAACTGTCTGCACCTGTACTGAGGAATTTAGTCAAGCCAAAAAGTCATGGAAATTTTTAAGAAAAGTCATGGAAAAGTCACGGAATTTCAAATTCCAATTTAAGTGGCCACCCTGTGTTATGTACCATATCATCTAAGTTCGCATGTCATAAACCACTGAGAAAAACTCAAGAAAGACTTAGCATATACTACTGACCAATACTAGAAAATGAAACCAAAATTTAGGTAACATGGTTTGACAAATACTCTGGCCTACAGGTTTTATCACACCATATTATTAATCTAAACTTACAAATATTTGAGGAAAAAAATCTACAATCAACTTAAAAGTTTAAAAAAATCTTACATTTTAAAAACGATAAAAGTCTTTACAGTTTTTACAGTAGCGGGCTACTGTTATTGCTTGCAGTTTCTTAACGAATCTTTTTGTTTCATTTTCAGTAAAATCTAGTTGGCTCAGGTATGCTGGTAAGTCTTTTGGAGTGTAGCCTAGGGCATTTCGAACTTGTACAACATTTAGAGATTACGTAATAAAGGAGTATATATCTTTCAAGCTTTTCCATCGTTTTCTTCGTGATATTCCCGTCTGTTGAGCAGCTAAACTTTACAACTGTGCACGTTTTTGTTTCTCGGTTCCAGATCAGAAGGTCGGGCTTCTTGTGTGGCACTCTTATTGATGTCTTTATCGGAACACTCCACCAATATTAATGGTTACGGTGTTTCTCGATGAATTCTGCTTCGTTGGTGATTGCAGGTTTCGTTCCTCTGTGTTTTGTGATGTGAGCTTTAAGTACTGCTTTTGCTACAGCATCATGTCGTAGTGGTAGATAGTAACGACTGGACATTATCGGACATGCACTGATGATATGGGTGATATCTTCAATACTATATTTACATAGCCTGCACTTGTTGTTGGTTGCAGTCCATTGTCTCTTTGTGGTTTGTTGATTAGGTATTTGGTGGCTATCTTCTGTTCTTGATTCGCACATGTATATACAGTGAAATGTGGTGTAAGGTACTTATCTTGTAGCCACAATATGTATGTATATGTATGTACTAGTGTAGCGTGTAAAAACATTTCACAGTTTTGCTCCATAAAATGATTTTACACGCTATATATTGCCATGATAAGTCTATTTATATACAAAAATGTTAAAATAAAAATCATATCCAACACAAAATTGTTCTATAAATATTTTGGATCGATAATTTAAAGGGGCTACGACATCAATCATGTGATTGTTGTGTTTGTTTACTTTTATTCCGGTCAGACATAATATTATCGCATCTCTCGCCTCATCACATGATTCGTGACTCTTAGCCCCTTTAAAGAAAGCTTTTTTCCCTATTTTTCAGTGCTATTTCGCCTATTTAGAGACCTCAGAAGTTGTACAGTCAAACAAAATGCAAGACAGAACAGTTTTTACCACCTGACTACTAAAAGAGATTTAGAAAAGAGATCGTGGAGAAGTCCAGATAAGTCTGACGTCTGACGTTTAGATGTCTGATGAACAGGCGAGTTCTGGCAGCAGATATGGTGTAATACCAACAAAGGACCTAATAATAAAAAGGCAATTATATAAGTTATAAAATCTCTGGTCCACTAGTGTAGAATTTTTAGAAATTTTAGTAGGAAGAATTAATGAGATGTTTTTTTGCAATTTAAACTGAAAAAAAAGTCAAAGAAAATTGATAAATAAAAAAAAAAATCGGCAATATTTAATCTTTAATCTCCCAATAGTTAATGGGCAAAAATTCACATAGGTCAAAAAGAAGCGTGGTAGAAATATTCAGCTTAGTTGCAGTTCACTCCTGGTACAATTATCTTGCCCTGCAAAAATGAGTCATAATGAATCATTCTTTGGAACCATAACAGGTTTATGAAACAGGTTGATAGTTCCTGCAGTGAACTGCAACTAAGCCAAATAGTCTCTAACCACTATTTTAGGATCAGAAAGTGCATACCATAAGCTGATTTTTAAAAAACCTTTTGGTTAACTTGCGAAAGTTTATATTCATGAAGAAACTCAGATTAAAATCCTAATTTTTGAGGTTTTTTAGTTCCATAAATTGCTATAAATTTATTCACGAAAGTTATTTTCCTGAAAAATCGATGCCCGAAAGATTCTGATCCATAGTAGCAGTTTTCGTGCAAATTTAATTTTGCGAATTGAGATAAAACAAGCTTTCTCCAGGAATTTAATTTCGTGAATTGTGCAAATAATTAGTCTTCATTTTTAAAAAAAATAAATATTACCATGCATACGCTGAAAGACTGAGGAAAAAAGTATTCCTTGAAATGAATTCAATAAAATCTGTTTTTTCACAAGAATTTAATTTTGAGAATATTATATACCATATTGCTTCTTTTAAACGCTCCCTCGAATAACCCCCCTTTTTATGATTTTTTAATAAGCGCCCCTCGAATAGACCCCCCCCCCCCCCCCCCACCTCCTCTAGAGAGGCGATTATTCGAGACAAAACGTAATATGCCTCCAAAATTTTAAAAATTGAACTCCTGCATTAGCAGTTGATGGTACACAAGATGACTTGATTTGCTGTTTTAAGGAAGATAAAAATGTGCAGTAGGATAAGCTTTATTAAAAACACAAATGTTAAACTTAAATGATAAAAATCTTCACAAAAATCCATTTGAAATATCGGAAGAAGATATGGCCGCAGCTGCTCCTTCTTTTAATTCAATTGAAGAAGATGAAGATGATGACATCGAGTTAGACATTATGTAATCAAATGTTAAATGCTTTTAAAAATGATTTTTCATGAAAAAGACCAAACTGTAATAAATTTGAATAAATGCCTCCCTCTTTTAAATAACCCTCCCGAATGAACGTTTTTCTGCATTCTAGGCTATACTCACAATAATTAAATTACTTTAAATAACTTGATCTGTGTCATTCATACATTAACCACGGTTTGTGGACAGCCTCTATTCCAATGTTTTGCGGAATCAGCCTACAGCTGTGGACAAAAAATCTTGGAATTACGTACGGACGGACGGACGTACAAACGCTAATGAAAGATCAGCTGCTTTCCGCGCTGACCAATAAAATTCTGAAGTATAAGACAATACCTTAAGATTTCCCCTATTTAACTAAAGCAAACAAAAACAATCATACCTTCTGACGTTTCTATCTTTCAAACTGATTTTTATTCTGCTATGAATTGTAGAAATGTTCTGAACCCAAAACTTCTTTTGTGTATCATGATATAAAATCCATGTCTAACCCTAACTCATACAATAAAATAAACTGCTAGCTACACATTTCGGCATAGTAGTCAAAACTAACTGATACGAAAAAGCTAGCGGAGCGGAACGGAGCTATTTTGGCAAGATCAGATACACGAGAGATCAAAATTTACTACCAAGGAAATGTTTTCGGTACCCGTAAATCACCTGTATTTACTATAGGGGCATACGGAAAGTGCGATTTAGCTCAATTACGCCAGATTTTCCAAAAGGCTTTCAGTGATAAGACAGTTTGATTGATCAAGGGAGATTTTTTTTCAAAGTATGGCTTTTAGGCGAATTTGACCCGTTTATACGGTGAATGGATTGTATGTTGAAGTTCAAAGTTGTAATTTTTTAGACTTAAGTAGGCTTTTTCCCCCGCAAAGGGTATGTAGGCCCGATACCAATGATATGCAGATGTACCAGCCAGCACCAGGTATATTATAAATTATTATTATTATCAAATGTTTATACAGGATGGTTCATTCAGTCGTATAATACATAAATATATTTACACTGTTTTCAAAGAAGTCCTGTTAAATAAAAGGATAAATGTAATTATATGCAAAATAAGTTAAGTGTTTTATTTATAAATATACAGAAGTTATAAACTTATAAACTTAGGAAGTCACACGAGCTCGTAAGATCATAAGCTTATATGATTTCCCTAGTTAAAGTTTATTTAGTAAAATCTTAAATTTTGAAAAATCTTTCTCAATTCGAAGCGCTCTTGGTAAATTGTTAAATGTCAATGCTTTACTGTCTCTTTGCTTTTAGTTTGTTGATATTTTCTTTAAATCCGTCAATTATATGAAGAAGGCTTTTTGTTTATGTACATTACAATGTCAATGACAAATATTTACGAATGTGAAGTAATAGCTAGCTAAATTTTTTGTGTGTTGTTTTTTATTTTTATTCTTCAGAAGAAGTGCTTCGATAAAGTTTTTTACTGACAAATCAAAAAATTTACTAATGAAATAAACAAAACAATTGTTCAACCTCTAGCTATATAGTAATTATTTTTGTTGTTTACTACACTAAGCTATATTTGTTTCGGCAGAAAATCTTTCCCTCCATCTCCAATAAAATGATAGGAGAAAAAATGATATTTCATTTGCTAATTTTGCTAAATTAAAGTGATATAAAAGTTTGTTAACCAAGCCCAAAACGTATAGTATAACATTGAAACATTGGAGAAAAAAAACAAAAAACTTTTGAATAAATAATGCTGCCTTAGGTTTGTCTTTAATAAGGACAAAAACATTTGGATGGTGCATTTTTTTGTACACAAAGACCCTTTGAACCCTCTGAAAAGGCAACCTAAAATGACTACCATGATGGTGAATTATTTTACGTTAACTAGTATTTTGGAAAATTCTTCTTCTTCATCATTTGTAATGTAATGTGACAATGTTTGATTTTTGTATTCAATGAAACCATCATCCTCATAATCATGTTTTGTTTAATATTTTGAGCTTTATTTTTTTAGAGTAATATAAAATGTTGGCAACTATGCAAATCACCAAAATATTAATGAAGTTAATTATGACGTAAATCCCCAAACAGAAGCAGATTGTGTCAAAGATGCATGCAAAAACCGTACTCTTATTCCCAAAGAATAATTCATGGACACGATACTTATATCTCTCAACATATAAAGGTTCGTCTTGAATACTGCTATCATATACATTCCTCATAAACAATGCAGAAGTATCAGTAGTGTTCGTAACCATCCTTAGCAAAAGTAGAATTATACGTCATCATGTCAAGACTGTCCTTTCTAATATCTTTCAAGTCGAGATGATGATTTTTCTCACCTTAGAACCTTAGCAAAAAATATAAAAATTTTAATACGTTTGTTTTTTTTGTTTTATTTTACATATGAAATAAACATGGCTGCACTTCTTAACTCCCTTTCTCACCTTAATTTTTCTATAAATAGAAATTTATAAGTCTTATAATTTTATCTGTTGTAACAACGATATTCATTAGGTGAAAAATGAACTCTATTTATTTTTTGATAAATTTTCCCTTCAAGTATTGTTGAAGCATTCATATTATATTGTATTTTCTCCTATAGATTGACTCCCTTATAGACATTGGCTAGAATGTCAAGTCATATGACTTTCTGACTTAAATTACTTGAAATATTTTTGACCCTATTGTACTTAAAGATGTTGGGAAATATATTTGTATATACATATTAGTTTTCATTAGTTTATGTATATACATATGATACCAACTTGATAAACTGTGAAGTGAATCAACCTTGATTGTCATTGTGCCTCCCTTCTTGTTATTTGCCTCACTTACTACCTCTGTATAACCTAACTCTTATCTGCCCCGGAACTTCAAGCTTATAGATATGGAGGTTCAGCCATGACCAGTAGTGGCTTAAAAACTACACGTTACAAATGAAAACTACTCTACAAACTATTACTTCATTTTACTAACATTTATCGTCAACCTGAAAAAGCACCATCATTCTCTCTCCCTCTACCCCAAGATATTTGGACGACATTTATCCAGAATACTTTTGCAGTTATCTGCATATATTTGTATTGTAAAATTATTGTTATTATATATTATTATTGTTCGGTAGTCTATTTTGCTTTTCTTCCATCTCTCCCTTTCACACTTTAAATTCTTTAATCTTTGCTCAATATTACAAATCTATTTAGATTTTTTTTATCGCAATTTTTGACTGATTAAGTTCTGCGTGAATCGAATTACAAGATTAGCATCAAAATAACTGATAATTAAGTAAGAAGTCCGAACTTTTTAGATTCTTGCCGAAAGATGTACATTTTACGTGTATCATTTCGTTATCAATAACAATATCCCGTTCACTTTTCAAAATATATGTCAATGTCGCGAAAATAACTTCTCCGAAATTCGCAGGGTTTTTTTACCTTCCAACGACGAAAATTTCTGTCCTTAAGGTATTTAGAATTTCATCAATTTTGACGCATTCTTGATTTTCGCTGACGAACTGGGTGATTCACGCACCCACTCCGCAACCCTTATATATTGATTGCTTGTTTGTGTTTTGTTTTTTTATTGTTTTTTTAAATTGGTGCTTCTAACCTTTGAAATCGCGTTGGCTAGGCGAATGTCATTTAGGTTGTGTTCGATTCTAAGCGAGCGTGAACCTCTAACACACAACAATGTTGATCGTAAAAGACTGTACGAGAGTTTTGTTGTTATAAAGTCCGTAACTCTCTGTTCTGTTTCATTTGTCGCCCGTTCGTTGTAGTGCCTCTTTTCGGACTCGTTTCTTTTGATGCATTTTTCAGGATCCAGACCCCTGTACCTCCGAGCGTTTACGTCAAAGACCCTCATATCAAAAAATGCTCTTTGTCCAGGAGTCCAGAATCCCGTTGCGCTGATGTCAAGTCGTGCTTCTTGGCTTCTGTTAGCGCTGCGCTGAGAAAGATGTTCACCGTCTACTTCCAACATTCTTGGTTCTTTTCGAACATTCAGGCAGACTTCGTCTAGCATAACGGATGTCAAATCACAGATCTCGCCTCCTTTCTTGCATGACAGCGCGTGTGTGATGTCAAATCGGCTTCTGCATACGCATTAGCTAGGTAGTCGAGGTAGCGACCAGTTATATCTGATGCGAATGGAGTCTTGAAATTGCTCTCTGTTGAGTTCATAACCCAAATCTTTAATTGGCAAGTTTGTTAGCCAATTTGACGCTCCGACCATTGAGTTGGTTTCGTTTGTTCTCTTTTAATCGTCACTCATCTCCGTTCTAATTTCTTCCAACTTTTCTTTGCTTTTTTGTCGGCTGACATCAATTCGTCAAGGAGAGGTGGTGTTCCTGTTGCATACATTGCCATACTGATTGGATTACCTAGTTTCTTCTTTTGAACTCAACTCGATTCCTCCGATGACAAACAGCCTGACAGTTGCTCGGTAGCAATTGATGACATAATTTGCGAATACTGGGCATGTCATTTTTACGTTTTGCAGAAAAGCTTGATGATTAATGGTGTTGAACCAGTTTGCTGCATCTATCAAGAGTACTGCCTCTGCTTCTTCAGTTTCGAAAACCCTCCTCATTGCGTGGATTGCAGCTTCTCCACCTGGTTTTTGCCAGGCACACATTTGAACTCTGCTACTTGATGTGATTATATCTTTCACCGACATCACAGTTTTCCCATAGATTCTGCGTAAGACTAATCCAACGCCGATAGGTCGAACACTGGGTTGTTTGCCTAGTGGGACAAGTCTACACGCCAAAAAACCTTCGAGCGATTTGTCATCTACATTCTCTCTTCCACAGTCACCATACATTCTCAATGTTAAGATTCTTCTCCACCCATCAGAGTCTTGACCAGACGGTCCAGAACCACCCTTAGTTTCAAGTCCTGCCTTCATAACTAGTGATTCCTCAATTGCTTCGTACACTACCAGATTTATTCTTTCACAGGGACCTTCAAGCTTGTTGCTTTTGTATGGTCTTTCGCCTTTGATTTTTGCTTGGTTTCTGCTGGAGGAGCAGACCAGGCATGATATGTACTGCCTTCACTGAAATAGTTCGGAGAGGTTACTTGGTAGGTTGAATAGATTTCGTCGCCAATAAACGATTTTTTCGTAACTTTCGTTTATTATTTCGATAAAGTGGCTACCTTTGACTTCGTCCAATAATAATGTTCTGGTTCTGGTTCTGGTTCTGATTCGGGTTATCTTCATTTCCCATCGCAATACTTGGATTAGTTGATGGCTGTGGAGGTGGTGGTTCACCTATTTTTACTTTTTTATTTTTTTGTTTGCAATTACTTCACATTGTCTCTGAAGCTGGAGTGCACTTCCTGGAGTGCGGAATCGTTTACCACATTTTACGCACGGAACTTCAGCAATTTCTACTCCATCTCATTTCTTCTTTTCTGCTGTTTAAACCGTTAATTCAGCTTTTGTTGTTGTTTTCTCAGCAATTTGTTGCGTTCAAAAGACACAATATAACCATCTGCGTTTTTAACGTCTAAGCTAACGGAGCGACGGTTTTACGTTCGCCATGTCTGAAGTCATTGCATTCATTCATTCATTAATTCATTCGTTCATTCATTCCAAAAAAACATTGCATTGCGTTCTCCTCCGTTCTCCTCCATTGCATTGCGTTCGCCGCCCGGCTTATGATGTCTTCCTTTAGGGACAACACTCCACGAAGTAATAAAAACCTTTAAGATGGAGCTAGAGATTCCCCTAATGGGAGATTCCTCCTCTACTAATGCGGACAGATGTACTCCGCAAGACAGTATTCTTATTATTAGAGCTTTCATCATAATAAGCGTAAGGGCACACTCCGAAAAAGGGTAACAAAAAATGGCAGCGTTAGCTTCTCGCTTCTCATCTCATCTCTCATCTTTCTCATATTCCTTTCACATTTATTAGTATTTGTATTGTTATGAATCTGTAATTTTACCTAATGAATCCAAGATGTTACAGGATTCTTAAAAAGGGACGAATCAATAGCTAATACATCTATTCTGTAAAAGAACTTGAGTTAATAAAAAAACCTTTTTCTTTTCTCTTTTTAAGTGACTTTTCCCTAACCCAGCGGGTTCCTGTTCCGTCTCCTCTTCTCATCATGGAATTTTTTTAAAAAAAACGTGAGAAGAGAACATCAGATACAGCCTGAGCTCATTTACATCCACAATATGGATTCATAAAGCTGATTGGTTGAAATATTATTTCGGCTTTTTCATTTAAGGTGTTACTGTAAAGGAACATTGAGCTCAATTTATAAAGGTTACCATTTTCACTCAACGGCTTCCTGTCACAGAACCACTAATGTTTTTGCTTCGAACATTACTTCTCTTTCAGAGGTCGATAATATAAATCGTGTGTCACTGTTTTTTAAATAATTACGTTGTTCAAAAGAAGATATATATATATACACTAGTGTAGCGTGTAAAAACATTTTACAGTTTTTCTCCATAAATTGTTTTTACACGCAATACTGCCATGATAAGTCTGTGTATATACAAAAATTGTTTAACACACAATTGTTGTATAAATATTTTGGATCGATCATTCAAGGAATGCTATTAATCCCTACTTTTCAGTGCTATCTGGCCTATTTAGAGATTTCTAAAGTTGTATAGTTTAACTAAAAGCTAAAATTCCAATGTTCAGAGATTTAGAAAAGGGACAATACAATGTATACTCCTACCTAATCAATGTATACTCTTACCTAACCACGATTAAACTTCTGAAATATAAGAAAATACCTTAACTAAAGCTAACAAAAACAATACCTTCTCAGACGTTTTTATCTTTCAAATCTTTATTCTGCTTTGAATTGTGGGAATGTCAAAACCCAAAACTCCACTTGTGCATCATGATACAAAAACCATGTATATATGTATATAACCATGATTTACACATTCTCTTCTTGTATTACATTCATCTATACTATTCAATTTTCTAATCTAAAACAAAAAGATATCGATCAAACACTATCAAAACAATATAATAATGATCTTGCTACCTTCGTTTCCCCAATAGCGAACCTTAATAATAACAATCCACACACTACAATGAAATACCAAATAAACTGCTAGCTACACATTTCGGCATAGTAGTCAAAACTAACTGATACAAAAAAGCTACATTCAAACACATTAAAAAAAATAGACATTGGTAGAAAATGATAAACTGATAACACAAACACATAACAGGTCTGTCTACAGAACTATCTTGTCGGATAGAATAGTTACTGATACTTATCAATGTGGTTATTCTTTATTACTGAACTTAAAGCGTTGAATAAAAAAATTAAAACAAAAACAAAAAATTATACACGCAGCGTCTTCATTCTCATTAAGAAATGAATGTTGCGAAAATTTGATGAACTTTCGAATGCAAAAAACATTGCATTGCGTTCTCCTCCGGGGGCGGCGTTATGATGTCTTCCTTTAGGCACAACATTCCACGAAGTAATAAAAACCCGTAAGATGGAGCTAGAGATTCCCCTAATGGGAGATTCCTCCTATACTAATACGGAAAAAATAAACATCCATTGACGAACTTCCCAAGAAAATTTTCCTAAAGTTCTTTCTTTCAAAGTTAGGTAAGAAAAAAGCCAGATTTAGTATTAGTATAAGAAGATATAATTTTTTCAACTATTGTGCTATTGCATAATAATTTTTGAATGGTATAATTATAAACACTGACACACCATTGTTAACCTTTGTTAGATGATCTATTTTTGTTTCCATGGTTAGTTGTGTGACGGGAACTCTCTTTATATTGGTGGAGTCTTGATATAAATTTTGTTCTGAGAAAGGGGAGTTTTAAATTATTATGCATGAACGTTGTTCAGAACCTGATTTTCACACGTTTTTATGAAGGTGTTTTATTTGCCTGTATTCTTGAAATATTTTTGCTTTTGAAAATGTGTAAAATGAAATTTGTAGAAACAAAACATTGTGTTGAGTTATAAAGATCAGCTCCCTGCAAAATTGTTGTCATTACATCTTTATCCACTATTTTCCACTAGAGACTTTTTCCAGATTAAAAAATTTCTATTTTTTCATTTACAGTAACCTTAATTACTGTACATCATTTTTATTGCTAGCTTTGCTTCGACTTTAATCATTAACATTATAATCAATACCTTCTTTTTCATGATAATAGTAATCATAAAGTTTTATAATACCTAAGGTATTAAGATGTGTTATGATTATTATTTTTATTTGAAACGTCTTTTTTCAATTTTTATCGATAACAGCTAGCTAATGTTATAATGAGGGGTGAAAACTCACATAATTATGAAAATTAACATATAATTATGCAAAATTATGTAATTTTGCTGGAAATTTGAATTTTGTTTTTCAGTTGTTTTTCTTAAACATTCATAAACACACAGTGATGCATCCAGAGTTTTTGGGGAGAGACTGGTGGTGTGGCACATAAACCAGCTGGGGTGTTAGGGGGAACTGTAAGGTATCGCTTTTTCACATTCAACAGCTTTATTACACTCCAATTTTTCTTTCAAGTAAGAAGATGTAACTAATGCTGCCTTCTCATGCATGTGTCGGTGATGTCCTTTTTTCCTCTCTAGACACTTCCGAATTAAAGGTTATATACCTACTCAGTGGAAATAAAATGGAATAAATCAGAAGTGTATGTGACCAAATAACATAATTCAGCATTTCTTTTCTGCAATTTGTTTTGTTAATGATGAAACTGACAAAACACAATAATCATTAAGGACATTGGAAAGTATATATATATATAATGAATAAGAAGGCAGGCAATTTTAACCTTTTTGATATTATTCAACTTATTTATTCAATTATTTACTTCTAAACTGGTTTGATGTCAAGCTTTCAATGGTTTTTAAAGTTGTGATAAACTTAATTAAAAAAGAAAAACGCTTTATTTACAGATACAAGACACCCATTTCACCTTTTCTTGTGAAAACTTTGATATTTTTTTCTTCTCTTCGTGCGAAGCGATGGTGTAGCTTGGATAGTACCTTAGAGTGCTACCGTTGACAAAAGAACAATTAAAAAACTCAAGACACATATTTTAAGGAAATGTGTTGTTATAAATATAGCAAAATCTGACATCATGATGATCTCAGCACATCATGATGACCTCAGGATAGGATAGAATAGGAATAGGATAGGATAGGAAGTATTTATTCACCTTCATCATATCATAAATACACCAATAGAAAATCTAAACAAAGGGGGTGGCCACCATGGAAAAAAAATAATGTATAAGACCTGAGACTAATTAAAAAGAGAAAGTTTGACACAAATTGTACGTAGCTTGATATGGGAATATTTTTAGAATAATAACAACTTGTTTTATTTTGCAAGACATGTTTCGTCCTTATCAAAGAACATCATCAGTTATAAAATTTAAAATACGTACAAAGTTTTCTTACTAACAAATAGCATGTTATGTTTATATATTACCATAGCAACTAATTACAGAGATAAAATGATACACATGATACACAATCTTATTTTTACTACTTTCCAATTATCATCTATGTTCTCAACTAAAGACAATATCCCTATCGAACATAAGTCCTCAGTTGTATACAAATTTGTTTGTGCTAAATGTTAGTTATGTGGGTGAAACTTCTAGACACCTAGCAACTAGGATGAAAGAACACTTGGGAGGTGATAAGCAGTCGCATGTGTACAAACACTTGATGACAAATGATAGTTGTAAGAGAGCATGTAGTACGAATTGTTTCTCTATTTTAGATTCCGCCTCATCTAAATATGGTTTGAGAGTCAAGGAAGCTTTATACATCAGATGGGAGAAACCATACTTAACAAGCAAGTTAAAAGTCTGGTTACTACCATCTGTGTATAAACAGGTAAGTATGATACTAACAATCATACTGAATATCTTATTTCCTTATTACGATAGTTTACTTATTTATCTTCAGCATTATTGTATATTTCTATTTAGGCATTTCTATTTATTCCTGTTACCTGTTACCTGTTATCCCCATAGGCTAATTTGTATTTATCATTTTCTATTATACAAACTGTTATATTCTTGTGTATCATTTTTTCTCTGTAATTAGTTGCTATGGTAATATATAAACATAACACGCTATTTGTTAGTAAAAAAAGTTTTATAAGAAAACTTTGTACGTATTTTAAATTTTATAACTGATGATGTTCTTTGATAAGGACGAAACATGTCTTGCAAAATAAAACAAGTTGTTATTATTCTAAAATTATTAGTATCACTGATTGTTATCAGAAACTATGGTTCAATTATATGGGAATATCAATTCTACCAGCTATGTTGTTGCTGTGTTGAAGTGTTTATTGCATAAACTTGTCATCTTTTCTGCTGATCATAACTTTGCATTTTTCTTGTTTAGCTAGAATAAAGCTTCACAGAAACTTAGAAACACTTTGCATTTTGTGAAATGCAAGTCGCTTTGGGAACATCTGTGCCAAATTTCAGTTTGTTTAATTTTTCTATAGACTTTGGTAGCATTTTTGCTCCATTGACTCTACTAAAGTAGTTCAGCTCATTAAGGAGCGTAATCAGGTGGTGGTCCACAAAGATTGTTCATTTTGATTACCGTAAATCCTTTAATAAACGCCCAAACCCCCGCCCTAAAAAAACAAAAATATTCCATAAACGCAAAATACATAAATGCAAAAAAAAATTGTATGAGATTATTTATATACTTTTTAGAAAAAACAGAAAATTAAATTTCGGATGAACAAAGTAATGTTTTAAAAGAAAAATCCAGAGTTTCTTATAAACATCCCCCTCTTTTTAACGCCTCCATCTAGTAAACTCCCCCTAAAATCATGGAAAATTAAATATACACCTGGTTGACTATATAATTTATTTAAAATTCCTGGGTGCAAGAATTTTAAAGTTCAAGTTTTTATTAGTTCAAACCACTTTCAACCATAAATATTTTGTATTTTCTGGAACTTCGTTTTTTAAGGATTTAACACAATAAAGATTGTAAACCTTTTCTTTATATTTCACGTTGTTAATGGTAATATTTTCTCTGCAATTTTTATCTAGATTATAAAGCCTTATATATACTACAATTTACAAAATTGTATATTTAGAAGGAAATTAAATAAAAAAGATGAAAACTGTTTGCAGAGAATGTAATAAAACAGTTAATGGAAGGAACGCTTTGGAGGTACACATGCGAAAACATACAGGAGAAAAACCACATCACTGCCCTGAATGTTATAAGTCGTTTAGCCAAAGAGGAAACCTCAAGCAGCATATTTTGTAAGTAATTTCTTCATAATGATCTAGGAAAAACTAATAAACTTCTAGCATGTGAAAATTATAATCTTTTCTAGAAGCATTCATCAAGGTATTCGAAAGGTTTCCACAGGACATCGAAGATATATATTTAAATGTGAAGCTTGCTGCAAATCATTCATATCAGCTGTCGATTTACAAGCACATAAAAGAACTCATACTGGTGAAAAGCCTTTTCTTTGTCAATACTGTGAAAGAGGATTCTCACAAAAAGGTGAAATTGTCTCTATGTCTTTTATTCAAGCCTTAAAACCAAACCAACAAAATTATAAAGATTTAGTGTCATACATGAATTCGGTCCATGTATTCACTGTGAAGTATATTTATTGAGTCAACAAAGAAAACGTTCCGAGAATTGGTGCTAAAATTGCACCATAGTGCAGTAGAATCTTGATAACTCGAACTACTTTAGTATTCCTCTAGAACTCTGTTGTGAAAGACTATGGTTAACTCGGATATTCGGTAATTCAAATATCGCTATTCCTTAGTGTTTCGAGATATCGGGAGTTTACAGTATACCTGAAATACAAAGGTGTTGACACTCATTTCTTTCCGAAAAGGAAACGTGGATTGAATCCTTTTTCTTCAAGGAGAATTGTTTGGAAACTTTAACTAATATAAATTGTTTTGTTTTTTGGATACACTTAACTCACCAGGCATTGTCTGAATGAACGACGATATTCAAAAATTTTAGGGTTAGGACCAAACGTCTCCTTTGCCGTTAGTTATATTACGTTGTTTTCTCTTTAATAAATTTGTTTCATACATAGCTGAAATTTCAAAAAAAAAATTCAAAACTTTTTTCGTTCCGACCTAAATGAAAATCATATCAATACCAGTTTGATTCATTCATTTCATCTTTCATATGGAGTCAAATTTAAATTTAATTTTATACGAATTCATCCCAATTGTAATGAAGAAACAAATGAAATAATAAATGCAATAATATAATGAGCGTTAACCCTATGCTAACCTTCACTGCTAATTTTCCGTAGAAACAAAAACGAAGAGTTTTTTTCTGCAGTGAAGGTTGAAAGCCTGGAAGCTCAGAGCATCTGGTTCCTACTACACTCCCTTTGCTTTGCCTACTCAGACCTTCTGCAAGCGACATTTCTTAAATCCCTTCCTGTTTAGACACTTATTACGGTAGGAGCAAAGCGAATACCATATTAGTTTCACCTGCGGACTACTACACAGAACTCAAAGATTTGGGTAAACAAGATAAATACAATCTCGATTAACAGGATTCCCGGCTATTCCTATCATTTTCGCTTGTGAAAGGGGTAACTTGGATTCCTGGCTAGTCAGAAACGTGGAAAGAAAGGAAGACGAAGGTTCTTGCTAAGAAAAGAAGGAGCTGTAATCACTATATTATGGTTTGCGTAAGCAGAGAGCTAGTTGCTAAGTTGGCAAGCCAAATATCAAAAGAATAGAGGGAGAAGGAGAAAGATTGAGGATGAAACTGGACTTCATTTCTCCTAGTGAATTGCCTGTTTTTATACCCACAAAAATTAGAGTCCGCAATGCGTTTCAAAAAATGAAACAAACTAATGAAAACTCATCTTAAAACGAATATACCGTTCCTCTGGAATTCTTTTGTTTTAAACTCATAAATTTCAGGTTCGATGATAATGAAAATACCATGTTATTGATTTGAACAGTACGAACTTGTAGTAAAGCTGCGTTTCCACTCAGGAAAAAATCAGTCGAAAAAGAAAATTTCTACTAGAAAACACGCGTACGTCATGGGTTGCTATGGTAATTTTGTTTCGACTCGAAAATTTCAGCATGATCGAACAAGTTGAAAATTTTCAACTTTTTCTGTGTTTTCGGCTCGAATAATCAGAGAGAGCCAATCAAGTTGCTCTAAATAGGATGACTTGCGCATTTTTATAAATCATTTCAAAACAAGATGGCGACTGACAAAGATGACTACGGTGCGTTTTCTGCAGAAGAAACACAGGCTTTTAATGGCGAAGAAGATCAGTTATTCAACCAAGGAGTCGCAACGTTGAATTATTTACAACAACAGCAGTTTTTTCAAAGATTGCAACCTTTACAACTACCAGCTAGTCAAATAAAAAGTGTAATAGTAAACGAGATGAGATCTTATCCGGCAATATGGAATAATAAATCTCATTTATATAAAGACCAGAATAAAAAGATGCAATCGTGGAAAGAATTATCTAAGAAAATGTGTGTTGAAGGTTAGCATTAATATGATGTGTGTACCGCTCTTTGATTTTTTGCTTAGTTGATTTTTTTTATAAATCTAATAATCTGTCTTTATTTTTGTTATTTCTTTCAAAATGGTTGTAACCTGCTTAGAAAATGAATAAGAGTGAAATAAAATGTGCTGATTGAGAGGTAAAGATGTTTTGTTGCTGTCGGCAATGCATAACTGTTTTTATATTTTGTCATTTTAGAAGAAACCTTGAAAGCAGAATGGGCTAAATTACGTGAAAACTATAGCAAATGTGTTAGCAGGCGAGAACGAATGACTCGAAGCGGAGCTGAAACAAAAAAGCTTCCCACATGTGCATTCTTTGAAGAGCTTTGCTACTTGCATGACACTATAGCTCCAAGATCTACATACTCAAACATCAACTTAAATAATGCTTCGTAAGTCAACGATATGCAATCACAACAACAATTGTTTATTCAGCAATCATTTCCACAACCCTCATCTCTGCTAAGCCCTGCACACTCAGAATATTCTCCTGCATCAACATCATCAGATTCACATGCTGTTATTCCACAAACAACTCCCAAAACGAAAAAGAAAAGGTCAAAAACTGACATTGAAGATCTTCAAGTTACTGTAGACTCTATGCTTGTAAATTACATAAAAGAAAATTCTGCTGCAAAGTCACCTAATGCTACTGCTAATATATCAGATGATGCTGACCGTATGTTTTGTCTGTCATTAGTTGAACCCTTGAAAGAATTACCCAAGAATAGAAACCAGTATGTGAAATTTAAAATTCAAGAGCTGTTATACAAGGAAACTGAAGAAAAATTTGACTCTTGAAGAGCATAGTATGTTTTGGCTTATTTGTAGTTCACTCCCGTAATTACTGACCCTTTCTATAAACCTGCAATTTTAAAAGAACGATTAATTGTGTTTATTAATCATACTTGCAGGACAGAATAGCCGCTTCGGGAGTGAACTGCAATTTAAGACGATGTTTTTAGAAAAGTGTATGCTTAATAGAAAACTCTACACCAAAGTAAATACCTGCCCCAAGTCAGCACTGTTTGTTTTTCTCTGAATTTAAAATTTGAAAATAATAAACCAAGATTTTTTAGAGCATTTTGTTCTGACTTTGAGCAGACATTTGGCTTCTAGAAGATATATGCTTCAAGCTTGTCAGACAACACCTAATGATTTGTGATATTTGTACTATATGAGTTATATTGAAGTAACAACATCGTTCTAACTTTATCTTTTTTAATCAAGTTTTTTTCTGTAAAATATTAACTGTCAATTAGTGGATTGCACAAGGTCCCATTGCCAGCTGACTGAACCATTTTCACTGTTGAAATAAGAGCAAAATTGATCTCGAACAGTAGCAGCTGAAACAGTGTAATTATTTGAGCCCTGTTGTCGTAGATTAAGCATTCCTGAATATCCTTCAGTTAAGTTTCTCCAATCTCCTCGTCTTGTTGCGTTAAACATACGATCGTTATCAGTAAATCCTGCAGGACAATATCTGCTTTCAACAGACATAAGATAATTATGTAACACTACAGCTGCTTTGGTTATAGATACAACTACCGCAGGCTTCCTTATTATAGGCCTTCTAAAAATTCTGAAACGTGCAGCTAAAATCCCAAATGTGTTTTCAATAACTCTTCTTGCTCGTGAAATACGGTAGTTGCATATTCTCTTACGTAAATCTAGCACAGCTTTTGGATATGGTTTTATCATAAATGTTTCTAGCTTAAATGCTTCATCAGCAACAAATACATACGGGGATTTTATAGCTGTATTTGGTAAATACGTCGGTTCTGGAATATTCAATGAATTGGTTTTCATTGCTTCACCAATGTTGCTTACGCTGAAAACACCGCCATCACTTATTCTACCTGCTTGTCCAATATCCACCAAAGTAAAACGATATTTTGAATCACATACCCCTAATAGCACTACACTAAACAACTTCTTATAATTAAAATAATAGGAACCACTGTTATTAGGTGCTTGCATCATGATGTGCTTGCCATCTATAGCTCCTAGGCAATTAGGGAAGTCCCATAACACTTCAAACTCTTTGGCAACGATTTCCCATTCAGCTTCAGATTTAGGGAAGTTCATATAACCATTGTTAACTAGCTCATCCCATATTGCTTCACACGTTTCGAGTATAATTCTAGAAAGTGAAGTTGGGCTGATTCTGTAAGAAACTGCTAACGATATCTGTGAATCGCCACTCGCTAAGTATCTTAAAGTAACGCACAATCGTTCTTGAGCTGAGATACTCTCTCGTCTTAAAAATGATTTTGTAATCTTTGCTGGTACATACTGCAACAACTTTTCACAATTAGATGGTGACATTCGAAATAATTTAAAAAAATATTCATGGTCAAATAATGCTGTTTCCTTCACTAACAGATGAAATTCTCCTTTCAAATGTCTTTCCGCAAAAATTTGTCTTACTCAAAATCTTCTTTTTAAACGTTTTTGTTTCAAAATTCGTAATCGCAAGCGTAAAAAAATGAGAATCATCAGCGTTCTGTTAATCGCAGCCATATTTATTTACATTCAAAAATTGAGGTTTTCCGCCAAAAAAATAAGTAGTGGAAACTAAAAGAAGAAAATTTCGTTCGAAAAAATACTTTTCCGAATCGAAATTTTCTTTTTCGACTGATTTTTTCCTGAGTGGAAACGCAGCTTAAATCAATATACGAATGACTATGATCAATTTTATCCACAAATCGAATGTTTAATATGTTGGAAAATGAAAATTCGAAAATGTATCAGAAAAAAGTTGAAAAGATTTTTGAAGAGTGTTTAAATTTATTTATTTTGGTTGTTTATTTTCTTCAATGTGAATTGACCAAGCAAGAAAAGAAAATTCAATCCGGATTCTCCTATAAACACTAAACCTATGATCTAACAGAACCTAGCAGTAATAAAACAACAGCAGAGGCGGTCATCTTAGGAATAGCAGAGTACGACGAAGTTCTAGTAAAACTGTCTGCCTAAAGTTACATAATAGTGCTCCATAAGTTTGTCAAAACGGCACCAATATCAGGTCAAACAATATATCGGAGGTTGGGTAATCGAAGCAAAAGAATCACAGTACTATAGAAATTTCTATAACGTAATATATATTTGATCATGCCAAATGTACTCCAGCTGCAAAGCAACTCGCTTACGCTCGCTCTTTTTGCTTACGCAAAAACACTAGACTTGATTGTATATGATGGTGCTTTACCGACCGTCAATGTGCCTAATTCTGAACAGCCTTCCTAATTCCGAAAGCAAGTAATAAACAGACTTGTCTGGTTAACAAAATATGCATCCATACTCAACAAAATCGCCACAAATACTAATATGTTTATGAAGCAGAAAAGACGTTGAAAACCAATTATCAGCGTGAAGAATCACTTGTGCAGTAATAATCACCTGCACCATTTTGAATATATACGCGTCGAAACGGAAATTCTACAGATTCATAGTTTAGATAGAGCCTTAATCACATCACGAAATTACATCGCAGAGCTCGTAAAATTATGCGCAAGTCTCAGGGGTACATTCAATTTATTGAAGGCAGGAGTTTTGTGTTCGTTAGGTTTTGGATTAAGTTTGATTGACAACGCAGTATGCATTACTATTGATGTGGTTTGTATTTTACAGACTAATTTTTCGCGTTTAGAATTAGGAAGGCTGTTCGCAATTAGGCACATTGACGGTATTAAAAACAAACTTATGCAAGATATTTTGAAAAGGATATAGCTGGAGGAGTTAATGGACGTGTTTGAGAATTCACAAGTACCACGACACTACATGGAACTGTCAGTACCAAATGTTTTTGTGATCATATTAAAAACAAGTTTATAATATAAAGATATATTTTTGATGCATTTGCTTTAATAATAGCCTGAAAGATTTCACGAAGAGTCCTTTTAGAGAGTGTATGCATCTACCGATTTCTAACCAGCTAAACTTCTTGGTAAAAAGCTTCTTAAAATCGTCTGTAAGAACCAGACATACCTGAATCTTACCCACACTTATTAGATGAATTTAAGGTTGACACCATGAACTTAGGTGGTAAGAAATCGTTAGATGAACTGTTTGTAGAAGTTAACAGTCTTTTGTTGTTTTAAAGCTAATTTCATACTACACCCTTTTTCAAACAACAAGAATGCCCTGTGCTTTCTAATAGTTTTTAAAGATTCTAATGACTTCATGTAACAGAAGGCTGCACCACAAACTTCTGCGATTTCATGTTAAATTCACTCCTTCGTGAACACGTAAAGTTTCCTTGCAACTAAGCAGTTAACTTACCACCAGAGATACTCTGTGTGCAGTCAGTGAATGGTTCCTATTGGGCTGATACGCTGCTTTTAAAGCACATCGGAATGGACAATCGTAATGCGACAAGGCTGCGACTCGGGCAAGGGCCTCGTGTAGTCGCACCTGAAGATACTAACCACTACGTCGTCGCCACATAAAATTGCAACAAACGAAAATTGTAACAAACACAAATACTGAACCCAAATATTGATTTCCATTTTATTACAACTAAAATGATAACCGTTTATTAAACAAAGACCTTGCAATCACTCTATTTGTAAGTAATACACAAAAAAGAAGTTATTTCATCCTATCTTTCATCAAAAATCAAAAAAACAACTAAAATGAGCTATAGGTCTTGATTCGGGTGATCACTTGATGACGTAAAAGTTACAGCCCTAGTGAACATTGCGTCAAGCAGCACATAACACCTCCAATTATTTGATCTCTAGGCATTACTAGGAAAAATCATAAAAATATGCTACTTTCTTGTGATTTGGATTAATGATTGATGATTTTTAGGTAATTTAAATGTACATATCAAACGTTGGCACACCGGAGAACGAAAGTTGGAATGTGGTCATGCTGCTACATATAAGTTGCTAAAACGTGATAACATTGAAAATAACGAGTTCATCCAAATGACCTTTAAACTACCAGCTCTAAAAAATGTTGGCAAGCCTCCTGACCAATCGTACATTTATACCAAATTTAAAACAAAATCAAATGAAACTTTAATGACTGAGCTTCCTGTTTTGATGCACTCATCTGATGCCTCCTCTGATATTCAGGTTTCTTCTCTAACTTTGCATTGTGACACCACCGAGCTTCTCTCTTCTTGTGAAAAAAGCAGTGTTGTTGGTTCTGCTGTCAAGGAACAATCTGATAGTTCTGTTGTTGAAAGTACCAATAATGATCATAATTACTCTAGTCAGTGTAAATACACATCTCTATCACATTACCACCAAGATCTTTTTAGAGAAAACGAAGTGTCCATGTGTAATCTCAACCAGATATTAAGTTTAAGTCACGATTCATTGAAACCTATATCACTGAATCCTGACCATGAAATGATGCAACTGAGCAAACATTTTTCCGCAAAAACAAACGTGATTGTTGATAATATTTCATCCACTGATGATGAAAATAATAATATGAACGATATAGAGACTACGTTGTGTTTAAATGATGCAGGGGAATCAATTGAAGGAAACATATTGCAATTAGCATGTAATCCAATTCCTGTGACGAGTGGCTGTTTGCAGCTTACCAATGTAAACTCTGAAACCACTGATATCAACACACTGTTATCCAGTCTCTTTCAACCTCGTTTTAAAAGAACACCCAATTCGATTGTCACAGTTATTAAAAATGTATGTGATGGACAAATCAAAGACATTGATTCATTCCCTTTGACAAATGAACTATTTCCTGATTATTATATTCCCACCTCAGATATATTAAATTGAACATTTGTGTTTTGTAGTTTGTAACATTTTATTCAGCAAAATATATTATGTTCTTAATGAACTCTCTGCAGTTCGAACTTTCTTTTACCTGTCCAAAAAAAGGTTTTTGTAAACTCATTCGCTTTAGAATGTGTCTGTACTTTGACCCCTTGCATTTGTTTGGTACACTCGCGGCTGAACTGGGACCGTTTTGGTTTAATAGTCGTAATAACCAACGTCCAACATTTCACATGATTTCACAGCGGCATTATTAAGAGGGGCATATTGTTTGATTGATACAATACAGTAGGCAACGTAACACAAGGGACAAGAATTTTGTCCGAGTGCGAGAAATGTTAATTTGACACAATTGGGAGTGGTTACGGGAACGATGTTTCGAGAGGCAGGTTCTGCATTATACGGGTGTGCCAACAAAACTCAACTAAATTTTGAATTTTCATGAAACACAATGAAACTTTTGAATAACTAATATTAGCCTCAAATGTTTCTGCAAAGTTTTACTTACTTATTCTAAATTTTGAGAAAAATATCAGCATTTTGTTAAAAATCTGTCAGATTTTGCTTGTACGAAATCATCTTTGCATTTCGTCTTTGTACCACGAATTAATTCACTATTCATTTGAAAGCTAAAATGTTGACATTGTTAAAAAATATAATCCAGCTAGTAAAATAAATTGCAAACAGTAGGTCTATCTATTGCTGCAGAAAGGGAGAAGACATATACCTAATTCTATATAGATAGAACATATTTTTATAACACGAAACTTCAATCATAATAACATGTCATGGTGAGGACAGTGAGGTCTCGTTAGATGGGTTTTTTTGTCTTCTAGGTGAGGGTTGGGTGGCGCTACTCACATATCACAACAACAAACTCGAGTTTTTGATCTGTAACAGATGTAGTAGTGTTTATGTAAACAATAAATTAATGATCGAAGTGTTCAACAAATCGGCGACGAGGATTTTACGGAACCGACGGCCGTCCTCGTACACTGTGCTAACGCAACAGATTATTTGCTAAATGAAAAATATTTGCTGAATCTGAATTTAAAAAAATTTGTTCAACAATAACAAAATCAGGGATATCTAAAAGCGTAGCTGGATGCAGCGCGGAAGATTTTGCTATGTTCTATGTGTGTTGTCAGGAATTTCGGGAATGTATTTGATTGTTTTTGTTCGGTCAATGAAATTGCTTAAAATATTTTTCCGACCAATGAGAAAAAAATCGTGCATACTTTCGCTTGTACTTTATTCCAGCGATACGCGAAATAGTATTTAATCAGACATGATTGTAAGTAAGTAAGTAAGACATTTATTTGACTAAAATATGAATACAAAAAGCTTTGGTCATATAACAATAGCGGGAAAATAAAAATAAATTAACACTGAAACAAATTTTAGAATTAAATTAAAGTTAGTTCTATAATGACCAAGCAAAATATCATTATGTTAACTGGAGATAAACACTTCTTAGGAGGACGTGAGAGCCACCAATGAAGGGAAAAGGGGAAATAATGAGAAAAACAAAGCAAAAACAGAAAAAATGTTTATAAGTAATCAGCCCATACACTCAAACAGCGAGACAAACAACCTGAGCAACGGTACAACACAACAATGACAGCAAACAAATAAAAACCGTAAAACCTACCAGCTCACAAAATCATATGATTGGTTTTTCCAGGAGAAACTTCTTGATTTTTCTTTTGAAAGGTGTGAGTGGCAGGGGTAGCGCTCAATACCCTACAGTAGATAAAAATTCATTCCATGCTAAACTAGCTTGATGTCTCACAGATTTACGACCAAACATCAGTTGAAATTATTGAACCCTAACAGTCCCCTTTGACTATCTCTTGTTTAAAATTTATCAAACGTTTAAATGTTTAAAATCTGGCAAACTGAAATAGGGAGCTCTCTGTGAAGAAGACAATAAACGAAGATGACATTATTCATAAAGATCAGAGGGTTAAATGTCATGATTCTGAGAGCTCAGTTTTGAGTGATGCACTTTGATATTGCCACTTGATCCTGAATTTAGAATGGATTCCTTCTCTCTTTTCATGACATAAGGGAAATCATTGTTTACAGTACAAACCATTCTGTTCTACATTTTCTATGTACACCTGGGTAGATGTTTGCAAGATTCAACTTCACTTGGCATCACCTTATCGTATACAGATAATGACCAAGAGAAATTATCGCAGTTAGTTTTCAACATTAAATCTTCTTTCTGTTCATTATTTATTGTCATAAACCATTTTGAATGATAACATATCCATTCTTCATTGTGTGCTTCAAATTCTGCTATTATAGGCAGTTCCATACGAAGGCTTTTTGGCATCTATCTTCAGTAGCTGTCAAGCACAATTCAAGCATAACTTCTGGAGTGTACATCAGGATCATCTTCATCAAACATTATAATCAAACAAAGATTTGATTTCCTCTCTTTTATAAGTACGGTAAGAATTCATTGGTAAGTTTTACCATGATACAATTTTTCAATTTTTCAAGTCCTTGTGGGCATTCATCATAATTTGTAATCGAAAATTTCATACAATCTAAAAAACAGATAAAATGAAACTTAAATACAACTGCTTGTTTATTTAGGGGTAGGGCTCTTGCATATATAAATTTGTTGACAGTGAAAAAAAGCTTAGCACAACTACATCATACATCTTAACACATATTTACATCTGAAAATTATGAGAAATAAATAGAGATTATAGTAAAAACAAAACTGAAGCAGAGACACAACACATCCAACCATCATGATAACATTGTGGAACGAAGTGAGTTTCTGTACACAGCAGATATTCGTACCGAGTTTTTCTATTGTTTCGAAAAGAAAATTTTTACGATTTTATTGTAGGTGTTTTCGAAGTTCAGAATATAATCACGTGATGCACAACAAGTTACCGTTAGTCACGTGATCAAAACAAAACGTAAAAGATATAGCAAAAAGGGGAAACGACGTAAATACATACCACAGAAAAATGAGAGTCGTGGGAGATCGTGGCCTTTCCTGGTAATATCTTGATAAAATATGATAACATTAATGCTTTGTCTTGCTTTGAAACTTAACAGGCAACCAGGGAAGTCTTCATTTCATTGATATAACGCCAAAAGATTTTGCTCTTGTGGATGCTACATATGGCAGCTCAACACCTTTATAAGGCAAGATACAATTAAAAAATTGTTTACAAAGCTGAGGTATCTCAGAAAATATTCCAACTGAGCTGGGTGTATAGAAATGAACGTATGGAGGAGCGTTTTTTCATGTGAAAAGCAGTGTTTTTCGATATATCAGTCCAAAAATGCGAATAAGGCTTTAACATATAATTAAAAAAACAATTGCCATCCCTTTATTCTGTCGAATAACGACTTTAAAAATAGCTATTTTAAGACGTTTAGAGAGTTATTGTTATTATTTTCTTCAACCATGTTGGGCAAGATTTTTGTATATTTCTGGGTCCCTCCACTTTGAATTTTGTGGTGCGGGCCCTGGTTTAGCTTCAGTTTTTCAGATAAATGATGGTGGTGGCCAAGTTGAGCTACTTTCAATCTTTATCCAGAGCTTTCAAACATCTATCTCCATTATTGTTACAATAATCATCTAGGGATATTTGCAATTAATCAAAACGTTTATTTATTACCTTTTTTCTTTTTTTAAGGAAATTTCCTTTTTCACGTTTAGAAACGTTTTCCTAAATAACTCGGAACTTTAGCGCCATTTATAAATCCCGTTTCCTTGAGCGAAAAAATTGCGCATGTGAATTCTCTATAGATCATATTCTTTATAGTTCATATTATGTTCAAATCGACAATAAGAACTCTAATATCCTCCACTCTGGCTTTGGTGAATTGCAAGGATCCATACTGGGACCTGTCCTCTTCAATCTCTACGTGGCAGACATGAAAAACTACGTAAAACACTCAAATTCCATCTAATACGCAGACGATACTACGTTAGACATCCATTCAATTCCAAAAGCACTCCCAGTGACTAAATTTTTCCCCGACCAAAATTTTCCCCATCTTCCACCCGACCTGTATTTTTGACTTGTGAAGTTTTGACTTTGAAAAGTGACTAATTTTGCAAGTTAGTCGGGTAAAAATGACTAAACGTTCCTTAGATGACTAACTTTTTCCCCGACTAAAATGCAACAACAAACACCAATCCTTTCAAAGTGATGAAACAAATCTTCAACGACCTACCAAAGACCGTCCGAGAAAGTGAAACATTATACAGTTTCAAACGAAAGACATTTAAATATTTAATGGATAAAGCTATTGCTAAAAATTTATTTAAAAAAAATATATTTAAATTTGAATTTATATAAACAATGCATATACATATTACCGTGGCGGATTAGGACAAAATGGTTTATTTTATAATGTAATAGTTTAATGATCGGTAGCAGGTCATGGATGTATTTGCAAACATTGTCGTGTCAACTCAAGTATTTTGATGTGGTGAGATGATGTGGTGTATTGTCTCCGATGCGTCGCGAAAAAATCTGTCGGTCGTCGTTGGCCGTGTGATGGACGTTTTTCTGGTCGTACTTGGTTGTGATGGCTTGCTCTTGTATAACGCAGATCGTTGACTCAGTAGCACGTTTCAGTGATAATGATCGTAGCCATTGATTTGACGTTGGTTTGTCAATTTGTGGTTTGTCCAGAAGTCGTATGACTTGTCCATGTAGTGCTTTGTTGCTCAGTTCTGGTTCTGTAAGTTTCACTCTTGCCGTTTTGATTTTTGTCTTCCGTTGTTGTTTCGTCATTTTCGTGATATGCTGTAGTTCCATGTTGAGCTCTGTGCAATATTTCTCTTCTTTGTGGTGGAGTGATTTGTCGTTGCTGCGCGTAAACTGCCAGTCTGACGCCTTTTTGAGTAGTTGTTCGTCACTCTGGATCAGGTATGTACTGAAGTTGATGATGAAGTTTTTGTAATGATTACTGATGTTGATGAGTCCCTTTCCACCGTTTCTCCTAGGTAAGTACATTCGTGTTACGTCGCTTTGGTTTTGCACGAAGTGATGTTTCTGCAGTAGCCTGTCTTTTTCTATTGCGTCGAGTTCTGTAACATTCCAATCCAAGTTGGCAAAACCGTATGCAGAGCTGGTGTGGCAAAAGAATTGATTGCGTCGATAGTGTTTTTGCTATTCAGTTCACTTTTCATTATCCCTTTAATACGTTTGAAATACTCGTTTTTCAGGTTTGTCTACGTCGACTTGTAGGTTGCGTCTCGTTCGTTGAACCCTAAGTACCGGTAGTGTTGGTTGTTGTCTAGGTTTTTCAGTTTTCATCTGAATCTAGGAAGATGATATCCCTAGCAGGAGCGCATTTTCCGTGAATGATAATCAATTTGTTACATTTGTCGAATCCGAAGGAAATTCTGATATCGTCGTTGAAGGTCTTTACAACGTTGATAAGAATTTCGAGTTGGTTATCGTTACTTGCAAATAGTTTCAAATCGTCCATAAAAAGAAGATGGGAGTTCGTTCTTTGTTGGGTGTCACGAAAGGTGTATCCTAAATTTGTCTGCTTCAGGAGCCAGGAGAGCGGTAATAGACGCAGAACGAAGATAAGTCCTGACGGACAGTCTCCTTGAAATAACCCTGTGTTGTTTTATTTATTTTTTATTTTATTTTACATTAGATTGGCTTCAATTTATACAAATTGTTCTTCCGCCTAAACTAAAAAAAATTAAAATTAAAATTCATAATGAATAAAATATATCTATTAGAATAATTGCGTTAAAATATTAATAGTAGTAAAATGCAGTTATGATAAAAAAATCCAACAAAAAAAAACAAAAAAAAACAAAAAAAACAAAACAAAACAAAACAAAACAAAAAAGAACTAGAGAATCGAGCTCGAGAGGTGCGAAACATAGCATTGCAAAATAGAAAGTAAGAGGTAGTTCAAAACTAGAATTGAAGAATAGACTAAGGTAAAAAAATAAACATCAGAGTGACAGGGCCCGGGCTAAGGCCTTATCAAAATAAAAGTTTTTGGCTTCTGAAGAAAATTTCTCTAAAGTCTTTAAAGATTTAATATTTTCTGGTAGATCATCATACCAACGGGCTTGACTTTGGAATGATCCATCACCAACAACTTTAACCAATGGCTCTTTGGAAGTAGAACGCAGCGTCTTATTTGGATCAAAGAATTCAACATTAAGGTAACTGGGATGGTTTTTATCTCGACGCGATTTGTGGACAATTTTCGCGGTATTAAATTCCATATACTCTTTGACAGGTAGCCATTTTAATTTAATTACGTCATTCAAGTTAGCATAACGAGATATAACATATCCAGCTGCTATATTTTGGATCTTTTGTAGTCGTTGTATTTGATATTTTGGAATTTGAGCAAAAACGACATTGCTGTAGTTAAGCTTGGATAGTATCATTGTTTCAGCCAAGGTTTTTCGAACATGAAACGGGGTAAAGCGACTGAATTTACGGAGAGCACGCAGTGTTCCTTGAGAAGACTTGATGATAGCATTGATATGAGTTGACCATGATAAATTTTGATCAAGGTGAATTCCAAGCAATTTAACATCTGATTTGTGCTCAATCGATTTTCCGGAACATCGGAAAAGTTGACTTTGATTTTTCGGAAAGTTTCTTAGACGTTGCGAATGGAATATAATGAGCTGTAATTTGTCGTTGTTAAATAGAAGATTATTATCCTTTGACCACGACTGAAGATTCTCGACGTCCTTTTCCATCTCTTTAATGGTTAGCTGCAGATCTTTGACTCTGCAGTGTCGGTAGAGGGAGGTGTCATCTGCGTATTGTATACTTGATGATATCACTTTATCTGAAAGTTCAACAACGTAGAGATTAAATAGCACAGGGCCTAATATGCTACCCTGCGGAACTCCGAAGCACATGGGTTTCGTGGAAGAGGTTTTGTCTTCAACTTGTACATACTGTTTCCTATCTTTCAAATAGCTCGACAAAATTTGAAGAGAATCGTAGGAAAAGTTCATATCTCTTAGCTTCAATAGTAGATTCTGGTGGTCTATGGTGTCAAAAGCTTTTGAGTAATCGATCATTATAGCTAGGGTGACTTCACTTTTGTTCATCGCTTTTTTGATGTCATCTCGAATTTTGATGAGTAAGGTAGCGGTGGAATGGCCTTTACGAAAGCCTGATTGTGTTTGATGATAGAGTGCTTTGTCCTCGATGAATTTACAAAGCTGAACCAAGATGACTCTTTCAAAAACTTTCGATAGTACCGGCAGCACCGATATCGGTCGGTAGTCCTTGATTTTTATTGGTGAATCTATTTTTGGTATAGGGCATACGCGAGCAATCTTCCATTGTCGAGGAAAGGTTTTCTTGTCAATGCAATTATTGATTATATGCACAAGTGGTGATGTGATGGACTCTGAAATTGGTTTTATGAAGCGTATGGAGATGCTATCAGATCCACAAGAACAGTCATTTTTCAAATTCTTTAGAATCTGATGTACCTCATCATAAGATGTGTGCAAAAGTTTGAAAGAAGTTTCGTCATTTACTGTGTCGATGTCGTCTGGTAAAGTTGATTCTACGTTAGGTTTACCGGTAAGTTCTGAAGCTAGCTTGCTGTAGTAGTCGTTCATTTCGGAGGGGTGGTGGTTAATACGAGACTTTTGATTGTTCAAAATTCGATGGATGGTGCCCCAAACAGCTTTGGGGTCTTTCGATGAAAGAGATTTTTTGAAAAAGTTATTTTTGATTTCTTTCAATTTCTTTTTGTAGTTGCATAGCTTTTCTTTGTACGACGCTTTGTTTTTTGGGTTTAAGCGAGCTTGTTGACGAGACTGCTCAAGTTGGGCTCGACATATTTCGATAGCTGGATCCCTCATCCAAGGTGCAACTGGGCGAGTCAGTTTCACACGTTTTAATGGAGCATGGTTTTCGATACATTCAAGAATCAGATGGTTGAGAATGTCTATTTGATTTTCAGGATCGTCGAAAGCATAAACGAGGTTGAATGGTAAATGAGATATTTCATTAATGTAAGAATTCATATCGAGATTCTTATCGTCACGAATGAACTTATAACGAGGTTCAAAACGCTCTTTTTTTATGCTCAGCAGGATATAAGGGGTATCATGGTCACTTATTTCGTCGGTTGGGAGGACGTCGCTGTGACTAACTTTGTTTGGAATGTTGGTGATTATATGATCGATGAGGGTTTTACTTTTCCTTGTAGGTTTTGTGACATGTTGGTAAAGGTTGTATGAGGTGAGTATATCTTTGTAACGTATTGTCGATTCCTTATCTTGACCGAGAAGATCTATATTTGTATCACCGGTAAGAATGATAATACCGTTCCATTTGGTACAAATTTCAGCAATGGTTGTTTCAAACACATCCAGCCATTTTAGTTTTTCCTTTTCATCGAAGTTTGGTTGGTACACGGTAACAAGAAGGTAAGGAGTGTTTTTGTTTCTGCCTCTGAATTCAACAGCCAAAATTTCCAAGGAAGAGTTTTTTATTAAGTCCTCACGAGGTTGAAAATGAAGATGATCTTTTGCATAAATACCGACTCCACCTCCACGAGTTTTTCGGTGCTTGAAGGCAGGTTTATAACCGGCGATTTTAACGTACTCCTCTTGTTCTTTGTTGCGGAAAATTCAGTAAATGTTGATAGAAGCGATTGTGTATTGATGTGTGCGATAGAAGTCAAATTACGGTTTTCGTTTAGTAAATTTCGGTGAGTGTTTTCAATAAGATTATTGTCAGGTATGCTTTCATTAAAAGCATTGTTGTCTAAATTGGAAATATCTCTGATGTTATGAAACGGTAGAACTGTGTGCAAACAAGATTCGCACGTCCAATGGCTAGGCAATCTCGAATTCCCGACATGATGAACGAGATTTGTACATTTTACGTGGCTCACATTTAAACAGCTGTCACAAATTAAACGTTTTTGGTTTTTTCTGACAGTTTTTGAACAAGTATTACATTTTGGTGCAGAAAAACCAGGTCCTGGATTTGTTTCTATATCTCCTGATATAATCAATTGATATGTTGCTGTTGAATTTGCATAATATACGGTTCTTGAGTTTGTTCTTTTTATTTTTCGTTGATTTGGGAATTTCTTTGTTGCGGATTTTGAATCAATTGGTCCCTCAGCGCAGCATGTCATTAAAGTTCCTAATATCATCAATACAAATGGGAAATAAACAAACCAACGTTGAAACATATTTGACGAGGTACGGTTTTTACATGCAAGTATAGTAGAAGTGATAGATTTCACGAAAACCAATATTATGAAATAAAAAATTGTATGTTTGAAAGTCTGTGTTCAAATTTTGTAAAATAAAACCATGGCAATAACCAAATCCAGATCTTCTTTATAGTATCCAACGAATGTTTAATCAATATAAATTATTATAAATTCAACGAAAAAAAAGCTTCATAAAACTCTTGAGCACGTAAAACACGTCCGTCCGGTTCACACTTTCACAAAAAAATATGTTGATGTTAAATGTCTCAGTTGATATTTCACCGTCTTGGTATCTCAGATGTAGCGAAGTTTTCCAATTCCCCATTGTTGTCTGGATGAATTTGATCGTAGCGTTGTCGAACTTGTGTATCTTAAGGGTCTCTATTATCCAATCGTGTGGGACTGAGTCGAATGCTTTTTTGTAATCGATCCATGCCGTTGAAAGTTTGCGTTTTCTCGACGTGGCATCTTCTAGAATCATTTTGTTGATGGTGAGCTGATCGATATGTGTTACTTGCGTTGCCCTTTTGTTCAGGTGGGATGATGTTATTGGCCTGAATATGATGGTTCATTCGTGATGTTATGATGCTGGCCAAGATCTTATATACCGTAGGTAGACACGTTATTGGACGATAGTTGGATGGGTTTTTGGTTTGTTGTTTCTTTGGTAAGGGTTGTGCGACCGGTTGTCATCCATACTGGAACGTTATCAGGATCTTGAATGATTTCGTCCATAAATGTTGCACGTTTGTTGTGCGTGCTTGTTACTTTTATCCACCAGAAGTTCTGAATATTGTCAATGCCTGGACTTTCCAGTTGGAAAACTTAGATGTTGTTCGTAGGATTTCGTTTGGTGTCACTGGTGTATATGTTGCTGAAAAATATGTGTTCTGTAGCCTTTACGTAGTCAGGGAGCCATGTTGCGTTTCTGTTGAACTCTTTTTTACGTTTCGTACACTGGTTACCAGAATTCACTCATTTCTTCCTTTGTCGGCGCTTCTTTGATCGTGATCTTGTTTCCGCGTATTTCGTCGTACAGTTTCGATGGTTTGTTGATAAATTCCTTGTTTGTCTGTACCGCTTCTGCCTTTTAACGTATCTTGAGAGACAACTGTTCAGTGCTTTTATACGCTGTTTCGGTTGTTCCGAAGTCGCAATTCCTAGCAAAGTATAGCGAGAAAGCAATGTTGATGTTGAAAACGAGGCAAAACCTGTTTACTAGGTCATTTTAATACGGTGTTTAAAACATTCTGATCTAAAAAAAAGCACTGGATCCCGCATGTATTGTTTCGAAATTCTAATGCTTTTATCATGAAACTTACCAAACAAAGGTTTAATGAATAACTTGATGGAAAAAATTGTGCTGAAGTCATCATTTTTGTCCGTGACTTCATCAAAACCTATGGACAATAGAATAATAGAAGTAATAATTAATTATGCTTAGTATTCAAATAATACTTATATTATAAAGACATTGAAAATACAATATTATATAATATCAAGCAACATTTAATCTTAAAAACACTTTAAAAACACTGAATCAGTAGGAAGTGTGAGGATAAATGAGTGCGCAACAAATTAGTGCGGAACTTATTTGTGGGAATTCGCAATTAATAAAATAAATAAAACCTAAAATCCACATCACTATTGACCAGATTCTCCACAGGTTTGAAGTGTTTATATGAAGAATTTATAGTTTGAGCTAAGCGGGATCGCGCTTCAGGCGGGACGTTTTTCTCATATCTAAACACTCTGTCCCGGGAAAAAGAATTTGAAACAGCTGCAAAAACTTTGAATTTAAGTTTAAAAAATGTTGTCCCGTTCCGACTGTTTTTTTGTTTTGTTTTGTTGTTGTTTTTCATGTAAAGGCGAGATATAATCAGATATAAATTCTGCGACGGGAACGTGTACCAATTTGGAATACCGAAGTGTTTATGATTTAAAGGCATACCGAACTACCCAGGGTCTATTTTTAATTTCGTGGGTCCCACGAAATTAAAATTTAAGCGAGAGAATATACAAACAGAAATTACTAAGCTGTTTTCACCAAAAATTTTCTTCTAAAACAACACAATAACGCTTATATTATACTGTTATAGCTAAGAGATTAGCAGAAAAATAAGTTTACCAGAGTGTCTTTGAGGATCAAAGAAAGAGAAGAGAAGTTCTGTAGAATTGCATATAACATAACTAGAAATATTAAGGAATACATTTTTATTATCTCCGTTGCACTAAACTGTGTCTTTGCATCGAATATTGCCACCAAAAATTGATCGTGATTCTTCTTTTAACTTCTCTCCTCTCCATGCTATTTTGATATGAAAACGATAAAGAATTGTTGAAATGATACAGACCAGCTAACTTTCCACGATCAACAAATTAATAAAAGGCGCGATTAATAAAAATTATTACAGTTCAAAATAAAAAAAGATTATTTTTTGGTCATGAGCATGAAGCACGCTGAGACTTGCCCCGAGTCAAAATGCGTGATACCCTGGGTAGTTCGGTACGCCTTTAACGATTTGTCTGCAACGCATCGCTTCCGTCAAGCTTGATATCCCTGATGGGAGAATTGAGTTTTTCCCGTCGTCGATTTCTGTGTTTTGAATGTATTAAACTTTGTGTTTTCGAACGAAATGAAGAAGCAATCCAAAAATTGAAATGTTGAAACAGAAATGTTGAAAATTCGCCCTCGTTATTTTTGTATTTTCATATCAGAATTTCGTGAGCAAATCAAATGTTTGATATTTGACATAATTATCTACATGAAAGGAAAATTCGAAAATGTATCAAAATTATTTAGAAACAAAAAGTATTGAATATTTTTAACAGTGGAATGTTTACATGTTTTCTTCGCACATATATATACAATACACTCTTTTCTTTTTATAAGAACAATTTTATAAGAACGTTGAGGCTGAAAATGGCCAAAAAACAAGAACAACTTCAGAACAATCTGAGGCTTGGAAATTATATAACATCTTTGAATTGTGTTAAGCTACATAATTACTTTTATAATAAAGTTCGAAACAACGCCAGCGCAGACGGGAGCTTTCGTCACCTTGGAAACACTTTGACGTTCTCGCAGAATTCATGTTGCTCAAGTTCCTATAAACAGCCCCTAAGTAATTTCCTAGCGATAGACTTCCATTCACACTAATATATTCCGCATACTTATCTTCTCGCACTTTTAGTCAAAAACCTAAGAAACTCAGAGGCTGGGAAATAGCAGATAAGGGAACTTCCCTATTTTCAGTGTTATGAGGACGATGCTAGCGTAGGGGAACGAAGGGGAACGTAGAGGAATGAAATAAATGGAATATATACGATACTGTTATTTTAAATATAAAATGATCATTTATAAAAGACTCTCGTTTCTTCTGTTACATGGATTTTGTTTCTGTCTCTTCAGGCCTTAATTATGAAAGATTATAATGGATTTAGTACTGTTTTCAAATATAGCAGTTTATGGAAAGAAAATTTTGCTGTCTAAATCTGAAATCTTCTACTAGCACTTGTTTGTTTGTGAAGCATCCTACTTTGGCAGCCATTTTTAGCTTCGAAAATTTAATCTCGTTACAATAGGTTGAGCGATACAATGTTTTTGAGT
Organism: Turritopsis rubra; assembly: GCA_039566895.2. Taxonomy (NCBI): domain Eukaryota; kingdom Metazoa; phylum Cnidaria; class Hydrozoa; order Anthoathecata; family Oceaniidae; genus Turritopsis; species Turritopsis rubra. Next base: position 8,880,438 of record CM077626.1, on the reverse strand, counting down.
GGTTTAAACAGAAGTTCAGGAAAGGGTTATTTCATAAAGTCCTTTTGGAAAACAAGAACTTTTATCTTTTTTTCCGGTCAATTTTAACAGCTTCCAAACAATTTTTTTACATGAGAAAGATCTCTACGAGTGAGAGTAATCAGATTTGCGGAGACCTATTTAAAAATTCAAATAATTTTTCAAGTAAGTATTCACCTATTTTATAACTTAAAAAATTTATGTTGACATTCATGTTGGCTAGTTTTTTCATTTCTAAAAATCTGAGGTGAAATTCAAGTAGTCGTGATTCATTCTTGTTTATTGTTTTTTTATGTGAAACACGTGTACTTTGGTATAACCAATTACCTTTCTAACCTCAACGATATTATTTTTATCGATGGAGAATGTTATAATTACAGACCTATTGTTTTTAAACCGGCTGTGCTTATGTTTCTTTCTTTTTTACACTAGTCTCTGCTATACTGTTTTTGTTAAATTGTTGTTTAAGAATCCACTACAAAATAATAAAACGAGTATTTTTCGAAAGGATTTTACCCCCGGAACAGTAGAACATTACAGTAAGTTTTTGTGTGTGAATGACATGTGTTTTATTTCAAGAAAAATAGAAGAAACTTCCAAAGAAGAGGTTTGAAACGAAAATTAATCCAATAATTTTCAACACAAAACACTTTCTTTCGGTAGATTTAACTAGAAAACGGAGCGGTCATTGAAAATATTTGGTTTCTTTAACTTCTTTTTATGAAGTTTGAAATATCCCTGAATAGTTATAGTAGAAACATTGCAGGGTACTACTGTAGAATAAATACTACTCAATGAACATGTACAAAGAAAGAAAATTTGAAGAAGAAAATTGGTTCATTTGTAGAAAGCATATGTTCTCTCCACTTTTCATCTCCAGAATCTTTTTAAATGGGGGGAAATAGTTGTCTGCGTTTGTTGGAAATATTTCGTTCTTAAACCTATAACTTAGGTAAGTTGCGAATTCCATTGTTTGCTGTCAACAATCGAACGTGACCTTTGTTCTTTTAAATATATTAACTGCATTTTAGCTGTTTCTGACGAGGGGATATGTTTTGAAGGACATGATTTTTTCAAAAAAGAAATCGTTTAAGAATATTTAAGATTTGTAGCTCTCACAATGGAGGATCAAAAGATAATTTTGGTACACAACACTCTCACCATGTTAGTCAAACAGTAAGAAAAATAGAAAAATACGAAAAATACTGGCAATGAATCATAAGAGAAACTAGCAAATATTTTTAGGTGTATTTGAGTATACTAATATCGTGTTAATTATACGATAGGAAGTTTTGTGGAAAGCGTTAATTTACATACGTTATTTGATACCAATATTTTCACTTTGTGTTTTCCGTTAGAATAACGGTTGTCATGGCAACAAAGCACGTACATTGAGCTCTGTCGTTGTTGCATTTGCTTAGTTGCGTTTGTATTGTGTATTTGTACTGGCTTAGTTTATATTTTGATCTGGAAACAACAAAGACATAAAAATGTTAAGTAAATATTTTTTTATCGCAGATTATTACCATATCAGGGAGTTGTATAGCTTATAAATTTGCATAATTGCAGTGGTAAGGCTGTGACAAACTTTAGTTAATGTGTACTAAATGTTTATTTTACAGTCATAAATATGGTATGTTTTTTGTTGTACATGTGAAATGTTACAAAACAGAAAAGGAAGCACACCTCTCTCCATTCTTAAGGTCGGGATGACGTCATTTTTGGGGAAAACAGAAACTCTGCACCTGATTTTTTCTTAGTATAGTTGGACAGATAACAAAATGTGTTGGCATGTTTGACCATGATGTTTGTTTACCCCAACAAATAAACCAAATTCGTTGTCTAAAGTGTCAAGTCACATGACTATGGTCAATATGGTTATGTTTACATTTTACATAAAATGGTTATTATTTTTCGTAAAGGATAAACTCAATAATCTAAATGTACTTAACAGCACTTCAATGATTACGGTTTTGATACTGCCCTTTAATCCCAACCATAAATATAATACCTAATGAATAATACTTCTTTGAGTTTTATTTTATAAAACCAGTATTATTGCTCTGTTCCCAATACACTGAGAAATTCTAATTAAATTTCATCAAGGCCCGGTGCAACTTATACACTTTGTAGTTGATAAAAAAAACTATTTAAAAAGCTCTGTCGCGTTTTAATCCCGTGTTTGTTTTGGTTTATATATTGACTGTGGTCTGCTCACTGAAGTATTTTGACGATTGAGTTTTTTTTCTCAATGTTTATCTAGATTTTCTCTTCATCAAGTCTGCTTAAATTCTGTTATTAGACCATGGAAACTATGATGGTTATGATGGTTATGATCTTGAAGACAGATTTATTTTGATTGTTCGATTTTTGGAAAGTATTATAACAAACTATAAAGGCTATATGTTCAATCACAATAGCTATATAACCGTGTTCTCGTATTTTTATTTAATTTTGGAGGACCTCAAGCAACATAACCGAAAGTCCATTAAGTCCTTGAATTTCTTTTACGACTAATACATTAAGTAATGTAACCGAGGACTTAAGTCTTGTAGTAAGTAATTGATTAAATATCGATTCGGGCGATATAGGTTCTTATATCTCGTAGGAATTTTTTTTCAAATATACAAATTAAAATCTATAAAATGAAGCGACGATGTTGTTTTTGAAGTACATATGTTATGTTAAATTTTCATAAAATTAAATTTGTTTTACGAAACAAAATTTCGCTGCGTTTGTTTTATAAACATAGATTCGACGAAATTAATTGAAATTAACTTAGAAAACTCAGTTTTATAGATAAAGGTAGGGGTTTGACAGATTTTTTGATCTTGATATCGTCCAGTAATCGAGTGAATATTTGCATACATGTTCATGTGTTACAAGTTTTTACCATGATGAGAGAAGCGTTTATTTTTGGAGTTACTGAAATATGTTGCGGGGAGGATCTTTATGAATGTTATCCATATTATGTTCATTAAAAGTAAATTTTTTCGGTGATTTATCTCTTGTTATTTCCATCTTTTAGTGTTGTATATGGAGAAAATAGGTTGTGTAACATGTTTATATTCAATAGTTCCGGTCGTTGACCCTTTTTTCGAAAATATTTATACTTCAGAGATGGCTGCTCTATAATAATCTGCTTTTCTTTTCTCTCTGTTATAACCGTGCTGACAATGTCTTGCCAAAACATTTATATCATTAATTATGTCCGTAGATATGTGTCACTTTTTAAGCCTCTTCATTTTTGTTAATAAATCACAGTATTAATTAACATCCACAAGTGGGAAACTCGATCAAATTTGTTGCGTGATTACGTAGTAAGGTCGGAAATAAATTTCGTCTAATAGTTTTCGAAGTGATAGAAAATGGATAGATAGCATATTATATTTAAAGTTATTAATTATATCCAATACGAAAGTGGGTTTTTTGATAACAGATGTCGTGTTGGATGTTGAGAAGCAGAGTCTTTCTTGTTACTTGAAGTGTTCTATGTTGATCTTATGCAAATTTTTTTTCGTACGATGAATTACCATATGATAATATGGATAAGAAACATCTTATCTTCATAGATACCATTCAAAAAACGACATTCTAAAAATGTTTGCTGTAAAGAAAGAAACTCAGTTCTTTGGAGCAAGGCATTGATACCACTGGTAGATTTGATTCGCCTGTTTTCGTGTTGGATATATTTGGTTATCAAACATGTTACTTAGTTAGGTAAGTTACAAATTCTCCTTTTCTGATGTCTATATTGTGAATTGTGAAATGTTTCTCAGCGCATGTGTCAACACTCTTTTAGAAACTGAAAACAGGTTTTTGATCTTTAAATTCACTGTTAAGGGTACATACGATGAATTAATCAATGCTAGTAAAAACTGACAGATCTTTGATTTCTCTGAATTATACGCCGCAATTACAAATGGTTAGTTACTAACGACGACAATAAATATGCCTCTCAATGAGCATGTTAATTTCATTATGTGAAATTTAAAATAGACGTCGCGGTGCTTAGGAAGGTTATGAGGTAAAGTTTTTGTTAAACATCAGATGGTATGCTTGGTAACAGAAAATTTCAACGATTTAATATATGAATAAATCATATAATATAATATTTTACCTGATTCGGTAATAAACACCTTTTTTATTAAATCAATAACATCTTCAGTGAATATAAAATTTTTTATCCCTTTTTGATTTTTGCTTTCAGGTCTTAAGAATTAGTACAAGCATTGAAAAGCCTGGCAACTTTACGCAAGAATGTCTTCCCGTATTCATAAATTGTTGGTGTCGCTCATTGTGCAAGCATCTCTTTTTTCATTAGTCAGCTCAAAAAGTAATTCTTCTTCCAAGACATGTGACAAAGTTCAAATTCAATGCAGAGACGGTGTCATGTTACCCGCGTGGGTAACACCAGGAAACGCTGGTGGCACTGCCTTGACTGCCGCTAGAGCTTTTGTTTATCTAATAGCAATGTTTTATTTCTTTCTTGGTATATCTATTATATCTGATCGTTTTATGGCATCTATTGAAATAATAACTTCACAAGAGAAAGAAATTACTATTAAAGATAAAAGAACTGGAAAGAAGCAAATAGTTACTGTCAAAATATGGAACGAAACTGTATCCAATTTAACCTTAATGGCTTTGGGCAGTTCAGCACCGGAAATCCTATTATCTGTAATTGAAATTATTGGACGTGGTTTTAAGGCTGGTGAATTAGGTCCTTCCACTGTAGTTGGGTCAGCTGCTTTCAATCTTTTTATCATCACTGCCGTATGTGTTTCTGTTCTCCCCCCTGGTGAAGTTAGAAGAATAAAACACCTTCGAGTATTCGCATTTACTGCATCATGTTCAGTCCTTGCTTATGTTTGGATGTACATGATTTTATCTGTGATCAGTCCTGGAGTAATTGAAGTTTGGGAAGGCATTATAACTTTGTTATGCTTTCCTGGTATGGTAGGTATTGCCTACATGATAGACATCCAATTAAATTTTTATCGATTTCTGAGAAAGAAGATACGCAAGCAAAAAAAACATGGACACACTGTAATTCAAACTGGAGATGGTGATGTGTTAGCTGTATCGATCAAAGATTCAAAATCAGATGTTGAAAAAAACCAGTTAGAAATGGATGCAATTGATAAAAAAGAAATTGAATTGTTAGCATTTCGGGAAGGTGATGATCCTGAGCAACATATGAATGAGAAAAAAAGGATTGCAATGGAAGCATATCATCGAGCAAGAAGTAAAGCACCGAATTCTGATTCAGCCACCTTACAACAGCTAGTTGAGCAAGAAAATCTGAAATTACAGCATAAGTCCCGTGCATTTTACCGAATACAAGCAACCCACCGGATGACTGGCCAAGGTAATATTTTGAAATTGAAACAAGACAAAAGTATCGACGAATGGAAAAAAGGTGGTCCAGGTAACAATCACGCATTGCAACAAGAATTGGATGAGTTGAATGCAAATGCCAAAGCTGCTGGTGTTGAAGGTACTTGCGTGTATTTCCATCCATCCGAATATACAGTTGTCGAAAGCTGTGGTACATGCTATATTACCGTTATTCGAGTTGGCGAAGATTTATTTGATACCTGTTTCGTGGATTACGAGACCACAGATGGAACTGCGAATGTTGGTCAAGATTATGAAGAAACCAAAGGTATATCAATAGTTTAGGTTCCAGATTAGTAAATACCGAAACTCACTCTAAGTCTTTTTTGGTTGAATTTATTATGCATCTAAAACTTGACATTTAAGGGACGTTAACATTCAAGCCTGGCGAGACCTCTCAAACTATCGCTATCAAAATTGTGGATGACGATGTTTTTGAACTCGATGAATACTTTTTCTGCAAACTAACTGCTATACGAGGTTCACCGGACCGTGTTCGTCGTACTGTTATGCCAACAACAATTGGTTCACCTGACACAGCAACAATTACAGTTTTGGATGATGATTACCCTGGTAATTATAACTCGCTCATTTATATAATGACAACGATTTTAACAGGCAATTGATAATTTCAAAATGGTTAGGAAAGTTTTAATAAGTGCATATACTTATATTTCTCATTTATGTATCTGGTTTGCGTATTTTAGGCATTTTCACTTTGGAGCATGAGAAGTATGAACTCATGGAATCGGTTGGCATCCTTACCTTGAGAATTGTACGTTTGATTGGTGCGCGAGGAGTTATTCGCGTACCCTACCATACTGAAGAAGGTTCTGCCAAAGGTGGAGGTGAAGAATATGAAGACTGTGTTGGAGAAATTGAATTTGGAGATGAGGAGACTGTGTAAGTGTCTTTTGTGTAGATTTATAGATTAAAATCCTTTGATAAACAATTCAACAATATACAACAAACAACAGAAGAACATTTTGCTACAATGTTCTAAAAGTTCAGAACATGCTAAGAAAATTCGAGGTTTATAAGAAAGTTTGTACGAGCGTTCGAAAAGAATAATTTCCCGAAATATTTTCTAGTCATTCCAATCTCGTCGCACCTGTTGACAAGTAGAAGTGGTATTTTGTAGTTACCTTCAATCTTTTACCTAACTTTTAGTCATGGGTTTTCAATAGTGTGGTCATACTGAACATACTAGAAATATTTTTAAGCTCCAAAGATCTGAACATTCGAACGTTCGGAGGCTTCATTAGAGTTGAATGCTCTTATTACTTGCCTCGTTTCATATCAGATTAATAATGAGTGACTTGCATGATCAAAAATAGGCCGACAAATTGAATGATCACTATTATAATGGATATAAGAACCCCATTATTATTCTGATTCAAATCTTGCAAGTCTTGTACAGAACGAACGACCTTTTATGTCACGCTGTTTGAATTTCTGTCTCAACATGGCATTAAAGGTTGAGTCAAGATGTCTTGCCTCGTAAATTATTGTTTTACTTAACTTTATTACTTAGTAATAGTTGCTATTATTCCAATTCCCGATAGATAAATGAAATTTGGATAATGAACAGGAAATTATAAATGTTCTCTGGGCCACGGTAATTAAACGGTAATTCGGGAAAGGGCTACCGAAATAAATATGGAGGATCAGTCCAAATATTTGTGCAAGGCCTAAAGATGTCACTTATCTATATTGGTTGTGTAGATAGTTGTCCTTCTTGTCAATATTTATATCAGGAGTGGATCCAGGATTTGTTTGGCGGAGGATCCCAGAAAGAAATGACACAACTTTGTCATTATTTAAACATTTAGTATTTCAACAGAAGAATGCAAAACCACTACATAACTTTGTTAGGTTATAATTTATAATTTATAATTAAGTTAATACATTAATAAATAATTAAAGAGCGAAAGTATAAAAAAACTTTTACAAATTATTCACATAAAGAACGTATTTTTGAGTTCTCGCCGGGGGCTTGAACACTTCCATTTATCTGAAAGTCCCATCCCTCCCTCCCTTTACGGGATTGGAATGAATCCAACGTCTAGATTAAACAACGTTGATCGCAATATCGTAATTCATCGCGAACTAAACATTAGTCTTACATTTGGGCAATGGAAGATTATGCTGACGTAATCCCTGGTAATCCCCTCGTGGCATTCTTGAGGGATAGATTGCATGGAAATTTGGGCATTGGAAGTCGTGTAATCAAATATTTTTTACTTCTCATAACATGTCAACTACGATAAGTTGTAAAAATTGGGTTATATCCGAGGTTATAATTCATCAAGCTGTCTGATGATGTTATTAGGAGCAGTAAAAAGTTGTTATTTATGCAAACATTCAAGCAGCAGTGGTTTGCAAGACATGGAAAGTAGAGAAAAATGCCTGATATTTGATTTAAGGTCAAAGCAAATAAAATCTAATTACTACTTTTTGTGTAGTACCTTCAAATGTATAAATATTAATGCAAAACCCATGTATGTATGACAAGATTTACGTCAAAGTTAAATGTCCATTAAACAAGTAAAACGAAAGAGTCCCACAAAATATCAAGTATTTATACATTTATACGAACGTAATAAAGAAAGTTGTTGGAATGACTTATTTTCTGGGTTATTTCAGTTTTTATGGATCCTTGGCTTTTTTTTTCGTAAGACTAGAATGATCATTTGGTTGTCGAACAAAACTGACCTCCTACATTTTTTTGTTTGCACATTTTCAATGACAGATTTAGAAAAGTATGAGACGCATAAATTAATTCAAATTTTTTAAATCTGTATAATAACGCTTATCAGTTAAGGTGACTGTAAAGTCTTTGAACATGGATTTTTTAAATCCCTGTAAATTTTGGCGAAATTCTTTAGTTATCTCTCCACTTGAAGATCTTAATATTCTCTATCGGTATAAAAAAATTTAGGAAAAATTTAGAAATTCAAATTTGAAATTTCAAGATTCCAATTTAAAATCGAGCTCCATTTACAAAACTAAAGAACTTTGCCATATGTTTTTTGTACTGTCGTAATCAGGACATGTTTATCTAAAACCGTTTTTTATTTTTATCTTTTACTAACTTAGTTATGAAGATATTTTGTATTTTCCAAATTTCTAATTTTTCTTCCTTATTTTTATCATAAATCTGCCCCGAAAAAGAGTTCTGTTAGCTTTAAAACTAAAAATAAAAAAATTGCTTTAGATATACCCTTCAGCTTCCTAATACTCCCAATTCCTAATACTCCCAAGTCTTTGACTTTGTAAATTGGACTTCAAACGTATAGGTGGGTAAGCCAAAAAAAAATGAACAGCGAGAAAAATCATTTTAAAGTTTTTAAAAAATATCAAGAAAAATTTGCCGATATGATGAAAAACAGGTGTTTATGTATGTATCATATTATAATTGTCCGCGTATATGTTTGCTTTGCTTCCATGACGTCATTTTTGAATTCCATATGCACGGAAAATGAGTTGTTTATATGCGGCATAGTTTTTTGGGGAAAAAACTAACTTTTGTTCCAAAATTTGGGGAAATAAATCTGCCATTAGAATGCTCCGGGTCTTATTATATAAGTTGGCTAAAAACTTTGATTGCGAAAAAACAAACAAAAAATATTAAATTCTTTCTCAAATACCGAATAAACCAAAAAGCTTTATGACCTGAGATTTTGCACGGTAAGCCAACTTATATGGAATCTTTTCGGCAAATAAAAAAATGAGCGGGTCAGCTCCTTCAAACAACGCGTTACGCATCAATGCGAATGAAAAATTAACGAAGTATTAATTATTGTGACAAATTTACCCAGTATTAATTAAGACGGATTTTTTCAATCCGCCTTAATTAGTACCTGCGGTAATTTCATGAAATAAGGTAATTAAATTAAGGAAATTATCCAATCAAATCAGCTACAAAATTTCAAACCTTTGATGCACATAATGCACTTCGCGATATACTACTGATAAATTTAAAAACTTATGGTCCAAATACTTCAATATTATTATTAATAGAACTTTGCATTGACTATCCACTTTTTATTTGGTTTCTAATTCATGTGTGGTAATTGTTTATTTTATAGAAAAGTCCTAGAAGTTCCAATTGTTGATCGTGAAGAATATGAAAAACACAAAACGTTCAGTATTGTGTTGGGTGAACCTAAAGTCGTACGATGCGAAGAAGCTCATATCTCAAACTTAGATTCTATCGAAGATGAAGAACTTAGGAAGATTTTACAAGCTGGAAAACCAGCTTTAGGTGAATATGTTGATCAGCAAATCGATGAAGGAAATTTATCTTTGAACAACAGGGATAAATTTCCATAATAAAAATGCAGGACTGTGACGAGTTCAAAATTAAAGAGGTGGCCCGCACCAAATAAGTATTAACTTTAGGGTATGATGGGAGAGAGATCACTTGATCAGTAACTTACTCCAACATACTTCAAGTCGTATGCTTACAGAATTTGAAAAGCACAACATTCTAGGGCATAATACCTTGAAATGATGAAATACTTCAAATACATTCAAGCATCTCATCTTATGTTTGTCAGCAAGAACCGAAGAAAGCATTCCTCTTTAAAAAATATATAACACCGAAAATTTTGCAAATATAACTTGGATAATAATATTCCAAACCTTGTGCGTCTCAAATAAGCAGGAATCAAAATGCATTGAGTGTGACTCAGTACTTATTTACCATCAATGTCATTATTTCAATTAGGTGACCATCAACGTGCTGTTGTTCATGTTGTTGAATGTAAAGAATTCAAGAAAACCATAGATAGTATGGTCGGTCGTGCAAACATGGCTTCCTTTTTAAAATCTAGTACTTGGGCGGAGCAGTTTCGTGAAGCGTTCCAAGTAGAGGCAGGTGGGGATGGTGAAGACGATGAAGAAGAAGCTGAACCAACATACTTTGATTACCTCATGCACTATTTATCCCTTTTCTGGAAACTTACCTTCGCCTTAGTGCCACCAACAGATGTTTGGGGTGGATGGGCGTGCTTTTGGTCGGCCATTTCCATGATTGGCATATTGACAGCCATAACTGGTGACCTGGCGTCACATTTTGGATGTACTGTTGGTCTAGCAGACAGTGTGGTTGCCATCTCATTTGTTGCATTAGGAACCAGTTTGCCAGGTAAATTCAAATGATTTGTCTCTATCTTCTACACGACAATGATCTTTACAATTTAGCAACATTGATACGTAGCAAAAGAAATATCTTAGAACAAATGAAACATCCACTTACAGTACAATATAACTTTTACTGACAGCTACACGACATTTTTTAACACTTAAATTAACTCAAGAAAGATTCAGAACGGATTTCATTAAAACTACTGTTGCTGAAAGACTGGCACCAACGACAACGATCTGACATTGACGAAACGGAAACTAATAACAGAATATAACTTCACATCTGCTTTGAATTGGTCTCTTTCAGACACATTTGCCAGTAAAACAGCCACCATTAACGACGATACAGCTGATTCCTCGATTGGTAACGTTACAGGTTCTAACTCTGTTAACGTTTTTCTTGGTATTGGTTTGGCTTGGTCAGTTGCAGCAATCTATCATACTGCTAATGGAAATCAATTTGAAGTTGAACCTGGATCTCTAGGATTTTCCGTATTTGTATTTTGTGTAGAAGCCCTTATATGTATTTCAATTATGATGTATCGTAGATTCAACTCATCAATTGGTGCAGAATTAGGTGGACCAGTCAATTCAAGGATCGTCACTTCATCTCTTTGCGTCTTTTTATGGATTACTTATTTATTGCTATCGGCTTTACAAACATATTGTCATATTGAAGTGGACTTCTAAAAGTTACTTCCTCAACTCATTGCTACCACATCCTATGTAAGCTATGTTTATGAAAACCAGCTTTATGACTCGCATCATATGTCGAAAACAGATAAAAAGTGTACAGTCCTGGAATAATTTCTTCGCTAAATAAGGGTTTGATTGAAAAGAGTACTCTCACTAAATGTTAAATGTAACCACAAGAAGCTCTTAGGAAGTTAAACATTTTTATAATATGTTTTCTCTTTAGACACATTTGCTAGCAAGGTAGCAACAATAAGCGATGAAACAGCCGATTCATCAATTGGAAATGTGACAGGTTCCAATTCAGTAAATGTCTTTCTTGGTATTGGATTGGCTTGGTCGGTAGCTGCTATCTATCATGCTGCACTTGGTCAAGAGTTTCAAGTCGATCCAGGCTCTTTAGGATTTTCAGTTTTAGTCTTCTGTGTAGAAGCGCTCATCTGCATTAGCGTGCTTATGTATCGTCGTTACAATAAAAACATCAATGCTGAGCTTGGTGGTCCGTCACAGTCGAGAATGTTGAGCACCGCATTCTTTGTATTATTATGGATAATGTATATTCTTTTGTCAGCGCTTGAAACTTATTGCCATATCCGAGTTGATCTATAGTTATATCAACAGGAGTTTTTCGACTCTTCTACAAGTTAACGAACTTGTTTTTTTCCTAAATTAGTTCCCAAATCTTGTTTCCGACTAGTATTTAATAATAATTTAGTATGTTTTTAATATAGCTTATGAAATGATGCTTTGAATAGCTTAGTGTAATACTGAAATTTCAATGTGTGAATTCTCTTACCATTTTTTATATGTAAAAATACACATATCTGTATAGATTTTTTTCATTTTTTAAACAGTGTTACATTGGCATTCCTTCATTGTCGCCTGATAACAGCACAAATCAAGGAAAGCCATAGCTAGTAGCAAAACCTGTGAACAATTTTGTTGTAGATTGTTTTAGATACTGAGAAAGGATTAATATTTACCAATTGTATTCACACTACTGTTTTTCATAAACACATGGATGTAGATACACGTATTTTTTATAAGAACAAAAGAATGGAAGAACACAAGGTTCGATGTTCTAAAAGAATAAAAATGTGCTTAGAATGTTTAATGGCTTAAAAGAAAGTTTGTTGGAAGCTTGAAAAGTTTGATGCCCTCCACACCAAAGCTTTCTCCGATGGGCTTCACTCCAAAGCCTTTGCACTTGTTGAAACTTTAGAAATGATTTCAATCGACCTCAAGGTTGATATTACGGATATTCAAAAGCGTAGTCGCGAACAACATGTTAAGAATGTGACTAGGCTTCAAAAATGAAATGAAAGAACGTTCGAAGTCTTCGTCTATGATGTTTGTAAAACAACATATGAACGTATTTTTATATAAGAAACCTCAAAAATAGTTTTGCAGCAAAAGTTTCTTAAAGATTCTCCACTAAATGTGTAGTAATCGGGTGGATCCTTGCATTTGATTTGCAACAAAAACGTGTTTACCTGTAAGAGTAAAGGTTACTACTAAGGAATATTAACATTTTAGACGGGCTAGACAAGTTCCTTATAAAAAACTGCACGTATAGTGATGTTTGAAGCGAGTTGTAATCAAACAATCCCGTTCTCGAATGCTGACTTAAATGGGAATGTATTATTAGTAAATAATAACATTATTACATATGAATCTCACTAACGGTGTGGATTAAAAATTAATGTATTTCGTTCACCACACAAATTTTTAGAGCTTGATTTACTAAATTAGCTTTAGCAGCAATACGAGTCTCCCACGGATCTTAAGTAAGTGTCATTGCTTTCAATAACAGTTTCTTTGTGTATTTCATTAGTGAAACTTTCTCCATTTTCATAACTTTCATGAACGGTAAAGTCATATACAGAGACTCATTATTCAAAATACAAATTACTTCACTTTTAAAAGCTAGCTACTAGCCTTCATTTCAATTTCGGTTTCGTCAGTGATTGTGATATTCGCAAATTTATTAGAGATATAAATCAAACTTTCCTTTAGGTTTTCTTCTGCTGTTCTTTTTCTTTTTCCAAATTGTTCATAGAGCACGAGATAAGTCTATCCGCCATCTTGAAACTCTGATTATTAACATCTCCATGAACATTTTTGGATCACATCATAGTAAAATAAGTTATGTCATGTGATCAAAGTGAGTACACGATAAAAAAATAGCCTATTGAAAAGAAAAAATGGACAATAAGATTTTATGATTGGTTTCCAGACTATGGAGTTTTGTAATGATAGTGGAAAATGTTAGTGTATCAAAAAAACATTGGTAGCGTTTACATGACGCCCGGAGAAACGTTTTAACTAGTTACAATCAGAACAATACACCTTTCCCGAATTTTTGTTTAAATAAACATCGTGTTTTGACCTAGTTAGTACATCAGCCTCGCTTTCATGAAATTTATTATTTCAATGTTTTTAATTTATTACTTTAGTAATTATCTCTAATTTCTTACTCCCAGTAGAATGAGCCGGATGTACTCACTAGACCAAAACACAGCGTTTAAACAGAATTCGGGAAAGGTGTATTACATTACACCGCATTTCGTTTATTAACATCAACATTTACCATTTTATAAACAATATCACGCGCAGTCAACTTAATGAGCAAGCGCGCAGCGGTTCTTTTGAAGAGTTTCAGCGGTAGGTGTTTACGTGTCATCGCATCTAATTTTTAACGCTTTTCTTGGGTCGTTAACGCGTAAGTTTTTTTAAGACCGATAGGAATAACTATAGGAGTACCTACATTTCTATAGCATGGACATAGTAAGGATTATAACCAGCGGCGGATCTAGGATGTCGTGAAATCGTTTCTCTTTTGTACTCTAAATAACCTTACTCTCCTCCTTAAATTTTGCCTACGTTGTAGTTTCACCGCTGATAACCCGCAGGATAATGCTATATATTCAGACACCCTAGACTTCGGCTAACCCACTGGGGAAAAATTGGAAACTAAATAAACTTTCTTTAGCTCTACAAGCGTCCACAAAAAATTATGAGACAAATTCCCCTCCTCCTGAATTCTGAAGTCTGAATTTTCGAAATTTCAAACGCAAATATCTCAGCCTCTGTTTAAGTTTTTTATGTGGAACTTGTTTGTATGATGAGGTAATGGAAAAGTCTAAAGAGCGGGAAGCGGAAATTTGATAAATTCATAATGGCGGCCTTGCTGTGGGGGAATTCAAAAAATAGAGCGTTTCGGGTATTGTTGATGAAGTTAGCTACTTGTTACATGTGTAAACCATTATTGACAAATTTATAGATACATACGATTCGCATATTGAAGGACGATGTACAGAAGTTATGGCCTGGCAGTTGAAAAATGATGAAAGTTTGATATTCATTACAGAGCAAAAGCGAACTCTCTTTTTGCTTGGGCTCACAGCAGAGGTGGAAAAGTATAGCACGCACACACTTTTCAGTTGCAATAGCTTACTGTAAAAGGAGTCATTTGTGAAAGACAGCATGGCAATATGTTTGGGGAGTTTGTTATTGGCCATTTTGGTGGAACATTTTAGAAATGGAAAGTCTTGTGTTGTAAAAAAGGAAAAACTCAACCAAACGACCGGTTTACATAAAAACAAAACCACCAAGTCAATGCAAAACAGAATACAAATGGTAATTTAAAGAAATGGACAGCTTATCAAGTGTTAGTAGTCTCTGTTTTTTATTTTTGTTCGTAATTCTTGCTGAGAAAGCGATAAATGCAAACAACAACCACTTCACTTATCATTTTGTTGCAGAAAGTGTAAATCTACGAATTTTATTAGTTGTTGTTGTTGATTTCTAAAGTAATACTTTTTATTAAAAAAATGATGTACCGTGTGTAGCGTGTTGAGAAACCTTAATAAAACCTTATTAGAATATTTTTACAAATATGTAGCGTGTATGTAGCGTGTGTAGCGTGTGAATTCTGAGCAAACTTTGTTGTAAAACTTACATTCTCCACGTGTTTGCAATCAGGCTTTGAATACGACTATTCGTAATTGATTCAAATCAAAGTTTGCCACTTCAGTTTTGCATGCTTCTTATATTAGATATTCGAGTGGCTTGGCTTCATTTGCTATGTTTTTTCTTAACGTACTGTCTTAAAAGCCAGAATCAGAAGGCCGATTTCTGTTTTGCTTTATTGGTTTTGCTCAAGTGAACTGTTTACCAATGCAGTCTTTTGGTCATATTTTGGACATTTCCCAAAGAAAGTTTCGCACACAGGCAAGGGGATCCCTTTTCGTTTTGTTTTTTGATTTTCAGACAAGGGTCCACAAAAATTATGAGACAAATTCCCCTTCAATGTTGGGATGGATGGAACTTGTCAGTGGAGCTTCTGGCAAGCTGGAAACCACAATGCCATGTAGAAACGACATTGTATATGGGGGGAGGGGGCTTTAAAACGTATTGTCGTCGAGAATTAGCTTTAAAATGCCTTTCCATTGAAAAATCAACTTGTCTCATAATATTACGTGGGTGCTTGTGGGTAATAAGATGCGATTATCACCAATTTGTGGTGAAGACCTTTTTATTTTTGTCGGGTAAAGCGAGGTAATGGTTATGTAATTCCTCGTTCTTTAAAACAAAAAAGAGAGATTTTTAAACTAACGTTTAATGATCGCATCTTGCAGAGGCAGATTGAGTAGCAATTTTACTGGTGTAAAAATTAAGCCCGGAGCAAACCGTTCAAACATGTCATATAACATGTTATACAACATTTTTTATCAAAAATATCCCATAAACAAGAGTTCTCCTCGTACAAGTCAATAAGCTTTTCTATCTCTCCGTCTTTCCATTTTTTTAGCAGCCATTTTGTGGAAGAATTCAATGAATATCAAAATGCAACAACACATTTTTTTTTTATTTTTTTTACAAAATGAACTCGACAACACGACAGCACATTTATTATTTATTGTTATTAAAATGAAATCGACATCCCTCATTCGAATGTTCGAGAGTTCGAAAGTTGGACAAATGTTATATAACATGTTAAAATTTCTGCTAGATTCGCCACTGTCTTGTTAGCTTACACAATCTCGATCTCCATCTTTCCATGTGACATATTGTTTATAAATACTCGTGTTCTTTGCTCGATAATTACTGAATGTTTCAACATGGAACGTTAATAATCAAGTCTTATGCGCAAGCGTAGTAGAGTTTTATTATTGTTTCTTGCCGCCATGTTTTAATTAGCCCGGCCTGAATTTATCTCATGTGAACAGAAAAGAAATTTCAACGCCATTTGAGTTCAGTACGACTCTCATGTAATCAGCCTCTTAGTTTGCACATGGTATAAGCTTGTCATTAACCTAATAAAATCGTTGGAAAGTCATCCATTGTTAGTCAGGAACAGGAGCCAGGAACAAAATTTCGACTTCATTTTTATTAAAATTTTTATGCTGTCAGATGACACCTTTACTGGAAGATCATTGTAAAAACTGTTCCAAGTTCTATTTTACCTAATAAGTATTTTCCAGGAACATCCAGCATGGTTGTTGACGTTTTGATACAATAACTGACAAAATTTGATTCTCGTTTGGTCAGCGGTTATTTAGGATATTTTTAGACGCCCATATTACCGAAAAACCATTCCTGTTTTGGTTAGTTCGTAAATTTAAATTTATTATGACTGAATTTCTCGAATATTTGCAGTTCATGATTTAGAAACTGGAAAATCGTTTGAGTTGACAAAAACCTTTGGCTCTAAGACCAAATCAAACCCTCGCAAAGGTACCTCATAAGTATTATGCAGCAAATTCTGCAGAAACATTCTCAGCATGATAACTGAGGGTTTGGCACTGACTGATGAACTGTTACTGATTGGGTTCTTTTGTCTATTCAGACTGTCATTTACACCCAGACACCCAAATTATCAGAAAACCTTTCTTTTGATCAGTCTATCAAATTCAAATGTATTTCACATTTTTCAAGGAACTTATGTACACAGAATACTAATTTCATAGACACAGTGTACCGAGAAAATGTTTCAACTCATAAAAACATTTGTGTCTAATACTAAGTAAATAAGAAACCGCCATGGGAGACATTTTTACTTGAACCTGAAAGCATATTTCTCCTATTAGAAACCCCTTAAATAGCGGACAGTTAAAAACTTCGAAAATACTAATTGAATTGAATATATTTCAGTTACCATTTCTCTGATTTCTCTGATAAAAACTCTTTTTTTATAACAGACGTTTTGGTCCCAGTGGTGTATAGACAATTTTGACTGTAAATATATAAGGGTATAATAAGTGTAAAATGTGTATACCGTGTCTCGATAAAGTGGACGGCATTCGTTCCGAATTATAGTGTCCACTTTATAGAAGTGGCTGCTTTATAGAAAGGTTCTTTATAAGAGGTGAACAGGAAACGTTCCGTTCTGTTCCTGAGTTGTTGCTGAATCATGTCAACTACTCGAGCTGCCTTGTAAGATACCGAAAATTGATTCAAGTAAGAAGAAAATCAGTCTTCAGTGATTTCAAAAACACTTTGTTTTCAACTAGACATACAGAACAACCCTTTTCAAGAGTGCCTATCATCGACTTACGATGAGAACAAACGATAATAATAATAAATGCTGATGCAGCATGTTAATGACAAGGAAACAAAGAAAACAGCTACAATCAACGATAGGTTATTCCACATCTGAACAGTTAAAGCCAAAAACAAAAACTCATATCCCTTCAAATTAGATAAGGGATAAGAACTCCCTTATGATGTCTTAATAATAGCATTTGGTTTTATCTATTTATATGATGAAGGTCTAGGGAAGAACATATGAACACATGATGCTATCAGTGAGAGCAATGAGTGATAAGTACAAAGCTTGAAAGTTGTGAACCCTTCTTTATGTCCATTCCTTTTCCTACTAAAAAAACATTACATCCTTTAGTCAAACCATCAACCTCGATCAATTTAAGTTGTTTTCGAAAAAATGCATACCCAAAGATATTCAAAAAATATATTCTGTAACCTAGCAACCTTTGATGGTAAGATGATTTTACATTATTATATTTCTTGACAATGGTAATTGTAGAGACCAACAGCCAAGTTAACTCCTGAAGTAATTGTAAATACGAAGTAAAATGAATTTTCGTATGTATAATTGCAATTTGCAACTTCGATTTTAGGATTTTTAGGAAATAGGTTTCAGTTATCTGAAGACGGTTTCTTCAATATTCGGAATCGGTTTGCCTCCAGATTTCTACTCCTGAACACTAAACTTTATTTGAACGATGATAGAATTAAAATTGAACAAAACACAGCTCAAATATAGGTTAATGAGTTATTCTGCGTTGTATTATTTTGGTGGAAGTTCTACGTACGGTTGAAGTCTTAGAACCCAAACTTTTTGTCAGTCATGGTATTTTAGAGGTGTCTGTTGCATGTTTAAAAAACTAGAAACTATTTTTATAATGATAATGCGGTAAAATTTGACCCCAATTTTAGGGTATATTTTGGTCCGTAGGGCGTCATTTGACAGAATAAAAACTTAAATAAAAATGAGGTAGAAATTTTGTTCCTGGCTCTTAGACTATGTCTCTAATCGAAACTTTGGGAACGCGAATAAAATGATTTTGAATCTAAACATGATACACCAACATTGAATTAATTGAACCAATTTTTTTATTTTAATACAAATCGAATTATGAGTCATTTTCCTGCATCTTCGAACCTTGGGAAAAGTTATGAAAGTAAGCTTCATGTTTCGAAATTCCAAAGCCAACTCCCGATATGAATTGTCATGTGATACAGATGCCCGACAACAAATTTCCCAGCCCCTTTGCATCGAATGATCTAATCAAACACAGTACCGTCAACCTTCTATTGTACTAAGATTTTCTTGCAACTTCTAAGACAGCGGTGAACCTCAACCTTGGTGAATATATTCCTTCGGAACTCGGGTAGAACTGTTAACAATTACAATTCTTTCTGATTTTAACCTCTTGTTTCTAAGTTATCCATTCAGAAGAGAAATCTTTACTCTATTCCCCCTTTTTGTTCTGCTATTAGAAAAGAACATGCGAATGCAAATTAAATTTTTCTTGTATTGATGGAAGCATAACACAAAATGATAATATGCAAAAAGGAAGTACATGGACATCATAAACAAGACAACTACCGCCAGCAGCAAAGTCATCATTTCTACATGTAAGACAAAATTCCCAGTAAGAGGTTCTCGGTTAAAAATCATTTTACAATATCGGATTGAGAATGGCGTACAATGATGGAAGGTTCTTGCATGTGACGATTGTCTTGCTGCAGTGCTGTTTGAATAACTGGCGTATGTTGAAGGGAGACAACATCGCCGCCACTCTCGTTCCGTTTAAAAGAACTCGCATGTGGGGCGTAAATCACTCCACTTGATGGATTATAGACCATTTGCACTGGGGCGGTTTGCGACAGTTCAGAATTGACCAATGTTATAACGTCCTGCTGTGTTGATTGTGTCTGTTGATTTTGGCGATTGCCAGATTGAGTATCATCAGCGGTCATTACTAAAGAAGATGTGCCACCAGTAGAAGGATTCAGTATGATGTGGTTCGATTGCAATGAGGATGAATTGCCAGTCAGTATGATGTTTTGTGGATGGATGCGATGGAGTTGCAACTGGCCAGACAGAATCTAGATGTTAATTAATATACAGTTAAATCTCCCAATTGCAGAATCCTTTCACACCTTCATATATAACAGACAGATTTTGTAGAAACAGAACATGGTCGAATATATAAACCTCTACACGGACACATCTCGCTTTAGCGGAAACTTTTCTGAAGGTTTTAAGGTGTCTGTTATAATATAAATTTCACTGTATTTCAACAATGTAATACAACATGTTACCTGTGGAGTTTGTTGCGAATTATTATTTTGTGAATGAATTTGAAGTCCTGCAGAGTTAGCAGGTGAAAATATAGTTGCAATACCACCAACGGGTTGAACAGCGTAAGTTGCAGGAAGTGTTTTGTTGATCTGATGCTGAGATCCAGCAGCAGTTATATACGTGGTCATTGGAAATGACGAGGTTGATGGACTGACGTAATGAATTGACCCTGTGGTGGTCTGCACAACCTAAAAATGCACAAGGTATATACCACCAAGTCAACACTAACATTAAATCTTGAAAATATATATAATACATGTTTTTCTTCATAAGCATCAACCATCACCAAGCTCAAAAAATGGCAGAAAATATACGTTATATTTTAAGCATCACACCGAGGCTCAGTTGTTTTTTATTCTGATTCTTTAATTCTGCAAATTTGACAAAAACAACCAGTTTTTGAAAGAAAATTGTAGAAAATAAAAAATAATGAACAATAACCGAAAGATAGTTTAAGCATCATTTCAAGCCTTGTTTAAAGTTAGGTATCACTGATGTTTAGAAAATAACATGCTTACCTTCATTTCATCTTCAGAATTGGAATATTGCAAGTCAGGTTCTTCATAACCTGTCTGTGACATCCTTTGTTCACTAGCAGCTGGTAAATTCACTTGCGTTGGAGGAGATTGTTGTTGTACAACAGGTGATGTAATTGCTGCAATTTGTGGTTGTTGAACAGACCCTTGAGGTAACACTGAAGCAGGAGAGGGATCCGGTGAATTTAAACAAGTTTGTATTAAGGCTTTTCCACTTTCAGATGTTATCATTGGTTGTAATTTCCGTGTTGCAAATGTATAGACATGCCCAGTTTCTGATGCAACCAGTAACATCACTTGGGTGCCTGTCAGTGTACTCAATTCGTATGCCTAAAAAGATTAAAAATGACATATTGTATAATTTGAGGATATTTTTAGAATTATTTACACAATTTACTCCCTGCTGGACTTAGTTCTGAAGCTAGTTACTGACTTACAGTAAGAGATAACACAAGGTACAGATTTCGGATACAGAATTTAAATAACAAGGGATATTATATCTTTATATTAATACTATAAGTGTTTTAAGCCCTGGTTGCAAGTCCTAACGAAAAAAACAAAAATCGTCAAATTTATTTAATAGACAAATATGGCATTGGTTTCCGTATCCGTATGCGTATTTGTATAGGGGGAAACCATTGCATTGCATCAAATGTTTACATTTCTGTTTGTTGATGAAGAAACCAGAAATAAAAAAGAAGGAAGAAACGTACGATAAAGCCAGATTTAAAAAGTTTAAAAAATAATCACCGCATAATTCCGGGCAGCTAGTTTTTGTTTAATATTAATACTATAAGAGTTTTAAGCCCTGGTCAAGAGTTCTTAGCTAAAAAACATCAAATTTGTTTAATAGACATGTGGCAACGATTTTTTTTATCCATTTGCGTACTAATATAGGGGGAAACCATTGCATTGTGTCAAATGGTAATGAACGAATGAATAGTAAGAATGTATGATAAAATTAGATTAGTTAAAAGATGTTAAAAAAGTTGTTAAAAATAACTGTATAAGAGTGATTTTACTAATAAACAAGGAGGTATGATTATATTTTTGCTTCAGTTTTATAGTTAAGGTCTTTATGATACAAACTAATACATTTATTCCAGAGGAAGTGGCATGTAGAGGAGGGTTTTTAATTCACAAATTCTTTATTTAATATGCCTGGGTGAAGTACAGCCAGACAGAAACTTTATGCGTCTGCAAAGGAATGAATTTTTACATGGAAACACAAAAGATTTACAGATTATACTATATGAAGTCATTATTAAAAATAATTTGTATTCTATGCAGTTTGTTTTAGACATGCGATAGAACTGGACATGAAAACAACACCGGCCCTTCATGAAAGCTAATTATCTAACGCGGACACGTCAAGTTTCTGAACAAGACTTGCATCGCTAAAAATGTTTTACTTGGGTTTTACTATTGTTTATTTCTCTCCAGTTTGCAGAATATATTCAGTATTAATTTATGATGGGAAGGAAATTTGAAATATTGATTTCATTAACGATTTCATTAAAATGCTCATTTGATTAAGGAATGCTCATTTTCAGACATTTTTTACCAGAATTATTATGCAAATATTATGCAAAGTTCAAAGAAAACAAAAACACTTGTAAGGCAAAGTAAGATATGCTTTTGTTTCTTTCCAATTACTGTTCTTTTTCGTTCTTATTTTATTTGATTGACGTTGAAAATCAATGTAAGGGATATTCTTAAGATATTCTAAAATAATGAGCAAATTTCAGCCTAATATTCTTATAAATCATGTTCTTAAAACATTTAACGTAATACATAGAATAACTTTTGTCTCATAGAAAATAAAGTATAAACATAACACATATGTAATTTATTGATAATGGGCGTTAGAGACGCTCGAAACGTCGTCAAAAAACTTGGATGTGTCGATAACTTTTTCTTTCTTCTTTATTCCTTTAACGTTTACAATGTCGGATTTTCAACATGGAAATGCCAAACTAATTTAAATCACACATTGCTAGAATCATTAGCTATATACCTTTTTCATAATTCCTGTTTTTCTTTTGCTGAAAGTGGTATACCTTCTGAGCTTGCTTTGTATGAATTCCATCTTAATTTTTACGCGCCCTCTCGTTTTTTTCCCTGGCTTTTTAAGGTCAACAGTTTTGTCATCTTTCATAATTTCATCATCAGTTTCTTCATCTGCAACCATGCCATCCATATACTGTTTAGTTTCATCGACGATAAGAGTTTGAGAAAAAGCATTTTGTGATCTACTATTGTACGATTCATTTCTCTGAGTCAACAGATGGTTGCGACGTAGCTGCTTTTCTTGGAGATGCTGGACATTGAGACCAGCTCCACCATACTCCGGTAAAGATACGTTTTGCATATCGCTTTCCTATTATGGAAGCCCAACTCGTTATATATGGTCAAGCAATGGTATAAATATGGCCTGTAATTTACCATGAAAGGTGTGGTAAAAACAATAACTTGTCCTGCAATTTTGAATCCCGAAACTTGTGCGAAGCGCAAAATGTATAAATGTTGTTTACATTTTTAAGTTACTTTTCCTTTATTGGTGTGATATATTAATTCTTATATTATAATTTTGCATTCTATCCTAGTTGCCACGACTTCTTGCCTTTTTGAAATATTGTGACATGTTATTCGTAATATGATAATGGGAGATGTTCTTATATGCGAAAGTTTCTTTCGCGAAAGTTACTCCGATAAAAGTAGCACACAAATCGAAAACATTTAAAAATTAAACGAGCGTCCCAAATTTTTAAATTTGATTAAAATTTCCTAATTTGGCAGAAATTTCCTACGGGTATAACTTTTTTAAAGAATTCTATAAATACAGTGGAATCTGTCTAAAGCGGACATCTGTTTAAAGCGGACGCAATCTCGTGGAACGGAATGATTTACGGTCAAATTCTCATAAAAAAATCTCTTTAAAGCGGACAGTTATAAAGCGGACAGTACTAAAGCGGACACTTTTTTTTTGCACCAAATGAAGGTTTCTCCTAAAAAATCTCGGCATAAAGCGGACACAAAGTAACACAATATATCTTTCATCAATTTGTGCATTTTTCAACTTTTTTGTTTGCAATTTCAAGTAATTTTTTAATGTTTTTTTTTCTCGCTCCAATCAACGGCTTTCTCAGGCCCAATGAGTTCGTATAAAACTGGTATTTCCAGACCATACCCAGCCCCTCTGTTGACACGTTTCCCAGTGACTTTGCATCTTATGGAACATCACGGACTTCTTTACATCTCAGTAGAATAATTGTAGGATTATTGTAAAAGACTTTATCTAAAGATGTTAGATATATGTTCTCTTAGCTGCAATTAAAGTGCCTGTTTTTGTTCTGTTGTTGTTGTGGTTTTATAGCCTGAGAACGAAATGAACCATACACGAGATAAAAATACCGCTTTTGGTAAATTTGGACCATAAAAATCAGTTTTAGAAAAACTCTTTATAAAGCGGACACCTATCTAAAGCGGACACTTTCTTTCGCACCAATGGTGTCCGCTTTAGACAGATTCCACTGTATAAGAATCCGAAAAACGTTCTATTTTCTCGCAACCCAGGGCATAACAGGGTAGGATAAGAGAAGCGAGACCAGCATCGCTTCCAGCAGTGCTTCTTGCCGTCTTTGTGCGAACACACGGTAAAGTATTCTTAAACAAAGTTACAAAATTTACACTCTTTTATTCTTTTGAGTTTATATTTGCTTCCAGACTGATTTGACAAAAAAATCTTCGAAACATGAACTTCGCATAATAAGGAAAGAAAAGTGGAAAATAGAATTCATTCATCGTAATATTCACTGTCATTAGAAATGATCTTAAGATATATTTTATTTTTCCAATAACAACAGCATAAAGTGACTGAAATAAAAGCCGAATATAGCGGGTACATCCCCATCCCACCCCACCCTCTCGATTAAGCACCATTGGTCCTGATAATCAGCTAAAAGACTGCACAAAGGTACGCAATTTGATTACACCTTTCTACAACCGTATGAAACGGTTTAATTTAACATCACGCATCTATTCATTATGAAAAACAAAGTTTTTTTTAACACAGCCCTGAAGAGAACAAATTCATATTCTGAAATAACTATGACGAGATGTGAAAGCATTATATTTTTTTCAATGCATCCACTTCTATGCTACAAAATATTTTGTTCTTGAAAAACCGTTGAATGTACAGTTCTAAATTGGTGCAGGTGAAAACAAACTATGCTTCCATTCCTTCAATTTTCGATCAATTTTTTGGCAACAAAGAATCTTCTCAAATAGAATATTTGCCACATAGCCAATCCAATTAAGCATAGCATGGAGAATATACTGAAATACAAAACTCGATCACTGGTCGATTCTAAAAAGAAGAAAACAAATGTTTTATGGATAGACTGCAGATTAATTTCTCAACTCAGTTCAATAACATTCAAGCATGTAGTTTCATTTGAATTTTCAATATAGATCTATCCACCTAAATTCTAACTTCACTTGGGTGAAAAGTTTTACAAGTTGAAAACTCCAAAGAGACAAACAACAATGTGGCATACCATTGGTATCTCTCATTTGCTCTTCCCTTGCTCTCATATATGCAAAATCATTGACGATAGCTTCTGACAGATCTTCTAATTTCTTCAATTCTAATTCCATGGGTTTTAATTTTTCAGTTTTTTGAATCTAAAAATTATAGTAATGTATTCTCATTTGAGATAGGATAAATTAATAATTATGGAACAGTCAGGAGTAATTCTGAGAAAGTATCTTTGAGAATGTTTTACTGACAATTTCTACTTACTATAAATTTACAGTGAAAAGACTTATACGTTCGAAAGAACGAGGCATAACCTGACTCTAGCCTCGCTAACCCAGACAAAATTTATAGGGTTTACACCAGATACTTAGGTGAGGAGAAATTTTCAATTCAACTATATGCTTACATCGTCATAATTTTTGGCTTCGACACCAGTTTTTACATCTAAAAATATTTCCCGATCAATACCTTGGCCATGAGTACCTATAAAGTGAAAAGGATTAGGGGTGTTAGCTCACTTGGTAGGACACTGTGCTTGTAATACTAGGGTGATAACTGATGGTGGTTCAAATCCCGGCACTGAATGTATAATAATGAAATGCGTATAATATACACTGTAATGATTAGTTCATGATATGGAAGATGATTGATGATAATGGTGACTGAATGTGCCTAATATCAAATAAATTAAGACCACAATCAGTTATCAGTCTGGTAGGTGCTAGTTTGTGCCTTAAAATCTGAGGTTTGCATTCCCGATGGAGGCCCACATCAGCTAGATGCTGAAGCCGCTCTCAGAGCAACCAGCCTCAATAAAATAAATTAAAAAAAAAAAAATGTGTTTATCTCCTATCTATAGTTGTACATACATACCTGACTGAAGTGAAAGGGGCTAAATTGTTTGAGGCATTGATTTTTTTACCAATAGGGTCTATGAACACCATAAAGTCCTTCATCAATGTGAACCAGTTTGGTGACATAAATTAGTAAATTGTTTAAAGTTTACTAAAGTATCCTTAATATCAAGGAATTCTTACCTTCACTGTGAAAGCAAACTTCAAACATATCATAATCATCTGTGGTGAATGCAAACTTCCCCTTTTGAGCATCTTCCTTCTTGTACAGTACATGACCATTGGTGTCTATTACCTGAAAATGAACAAGTTGTATGTAATAGAGGAAATCAATTCCATGTTTTGGTTGGTTTCCTTATTAACAATTTTTTTAATTTGTTTGTCAAGATCAGCCACCAAATTAGTATCTAATTTCAACCATTCCGTAGCTATGATACTGCAAAATGTTTTTAAATTAGTGAGATTAAACAGCGAGTGTAAGCCAGCTGCTTTGCAGGTGAAGCTCATTTGACAAGAACAAATATATATTATGTCATAGAAATTTCAGGCATTTTTTTTAAATAGCCCGATGGTTTGCGGCATTTTTGCTTCGATTACGCAACCTCTGATGAATTGTTTGACCTGATTTTGGTGCCGTTTTTGACAAACTAATCCAGCACTGTTACGTAACTTTAGGAAGACAGTTTTACTAGAACTTCGTTGTACTCATTAGATGTTCGTTTTTTGTGAAATTGATCATAGTCATAATACAAGTTTATGCTGATTGTTGACCCTGTAGTAATATGTACAAGTTTTTTATAATACCAAGAAAGGAATTCCAGAGGAAAATGTTTTCATTTTATGATGAGTTGTTTCATTTTTTGAACAGTATTTCAAACTCATTATTTTTTAAATTTTAATTTTTGTGGGTAAAAAACACAGGTGATTTTCTAAGAGAAAAGAAGTTTCGTTACATCCTCATTCTTTCACCCGCTTCCTCTATGTCTAGGCTTTTGATATTTGGCTTGCCAACTTAGTATGATATATAAGGTAGGTTCACATATCCTCATCCCAACAACTTTATTATTCAATAAACGAAAATGGAAATCTAATTCATGTTCAAAAGGATGTAAGATATGATATACAATATAAAAACAACATTAGTAATAAAAATATAAAAACATCTCTTTCCTTTGAAGATTAGATAAACGGAGGAGTAAAGGAACGGGAGGACACGTTCTTTTTTACCATATATTATTTTTTCATCATAATAGTCCCAAAGGAAACACTAGAGACGATACTTGTTTTCTTTACCACTTATTACCCTTATTATTATTACTTATTATTCAGGCTACTCGTAACAGCTGGTTATTAAGCATGGTGAGAACATAATATTGCACCGGGAACAGAACCCCCCTCCCACCCCATATGGAAATCTGCTTTCAAAACGGGGATTTAAAAGTCATGATTAGAAGTCCCATGGCCAATCTTTCCGTTACAGTCTAGTAAACAAGATGTGTGGCAATAACACACGCAGCACACCACGTGAATATCATCAACTTCATTTCAGTCGTGTTTTTGGTGTTTGGATTTCTTTCAAGAGGTTTCAGACTCATCTTGAATCTATCCCCAATAATTAAGCGATATTTCAAATTTAAACTGTTGGGTCAACAGTACTTACTACTGTAAGCTTCCATTTCATTTGAAATTTTTTTCTATAGCTCTTGCATACCGTACATACACAAAACTTAATATAGTGATTTTAACAAAAGGTTGGCAGGTCTTGAAGACAAACAGCATGATCAAACATTTCAGAACTTTTTTAATTCAAAAAGCAAAACCAATATACACAAATAAAACGGCGAGATAATAGCCCTTATACCGTACCGTTAAATGAGTCTTTATAGGAGCATCAGAAAGGCGATATTCCCCAGTAACAAGAATATCTTTATGTACTTCCTCTCGAAGGCATTTCTTCGATTTAGCAGATAAAGTGAAAGATAGTGCAGAAACTTTAGAATTGATGACATAAATAAATAGGAAAGTCGACAATAGTGCTTCCACTTTCGACGCCATCTTTGAAATTATTAAAATGTTGGTTGTGATCAAGTCAACGTGGCGGAGAATTCATCGAGACAAGAACGGCAAAGTTATGGGAGGCCTTGATGTAAAGTTCCAGAAAATGCACCAATGTCGTCGCCCGGACACTTTTTGCGTAAGCAATCACTATTATAAGGTTTGCGTAAGCAAGAGGTAGTTGCTTAGTTGGCAAATCAAATATTGAAAGCCTAGAGAAGCAGGAGAAAGAATGAGGCTGAAGCGGAACTGTATGACTGAATGAATCACCAGTGGGTTACAAAGCTAAAAAGCTGTTACATGGTCGAAAAGCTGATCAAAACAAATGTCATGATGTAATATCACAGCTCCCAAAGTCCCAAAATATTTTGCCACATGCTTCTAGGCCATTTAGACCGCAAATAACGTCAGTTATTGTCATTACTCATCGATATATTCAGGGGTGGATAAAGGTAAAAATTCCCCTTTGGTAAATTCCCACTATAAAAACAATAATAATTTGCCAAACAGAAAATGTTCTATAACAGAACACTTTATTTATATTTCAGATTATAAGAAAAACAAACTATACATTCAAATCACAAATGGCATAATGTTGTGAATGTTTTCTTGGCTTAGTGATGAACTCCCCAAATTCGATTGCAATACATTTGCTTCATGATTGCAATACATTTGCTTCATGATTCAATGGACTAACCAAGTCTGTTTTGTTGCTTAATTTCACCAGTTTAAAAAAATGACTTTCTGATCCAAAAGATTTCGAATGAGTCGCAAATTCAGTTTCTCAACAAGCCATGTTACTAACATTTTACAGGCTATTACCACATGAAGACATTCCTATCACACAGCATCTTAAAATGAATAGAAGACATTTCAATTAAACAATTGGGTATATACAGTGAACTCCCGGTAACTCGAACACCGGATAACTTGAACTTTCGTTATCTCGAACTATTTTCTCTGGTCCCTTGGAATTTCCTTAATACTTTCTCATAAAAAAATCCGGTTAACTCGAACCTCGAAAAAGTCGAACATTCGTTATCTCGAACCCTTTTTTGTCCCCTTGAGGCAAATTCTTCGGATAACTCGAACTTTCAGAAAAAGAGTAAACAGAAAAGACTCGATTTATAAAAATTTATTTAGATTTCTTTCATTTTTATCAGTTCTCTCTTCAAAATTTCTACAAATTGTGTCTGTCCAAATATTGTCAATTTGCATGGCACTTGCATGCCTTCCCCATCACCAAGGTTGCAACCTTTCCCAGTGACTTCGACAGTTGATATTGAATATGGATCACTCCGCAGGAAGAAAAATATAGTTTCTGCAAATCTTCCCGTAGCACCTTTTTTCAAATGCCCAATAACTTTTCCATTGACTTTAACACATACTACATACTTATCTTTAGGATTTTCAGGCTCCATGAAAACGTCTAATTGTTCACCTTCTTTTGCTACCCATATGTCTTTGTAAACGTGATAACCTTTGATATAGGTGTTGAGTTCAAAAGTTGAGACCAAAATTATGGGAAGTTCATTTTGTAGACAAATCTTCTCTGTTGAATCTTTCGCCATTTTTGTTGACTTTTACTGTACTCACACAGATCAAACACGATGTGTTTTCAAAAGAAGCCGTTGCATTGAAAAAATTGTTTATCTTCGTGTTCCCTAAAGAAATCCTTGCAATGCTGCTATTTTAGAATGTTTTGGTTTTGAATAGCTTTTCACAGACACAAAGTTTGTTGTGTAGTACTGAGGCATTGCATCATGGCGACAATTTCAACCTACAAACGCAAGTTGACTACCAAATCTTTAAAAGAGAAATACGATGCACTGAAAGAAGTTGAAGCTGGAAACTCGAAAGCAAAGGTTGCTTCAAAGTACGGAGTACCAAACAACACGTTATCTACATGGATAAGCAATAAGGATAAGATCATCGAGGCAGTAAAGAAAGGAAACCGTTCAAAACGTCAGCGTTTGAGGGAAGGGTCGTTTGCAAACTTAGACGAGGCAATGCTTAAATGGCTTCTCATCGTTCGTAGTAGGGATGTCGCTGTTTCTGGGCTAATTTTCAAAACTAAAGCCATGGAGTTCGCTGAGAAAATTAACATTCAAGGTTTCAACGCTTCCGATGGCTGATGGAAGAAACAGCATAATGTGTCATTTAAAACAGTCTCCGGTGAAGGCAATTCGTGTACAAGTGAAATGGTTGCTCCATGGACAGAACTACATCACCAACCATCTTATCAAAATATAAGCTAGATCAGATCTACAATGCTGACGAATTTGGTTTGTTTTATCGTGTTCAACCGTCAAAGTCTCTCAATCTTAAAAACCAAAAGTGCGTCGGTGGGAAGCATAGCAAGTTACGCTTGACAGGAATGGCCGCAGTTAATGCAGCTGGAGATAAATTACCAATGTTTATCATTGGTAAGTCCAAAAATCCTAGGTGCTTCAAAGGTATAAGACACTTGCCCTGTCGTTATCGCAACCAGAAAAAGAGTTGGATGGATAGCGTACTATTCGAGGAATGGGTTCGGTAGCTTGATCGACAATTTACGAATGAAAACCGAAAAGTAGTTTTATTAGTTGACAATTGCCCAGCCCATCCAACCATTGACAACCTTAAGTCAATTGAATTGATTTTTCTACCGCCAAATACTACCTCAAAGCTACAGCCGATGGATCAGGGCGTGATTCGATCGCTAAAAACCTACTATAGGGCACTTTCTGTTCAGAAATTGATCGATGCAATAGAGAAAGAAAAAACACTTCCGGAATTCTCGATATTGGATGCGATGCAAATGCTTGATATTGCTTGGGGTAAAGTTAAAGCTGAAACTGTTGTCAATTGCTTCGCCAAAGCTGGAATTTCTGAGAAAAATCAAACTAACGCTGTGCTGGATTCCGATGACCCATTCAAGGAATTACAAGATCAGTTAGAAAGCCTTGCAGCACAAAACTCGGAGTTCTTTCCCGATGGAACAACTGCGGAAGACATTGTGTCAATGGATAATTCTGTCGACACTACCGAGCCGATCATGAATGATGAGGATATTATATCCTCTGTGTTGGATGACGAAAATGAAAAAGGAGATGACGACGATGATGATGATGAAGGAAGCCAACCGACTTGCCCTAAATCGAGTGATGTACGTAATGCGCTAGAGTTATTAAGGAGCCACATGCTGTTCAGCGACAACGGGGAAAACATTCATAAACATGTCAATCAAATCAGCTCACTCGTAGAATGTGATCTTACAGAAAAACTAAAACAAACTGACATACGAAACTTCTTTCAGTAGTGTTTAATATGGATATGCTACAATATTTACTGTAGTTTGATATGATAACATAAGAAAAAATCGCGATAACTCGAACTATTATCTTATTTTTGTCTGATTTCGACTTAACGGGAGCTCCGCTAAACTCGAACATTCGTTATCTCGAACTATTTTCTTGGGTCCCGTGGGAGTTCGAGTTACCGGGAGTTAACTGTATATACAATGTAAATTATAAATTCCTTTTCCTATAGCCGTTAACTCGAGGCCCGGAAAACCTGAGTTACAAAATCGAGTTATAAAGTCGAGTTATGGATTA
Source organism: Turritopsis rubra (assembly GCA_039566895.2). NCBI lineage: Eukaryota > Metazoa > Cnidaria > Hydrozoa > Anthoathecata > Oceaniidae > Turritopsis > Turritopsis rubra. The sequence continues at coordinate 8,848,702 of CM077626.1, read as the reverse complement.
TGACGTCATAATTCGAGTTATTAACTTGAAATTTTTAATTTTCGATATCACCTCGATATCACTTCGAGTTACTAACTCGAAAATGTATTTCTCGCTTCTAGAATTTGAGTTACTAACTCGAAATTAAAAAAGACAAATTTTGACATCAAATATTTTCGAGTTAGTAACTTGAAGTGATATCGAAGACCGGCTGAACACCTAATATTATTAAATAGAAACCTTTTTATTTCACACTTTAATTTTACACACATACTACACCAAAAACTCATCAACCATTTTCTCTCCTATACCGTGGCATGTATAGGCCATTTTACAGAGCAGTTATATAGTGCATTTCTAAGTGACGGTTTTCGACAGTTAAGGTAGCTCCATTTCTATTGCCAAATTTAACCAAAGAAATATTTCTTTATTGAATTGTGATTGGTTGTTTTGATCTGTTATTTATAAACAATAGCCAATTAGATTTAGATATCATCTTGATAAGCAAAACAAGCACTTTGGTTTTTGAAGATAGCTTCATTCTTTCATTTCTTTTGGTATGTCAAGTTCCCCTTTATCATCGAAGCGAATTTTATCAACAACTGAATTAATTTGCGAATACTTCCGAGAAGGATTCACCTATAAAGAGATAATAACTTTGCTTGAGAAATGTCATGGAATAAAGATAAGTATTCGTACACGTGGACGATATTTGAAATATTCCAGCCATTTATGTAGAAGAGGTAAAATTGTTGATACAAGAAGTATTGTACAAGCTGTTCGAATGAAGCTGAAAAGTAGTAAATCAAGTGTTGGATATAGAGCCATGTATCAACAAATTACTAGAAATGGAATTATAGCAACAAATGAAGATGTTCGTCATGCCTTGAAAGCAGTAGATCCTCTCGGGGTAGCTCATAGACAAGCAAATAAATCGAAGAAAATATTATGTCAAAGGTCCTAACGAGATTTGGCATTTAGATGGAAATGACAAACTAAAACCATTTGGTTTTGGGATCTATGGCTGCATCGACGGTTATAGTAGAAAAATGTTATGGCTGCAAGCTTACCATCTAATAAAGATCCAGCAATTATAGCTGGCTTTTTTCTGAAATTTATTTCAGAAATCGGTGGGACTGCAAAGAAAATAAGAGGAGATCGAGGTGTTGAAAATATCAACATTGCAGGAATTCAGAGGTTCTTTAATCTTCACAAGCAGAATTACATGGATAGTTTTGTCTTCGGAAAATCGACATCTAATCAACGAATCGAGTGTTAGTGGTCTTTCTTACGCAAAAGTTTTCTTAATTGGTGGAAGAACTTTTTCAAAGATCTCCGCGATAAAGGGTTTTATGATGACAGTAATCCAATACATTATCAAAGTCTACAATTCTGTTTTTATGGGATTTTACAAGACGAACTATCTGAAATATGTAACACAAGATAAGACCGGTGCGAAACTCGGAGACGCCCCCAGGCAGGCCTGATGTCCTTTATTACATCCATTCGGATTGCGATGATGGCAAGGTAACCGTCAGCAGTAATGATATCAATACAGCTTTATCAATAAGTAGCGAAGTACCGACATTTTGTTGCGGTAATGTATTTGCACAGTTAGCAATGTCCTGGATGTATAATTTGAACCTACAGATGCCAAGGAATGTAAAAGAAGCAGAACAACTGTATAAACATCTTATTGCAGTGATGTAAATACAATGTTTTTGGTAATAGCAATGAGGTTCAGACAATATCACCTAATATGTTAAATATTTTAAGTTAAGTAGTATTTTATTAATTTAATTTCTGAAGTGTTTGTATCATCTTTTGAAAGTTCATTTTCACCTTAAATGAAAATGTAAGACTAGATGTAGAAGTCATATTCTGAGTTAATGTTTTTATGTCGCATTCTGTCACTACAGATCTTATTTGGTTGCATTTGAAATTGCTGCCAAACCAGGATGAACTTAGACCTCGTTTTTATGCTCTTATGCATATCCTGCATGCGTGTGAGAGCGAGGTTCAAGAAACATAGTTAGAAATACTGCAAATAATGTCCTGGTGTTCTGACGAAAAGAAATACATCGATTAACAAAAACTTTGAATCACACTTGATTTTTTAAGGTAAAAGTTATCAAGGATCATATTTAACAAAATGATGAATGTTAAAACAACACAATAACAAACTCAACTGATCTGCGAAGTTTTAAACAATATGTTTTGAAAACTAACATATCACGCAGTAAATGGCAACTTTTTAGAATGAGTGTTTAATTCAAACCAACCACTATCGTAGCAATGGGGCTTAATCAATCATTACACATAAGGAACTAAATTACTTTGTATAAAAATACAACACAACCCTTATCAAGAACTTTAATACCCAACACTGGATACAAAAGAGAACACAATGTAAACAATATATGAATTTCCACTAGGTGAAAAATTCGCACTAATCAGAATATGATGGTTATGAAAGAATTCGCTTGGTGCGAACTATTCATTTTAGTGGAAAATCTATCAAATAACTCGTCAAATAAGTAATAAGTACCATTAAGGTTTCAAAATATAACATATAAACATAACAAAATGTAAAGAACTGTAGACAGAGCACACAGTGTTACTAATCTACGTTTAACGATACATTATCGTGGACATGCCAATTGTTCGAATTAATATGTAAATTCAAATTGTCTCTCAAGTGTGTGAAACATGTAAATTGACGTGGTAGTATAAGAATCTTGAAGCATGTAGCAGCTTGTGGATGAAGATGAGCGGTTGGTTGATCAACAAACTCCACTTTAATTTTTTCAGTAATTGACATTGTGACTGTGCCAGTGATGAAGCGAACAAAACGATAGAGTTGGGCCTGGTCGCAAGAACGGATATAACGATGTAACCATGTCGTCACCTTTTGATCAGTTGCTTTGGTCTTGTTAGCAAACATACATCTAAAAATGAAGAATTTTGGTATTATAATACCTAATTTTATAAGTTCATAAACATTCACATAATGATACTGTTGAAAAAAGAAAATCTTTTCTGTTATTAAAAATTTTAATAAAACCTTAACCAGGTGACACTGAAAATCCCCTGAAAAATACTAAGATAAACATAAGTAAAATTATAGAGATACCTTTTCATGGATAAATCTCTCTATGACAGCAGAAGCCACATTCCTTGATTTTAAAAACTTGGAGATCTAAAAGAATTTTTGGTAATATATAATTAGTTTAACATTTTCATGATAGTAAAAGTAGAAAAAGTATGAGAAAGACATGGCTGGTTTCAGCTGCTTGCACAGAAACCAAATAACCATTTAAATTCTCTGCATTTATCAGAGAATCAAAATATTGATAGAAATTGGTAAAAATAAGTTACAGTGGAAATCAGCATACTACTTTAAGTGCCCCTCAAAATTGTGGAGATTTCCATATTAGAAGGAATATGGTGAGATTTAACAACTTACCGATTCTTTAGGTAGCAAAAAATCATCATCAGAATCCCAAGAATACAAAAACAAGGGGAATAACAATAATGAATAATAAATTGGTTTTTCTTAAATTGGTTAATCTTGATTTTTCCAAATAATACAGTATATATATTTACATATATACCCCTGTGATAAATTCTAATGTAATGTATATCACAGTTTGTAACATGCCCTTACTTTTGATTGAAATTCATGACACTTGCCTCATTAATAATTTACTTATATAAAATTCACATATCTATAACCTGACATCAAAATGTTGTTAAAAATGGGTGTTGTCTTTTTATATATTTATATATCTACATATATATATTTACATTTTGTCTTATCTTTCACGATAAGTATTATTTTAAAAAACCCATGATTTTTGGGACTTATTGTTGTATCCTATCTATGTGTCTAGTTAAATATGTTTGTATCAAATATATAACTTTTTAGCATTGGTTGCTCTTTAGCTAATACTAAACAAAAAATGTGTAATTTACACAATTGAGGCTATTTTGTTTCAAAAATGTCACAAAGAAACATCATCATAGAGCGAAAGATAGATTGGTAGAAAGGTAGATTAACGGAATTCCTGCGTCCAAAATTATATATATAAATATGATAGAGCTCAAAAAGTTATTTAACAAGTTTCTTTTCAGTATTTCATAATTCTTTCTAGTTTCAGAAATATTTCATTTTTAAGATGTTACATGACGTTATAGATGAATTCCATGATGACGTATACTGTTTTGTTATGTCTCAATGATTAGGCATTAAAAATGTAGTTTTTGTTGCTAAAGTATTCAAAATCGTCAGTTAGCTTCCTTAACTGTCGAAAACCGTCAGTTAGCTTCCTTAACTGTCGAAAACCGTCAGTTAGCTAACCTAAGTGTCGAAAATCGTCAGTTAGAAATGCACTATATAACTGCTCTGTAAAATGGCCTATACATGCCACGGTACTCCTAAGTATATTCAGTGTTTATGCTGAAAAAGTCACTAAAACAAAAAATTTGGTCGGGGGAAAAGTGACTAAAATGAAAAATCGGGGTCGGGGTAACTAATTTTGGAAAAGTGACTAAATTTTTCCCCGACTTTATTTTTCCCTGACTAAATTTAAACACGACTTTTTATTCCCGATATAATTTATGAAAGCCAATATTCATAAATTGTGTATAACTTATCAGGAATAAAAAAGTATAACTCGTACACTCATAGACCTCAAATAAATCTAAAGGACAGTAGAAAAAATTTCGTGCTTATTTGTTTTCATTTAACAATCAGAAATTGGCTTCAAATTGATCACACTCGGAGGAGTTCTTATGTTTTTTTCCTTCTATACCTCACGCATTTACTAACGCAGGAATTTGTTTCAACATTCTATTCTGGTTCTTGGAAATTTGGTGATTTCTTTAATTTTCAAGAGGCCGGGAAAACCCAAGTTACAAAATCGAGTAATAAAATCGAGTTATGGATTATGACGTCATAATTCGAGCTTTATTATGCCACCTAAGCGATTGCACGTGTTTCGAGGAGCTCTGGTTTGTCATGTTGTTTATGTGTGTTTTCTCGCTAGAAAACCTTCTTTTCAGAAGGTATAAATTTAACGTTACAAAGAAGTGATATGTTCAGAAATGATGAAACTTTTATTTATTCATCGTTGTTTTGTTACAGAAAGGAATTTTCAGCAATTCGCTGTTCAATTTGATCTGTTCTTGCATTGTTATTATTTATGTGTGGCGACGTGGAGGCATGTCCTGGGCCAGTGGGAATGAAAAGGATTTGCCTGAAAGGAGGTCTAAAGATCTTTCATCAAAATATTGGAGGTTTGTTTTGGAATTTTTCAAACCTCTTAACAACATTTGAAACCTACAAACAAATTGACATTTTAACGTTATCAGAAACACATATAATTGAAGACAGTTGCACTGACAGTGAAGGTTTGTACATGATTCCGGGTTACGTATTTATCCAGAAAAACAGTCCTACAGGTAAAGGAGGAGATGTAGCGGCTTATATAAAATCAAATGTGGTTTGGAAAGAATGACGTGACCTTGAAAATTATGATATAGAATCGATATGGTTATTTTTCCAAATAAAGCCAAAAGTAAAAAGACGAAACATTTAGCAACATGTTAATGACTGTCACTGAACTTGACCAAGAAGTAATTCTCCTGGGAGACCTTAACGTTAACTTTTTAAAGAATGATAACGAGGACATAAAAGATATTATTAAACTGTACGGATTTGAGCAAGTTATAAAACGCCCAACGAGAATAACCGATATATTAAGCGCATTAATAGACGTCATAACCAACACAATATCCAACATCAACACGACGGGCGTTATCCCATTAAGTCGAAACGACCACGACATGGTAGGTAAACCATCAAAAGTACCATCATAAGACCATACATTGTCGCAATTACTCACAGTACAACCATGATACCTTACGGCAGGATTTGCTTAACGAAAATTGGGATCCCTTCTATAAGGTGAGTGATGTCAATACTGCATTGGAGTATTTAACTTAAACACGCTCCACATATACAGAAGAAGATTAAAGGACAATCTTGTCCCTGGCTTTCAAATGACTTGAAGACCCATGAATGAACAATAAGATAAGTTACCACAGAAGGCCAGAAGAAGATTGATTGGTCTAACTATAAAAAGAAAGAAAAATACGTGTAATAATGCAATAATATCTGCAAGAAGCACATTTCACAAAAGCTTCCTTAATGAAAACGCAAAAGACCCAGATGAGAAGTTTTTGGAAGCATATTAAAAACTAGAGTAGTTGCTGACAAATGGAAAGTAGCAAAGGTGATTCCAATTTTTAAATCTGGTGGCAGGACAGATCCCAACAACTATCGTCCAATATCTGTATTACCAGTCCTTTCCGACGAAATCGATAAACAGAAATGGCCGCCACTTTGTTCCTTGATGACATTCGCAAAAATGTTGATCAAGGGAAGCTAGTAGGTGCTGTGTTTATTGATTTAACCAAGGTATTTGACACTGTAGGACACGGGTTACTACTGTCAAAGCTACCTTCATATGGTATTTCAAACATAGAATTGACCTGGTTTACTGACTACTTATTTGCTCGCCAGCAGTTTGTGAGCTACGATAATCCAATATCATGTGAACAGTCAGTTGTTTGTGGTGTCCCACAAGGCTCCATTTTGGGCCCGCTATTGTTCCTCATCTGTTTCAATGACAATGATGTTTCAATGACAACGAGCTAATATTAAAAGACAAAACGGAAGTAATGTTGTTTAGCACAGCAAAGAGGCTTGCAAAAGTAGATCGATGTCTTAGAATTGCGTACAACCAACAGGTTTTGAATCAAACAACAGCGTACAAGTACCTTGGAACAACCGTCGATCCAGTATTGAATTTGAATGATAATTTTACTAAATCGTATAAAAAAAAACACATCGCGTGTGCGTTTACTAGAACGCCTAAAATGTTATCTGACACACGAGTCATGTAAATCTGTTTACGAGCTGATGGTTGGCCACTTTTAACATATAACTGTATTGTTAACCTGAACTTTACTAGAACTCAGAACAATAAGCTAAGCTCGCTACACCAAAGAACTTCAAAAATTCTTGGAACAAAATCTTGTACCCTAAGAAACAAAATCGATAGCCATGCTGTGCTTTTGGTCTGGAAATGCTTAAAAGGACATACAAGTCCTAGTTTCAAGAACTGTTTCTCATTGCTGGAACATATTCGAACAACACGAAGTAACGGGAAATTAATAAAACTTCCTCAAGTCAAGCTGGAGTATGATCGCTCTGGGTTCTTTTTCATGGGTGCAAGAATTTTCAATTCTTTACCCATAAAAGTGCGAGAACCTGGGGGGCCTGACTTTAGGAAAAAAGTATCCGAATTTTTCAAGAACTTATAGTTTGCAGGTAGAGACTGCGGTGGAGTGGTGGAAGAGTACTTTTTGCTTGCTTCCATACCAGAGTGTAGAGTGTAGTGCCCACCACCTACTATGTTTTATGTTTTATCCGTTTAAAAATGAAGAAAAACTTAAAAGCATGACATCGGGAACTTACTCAGAGAAATTACTTGAACCAGGGGTGCTGGAAATAATTAACAACAAGAGCCTTACGGCTTGAAGGTCAGCGCTTACTTAGACTTTGTCCATACATGATTTGAAATTGGATAAGCCTTCACACTGAGGAAATTTTTTGTGATAACATAAATTTGCAATGCTTCCATAGACTCGTGGCACAACAGTTCTAAACAAGTAGATTTTTGGGCAAAATTTTTTTCCTAATGCACTTTACAGAAAACAATACAGGGAACGATGGATGTTTGTCAGTAATAATAGTATTGCTATTTATTTTTTGAAGTAAATCTAAAATTATCTACATAATGTTTTATCATTATCGCCATACTCTTTTTTTTTAAAGAATGATAAAATACACGAAAAACTGCTTGGCATGGGTTTTCCTAATTTCAAATCAACCTGAATATTAGAGGCCTTTTACATGAGACCCGAAGTGAACTCAAACCGGTTTGAAATGAAAAACTTCACTTCGATGCATGATGCAATTCTTATTACTGTTTACATGACTTCGGGCGAAGTGAAATCTCTAACCGGTTTGAAATTTAAACACTGCTCCCCGAAGTGAAAGTCTGTTTATCGATACAGCTTTTTATATATGGCACGTGCACAATTGTTTTCATGCACATGCGCAACTCTCATTTTACATCATTGTGATTTTAGCTATATTGTGAGATGTCCGATTCTGTAAGGATTTTCCGACATTATGTTCATCTTAATTGGAAATAATCCTCTGATTCAGCAAAAAGGGTAACCCGAAGTGAAATGTTTCATGTAAACAGCTCCATATTTCAAAGCGGTTTGAGTTCACTTTGGGTCTCATGTAAACGACCTCTTATTTCCAGACATCTGAAATTGTCCGGCTTAAAAACAGTATATATTTGTCCGACAAAAGAACCTAATCAACAGACATATTTGTCTGGCCAGAAATATCAAGTGCACGCGTATAATAGCAGTACTACTATATTGATCCATGCATCAAAACTCTTAATCTTAGGAATTTGCATACTTTATACTGAAACTATACGTGAATTAATTTTTGTGTGGATTTAACTTTGTGGGATGATATTGTGCAGGCCTGAAGATCATTTTTTCCATGTCGGACAAGATGTCCACCGGTAGAACTGTAAACCCGATCCAGACATTAACATCATCACAGTGTTTACTCTATATATATACGAAGCGAAAGGAACAGTAAAGTGGGGGACGATTGAACCTGTGAACCCTAAACATAAGGATACTGATTGCCTGTGCTACACTTTCACTCTCAAACGTCTATCCACATCATCATTATAAAGTATACACACAAAACTCAGTTCTGTAATGTATTAAAAACTGTATTAATACACTAAGAATACTTACCCTTTTGAAATAAAAGATCAGCTGCCTCGCGGCGCTGACCAACAATAAGAAATGCTGTGAGCCATTTGGAAAGGTGGTTAATGAAGCATTTGTTCGATTTAACGAAAATGGTAGTGGTCTAGATCCTTACGGAGAACAAGAAAACGATAAAGTTCGAAAAAGAAATGCCGAAAACGAGCAAAGTGAGGATGATGATGAGGATAATGAAGATGGATATAATGGTTGAGCTGTAACTCAAACTCTTACACCTCTAATATCAGATGATGATCTAAACGAAAGAATTCGATCTTTAAATGAAAAACAAAGGGACATTTTTAATGCTATTTTGAAAGGACATGTAGTACAATATAATTATCTAAAAAGGATCCATCATCAAAGCCAGAGCCATTCCATATATTTCTTACCGGAAGTGCAGGATGTGGGAAATCTCATCTGTTGACTACAATAAAATATTACTTGCAAAAGTCTCTTACATATGGAATGAGGGATGCAAATAAAGAAAGAATGCTTATGCTTGCCCCAACAGGAGTGGTAAACATTGATGGTGCGACAATTCATTCTACTTTAGGTATTCTACCAGATCGATCGTCAGGAAAATGTGTTGCTAAATTTAGTGATACAAAAAGAAGTTCACTCAGACAAAGATTTTCTGAGCTTATGATTATCATAATTGACGAAATTTCGATGGTTTCCAATAAACTTCTGCTTAACATACATCAAAGACTTTGCGAAATATTTGGTAGCACTGATGATGTTCCATTCGCTGGTATATCCATAATTGCTTGTTTTAGCGATCAAATGTTGAATATAGCACATTGTTGGAGATATTTTAAAATTGCAGAGCTAACAGAAGTAATGAGACAAGGGTATCGAGTATTTATCGTATCGAGTATTTATCGGCCTGTTGAATAACATAAGGATCACATAATGACGCAGAAATTTTAAAAACACGAATCTTAACTCCAGACGACCCGATTTATCCACATAACGCTATTCATATATGGGCAGAAAACGCTTTAGTCAACGATCATAACAAGCGTAAGTTAGAAGAACTTCCTGGTAACGAAATAGAAATAGTAGGTCATAAGAAGGTACCACCAAATATAACGGATGTCGTATTAGATAGAATATATCAACGAAATCAAATGGATATTGGTGGACTAGCCTATAAACTGATTATTGAATTAAATGCAAAGGTAATGTTAACTGCCAATTAGATGTAGAAGATAAATTATGTAATGGACAAACTGGAACGATGCAACATATCAAATATGATCATAGAGAGGTTGTTAAAATTTTTTATCTAAAGATGGAAGAGGAAGGTGTAGGTTTAAAAGCAATGAACTCAGATAGGTTTAGCCGTGCACATAAAGAAGTACCGATTAAAAGAGTGGAAAAGGAAATAATAAAAAAAAAGAATAGACCTTCGTCACCCAGTATCAAACAACTGCAGTTTTCTTTAGTTCTTTCATGAGCATGTACAGTTCACAAAGTACAAGGAAAGACCTTTCCAAAAATTGTGTTTAGTTTTAATCTTTTGAAACAGAAACGCTTCAACAACGGTCAGGTATATGTTGCTTTAAGTCGGGTTACTTCATTGCAAGGACTTTATCTTACTGGAACACTTATTACAAATTCTGTGAGGTTTGATCAGCGAGCTTCAGACGAATACGATTACATGAGAGAAAATGCGACATTGCAACCTGTTGAAGAAAATGATCAATTATACATTATCTATTAGAGAAACGCTAAACCCATTTTCCCTTATTATGAATTCATCAAACAGCCATAGGTATTCAAATATAGCAATGGCTCATCGGGATGACATCACTATCATAAACGCGGATGATATTCCCGGTAGTTCATTATTTTCGTTATCAAAGTCTTGCATTTTAGATATTCCTCTAAACTTCTTCCTATTATATCGTATTTGATAAAAGATTATTTAGAAACGAGGTCAAAATTTTTAGGAGTCAAAATTCTCTGACCAGACAGATATATAATATACTTACTGAATTTCGTAAACTATACCGAGTTTCGTATTTCTAAATTTCATTGCTGTTTCAACGGAGAATTTTACATTTTTGGACCAATTGTACCCAAAAGGTGTATTTTTGGGGTCGAAATTCTTCAAACCAACGTTATATTTGACATCAGCATACCTGAATTACTTTACTCGCCAAATTTCATCGCAAACGAAACATTTTACATTTTTGGACCAATTGTACCCAAAAAGGGTATTTTTGGGGTGGAAGTAATAAAAAGGGACGTGAAATTTGACAAGATTCCTACATATCAAATTTCATACCAAAAAAGGCAAGTTTGATGCATTTTTAGGTCAAAGTTTATTTTTCTGAAGGTCTAGGGTCTATTTTTTTCAAAAGTCCGTGTCCGGTTTTTAAGGTATGCGTAAAAAATGTATCTTGTAAAAACAGAAATTTGAGAAAACCTTCGTTCATAACACTAATAGTTAACTTTTATAGTTTTCTCATTGTTTTTCTACTTCTATTCCAAGGAAATAGTTTAAAACAAAGAAATGTTGGATCTGCAAAAATCCCAGTGTAAAAATGAAATTATATTGAAGCAAGAAGTTAAAACAGATTGCATGCAAGAAACACAATTTTTAATTAAAGCGAAGAATTCATATTCACTCGTTTCTGTTATAAACACAGAAGAGGATACTAGAAATGCTTCAATCATGTTGCTGCATCTACTAAAAACTTTTAAAAAGTTTAATATCTTCATAGCCAGTCTGTCTTAAAGTTTCTAAGATTAAATAAGGGATCATTCAAAATTGGGGGTTGGAGGCGGTCCATCAAAAAACGAACAGAAAAATGAACAAGTGGAGGGAGTGGGTGCTAAAGCCAGAAAGTTTGGGCGAACATACTTTTTCAATGCCCCTAACGTTTTTCTTCACATGACAGTGGTTTTAAAAAGTATACAAACAAAATAGAAACTCAGTTACTCAGTGGAATCACAAGAGTAAAAGTGAAAGGCAGAAAAACAGAGAACAAAAGAGTAAATCCATCAGACAATCCATCAATTTTAAAACATTTAGTATTTTCAGTATTTCATATCTTTCGGTCTAGTAACATATCAGAAGCCTTAGACATCTGATTCTAACTATAATACAGTTCTGTGAAAGAACCATATTTTGACTAAAAAAAGTTTCACATTAAAACAATGCTATCACAATCTTTCTGTGAATTTGGTTCAAGTAACATTTACACAATGCACACACACGTAAAATAATTCCGGAAATAAAAATTCAAGAACGAATCAAGAAGATACTGTTTTTCAAGTCCAAAAAAAATCTAAGTATAATTCAAGGAATTCAAGTATCGCCCTGTTAAAACGTGCGATAGATTTTTCTTTTTCTCACAAAGTTCAGTGGAAAATAAATGCGACACACTGTCCCAAATTCTTTGCACCCACAAAAAGTTTCCTAAATCTATTATTTTGCGATAGGAATTACGAGAAGGAAACAAGTTTACTAACAACCATTTCCAATTGTCATAAATATCTTTATCCTTCTTATATACATTACAATATCATTTTGTTAAAAATAACTTCTCCACAGCAGGGGCCACGACACGGTTTCTTACCCTAGAGAAGATCATTGCTTTATCGTGAAAAAAAACTAATCACTGCTTTGAAAAATACTCGGTGTCATGTGCACTAGCGCCGTGACCCCTGTTTGAGAGAATAAAATTCTGTCAAAAAACGTCATGGTCGTGAAACACAGAACAACACAATGGAGAATTGCAGCATAATAGTTAAACATTTCTACTGAGATTCACTTTCGTTTGATTCTCTTTGTATTTCAACTGGGAATAAGCGAAGATTCCAATGAACGTACTCAATATACCGACCAACTGGAGAGAAGTCAACTCATTCTTAAAAACCATGTACGCCACAAACAACGTCACACAAAACTTCAAGTGGCCAATCATATTATAACTGGACGATAGTTAAAGAAAACACTATTCAAGTAGGGCCGACTGACTGACAAAGACATAACATGTATATACATTACAGAAAAGCATAAAGCTTCCTAAGGATGAAAAGATACGTTACTGGAGACATGTTTCCTATGATCCAGAAAACTGTCAAGTTGATGAAAAATGCAACTAAAGCAGATAATGTGACAAGCAGCTGAAAAAAGAGAAAAAAAATCAATAAAGAATCGCAAATTTTAATCGTATTCAATTCGTATAGAGCGACAGCAAAAATATACACAAAATTACCCAAGGTGTTAAGGTCCATGCCCACACCAACTTGTAGGTCGCAGTAATAGGTTCAAACCACGGGATGAAGAACAATAGGACAAGTGCAGATAGCGGTGCCTAGGTGGGAAGTGATCAAATAGATTATGAGTTGTCGTGTAGCAAGAGCTGCATTGAGGACAATCTCTACCTGATAGTTCAGCAGCTGAATAGAAGAGATGTTGAGATCTTTTTGTATTTGACCTACCCACTAAAGAAAATAAGGAGGGTTTTTTGGTAATAGAGTTTCGTGATCTTGCACGTATTTGTGATTCAAACTCACAATGAATTAGTCAACATACCACTTGATAAACAGATGTGACAACCACACCAAGTAAGCCGTATACTATACCAATAAAATTCAGCTGCACGTCGTAGTAACAATTCAGGAAGATTCCGAAAGTGATTGGCACCTGTAGTGTTAGGTCACATGATATAGGTATACTTTTAGTAGATTAACCCATCATACACCTTTCCTGAATTTCTGTTTAACCGTATTATGGCCAACATGTATAACCCCGTTTTCAAATGTCCATAATAGAATAATAGAGACTATTATTATTTCAATCAGTAAAACAATGCAATTACATATAAACGAAGCTAGACATGTTGACTAATCCATAATACAGTGTTTAAACACATTTTGAGAAGGTCTATTATATCTATAACCTGTGTAATAGTTCGAAACATGATGGGCTGTTTGATAAATTGTACTAAAGTTTAGATTCTATAAAAAAGCTTGACTTAGGTGGTCGAATGAAGAGCTGCAACTTACCAACGTTGAAATAACAGCAGGTTGGTATGTTTTCTTGTAGAAGGCATATTGTATAATCATAATACAGGGTGTGGTCAGGACCTTGATTAGTTGATATGTTCCAACCGTATTATGTTTTAAACTGAGATTGGTCAATACCACAAAACCACAAAATGACACAGATAATGGTAACATCTGTTTTACTTGCACACTTCTTGGATTGAACACGTTCAATGAAGCGCAAATTTTCAACCCGATCGCAGTGAAGGTGAAATGGAGAAATGTGAGTGTTATACTGGGAAATTGGTGATGAACAAATATCCATTTATTGATGATAACAATGGATATAGAAGAAGTGAGATTCCACAAAATATAAAAGGAGCTAGAAAAACCTGAAAGCATTATGTTATTTCTCTAAAGAAAAAATTGAAAACAAATTAATAAGCATATACTAGAAGGGACGAATAACTTCAGCACTTGAACATTTGTTGGGAAACATCTGTGATAGGAGAAAATCAAGGTATTGAAAGACAATGAAAATATTTTATAGATATTTACAATAAAGGCTACAAAGAAATTCTTAAATCATGATTTCTCTGTGGGAGGATTCGCTTGTTTTTTTTTCAGCATAGGTTTTCCTGCATCGTTTTGAGAGTCATTTTTACGTTTTCTGCTGTCTGTAGATGAATATGCAGCTGATAAATCATTTTCGGTTGACGTGAGATTGTCTTTGTTTTTCTCAAAAAACTGCAATAATGCTTTCGGTATATGCGAACGCTAAAAAGATTACGATAGCAGTAACATAAAAGTAATGTGTCACAAGTGACTTCGATACAACGTGGATTCGCTCCTACCTGGTTTCCAGTCAAGTTCTCAACATGAGATGTGAGTTGGTCTTTCAGTTCTGGATTCGTCTGAAAAAGTCAAATAGGACAGACTCATATAATGGTCGTTTCGTTTGAGTTAAAACCTTATCAAACAATGTGATGGAAATACCTCAAAAATACTTTCTAACTGCATCGGTGGTAGTTGCAATAAGACAGGAAAAGATTGCGGTTTTGTCATCTAAAGCATAAAACAAGCATTATCACAATCTCGATAATCTATATCCAGTCTGCTTCAATGATCTGGTAAGAACTAGAATAATTTTACCTGGCAGCATTTTATAAACCCCTGCCATACTTTCGGAAATTTCCATACCTAAAAAATGACCAACCATTTTCACTCACAGTAATGCACGATGGACCAATCAAATTTCACCTATTCTCGGTTGACGTGAGATTGGGTTTGTAAAGTATGATCGTGAATGAATCAACTTCTTTATCAAATAGTCAGAATACTTCCAGAAATTAAATGAACTTACTTGTTTGCTAATTAATTTGGACAAGATATTCATAACGAAACCAACTAATCGAGGACACATTCCTAGCGATTGGATCACCTAACAACAACAACAACAACAAAATTTCATTCCATATCACTGATCTTTTATATGGAGATGAACCTTTAGTAAACAAGGAAACTACCGAGATTTTCCTCCTCGAAACATCATATAAAAATATCGTTAACTTAGCTATAATATGATATGATTTTTTCACTTCTGTATATCTATATAGTTCGCCATTCTATATACGCACAAGACATATGACAAAATACATTTTCGGAACAAAACCTTACTGTTCTCATGAACAAGGTCGGTAGAGGCATGATTTCCATCAACTGCTGAATAACGACAGCTAAAACTTCTTGTGTATAAATTTGTTTTTCAGCAAAACATACATTAACAGCTGAAGCAAACATTAAAAAAAAGAAAGAGGTCAGATGAAAATTAACATTCAAACATACGAAAAACATGCAAAGATATTCACGTCATATCGGACGTCTGACGCACCTTTCATGATGGACTTGACGTCACTTTTGGATTCGATAGAGTGTAATGCAACTAGCAGTTCAGCAGGCGATAATGGCGGATTAATAGTGGAAACTGAAACACAATTAGTTATTAAAAGAATGTTATCCATGTCGCCCGAAGAAAAAAACTCGGAATATAAAAGCTGTTTCAGATATTGTTTTGGTAAATAATTTCTCTGTAGAAAGAATGCAGGCGAATCTTGTTACCTGGGTTCGACGCTAACAAGCGATTGAAGACTTCTTTAACTACGTTGGGAGTCTGAGTGATAAGTTTGGGCAAAACATCGATGATCTCGTGTTTACTGAGACCGTTCAGTACTGGTATGAGAAAGCGAACATCTGAAACCCTCTTCTGATACAAATCTTTCACTTTCAACACGAGCTCTGGAGATGGTGAATCTACATTGCAAAAATACAGTTTTGTAATACTGAAAGTCTCTCAAGGTACAATGCAAACAATACAAACTATAACCTTACTTTTATCAGTGATTATATGTAGAACTCTTGTTACCAAGGTTTCAGCGCCTGAAGGACAATGCTCGACCAGACGCAATAACTCAGGTGAGTTCATACCGATTGCTCTAACCTAGACAGAGGAAAAGAAAGTTAAGAAACGATATTGCAAATCATCACATTGTATCAAAATGTTTGAGTTCACTTTTAATTACAATAAGTATGTACTGGATGTTCGAGATGTCGCAAGATTGTTCTTTTAATAGTTGCCTGTGCGTCAACATATACTTCAGCCAAACTAAAGTGAAATATACAAAGTAACGTGCATATCGAAATAGACCAAATTACTTCTTGTAAAGATATAGCTGCATATTTATGTGAAAGAAAGCAGAGTGAAGGATAATGAGGCTGGAATTCATGCTTACTTCAAAAATAGGCTATGATTAGTTGGGAGCAAAGCTAGATACAGATAGAGGTAAGCTTTTATGGATTCTTCAGTCCATTCTAACGCCGCCTGTACTTCTAGAAGCATAGTAAAAAAAAGAAAAGAAAAAAAATATAAAGAGAAGTCAGAAATCAATTAACTGAGTTATCATTTCGGCTTTCATAGGGATTTTTGTGCATTTTTAACTGTGGCAAGTGACTGTTAGAGACAGTGTACATTCCCGTTTAGGCGTACCAGATAATTCTGACTTTCTTTTAGTTGTATCAATATTTTGTCTCTCCTCGGCAAAAAATACTCTGCTTAACTCTGGACTTTTCGAGAAAAAATCTAAAGTTAAATTCTATGCAAGTTGAAAAGCACGAAATATTGAAGAAAAAAATATAGTTTTTTTAATCTTATTTTGAAAACATATAATACCATACGATGTGGGACTTTTCAAGAAATTACGACTCCACTAACTCGGATCAATTTTCTATCCCCTTGAGAGTACGACTGAACAGGGTTGTACTCTTCAATTTGTTAAGGCCGATACAAAACAACGTGCCATCATTAAACCAAAAAGTCACGGGAGTAATAATAATAATCATGACGTCAAACTGAAAATGAAGAAAAACTATTGGTAATAGAACAAACCAATTTTATCGTCTGTGGATGATGTTTCTTTCACCGGTGGAGCATCAATAAGAAGCTGTTGCAGACTATGTAATGCGAAATCCTACACACATTATGGTAAAACACCTAGTTACACTGTGGTAAATGTTTTTCAATCAAGAAGTATAGAAAAAAAAGACAGATCTTACCTCGATTGCTTCCGAAAACTCTTGTCTACTGTGCAGTTTTTTGGCGGAATGGATAGCTTGTACACGGACCTGAATATTGACCAAAGACAATCATTACAGTATGTTCAATGTTGCAGCATGTTTCTCAGAGAAACGTGTAGTGTTTACCTGCTCCGTTTCAGCTGTGGTCAATTCAAGTAGCAATTGTAACCAGTCTTGACATTGTGCAGGTGTTTTGCTGATCAATTCTCTCAAGGTAGAAAATCCCACCATGATCCTTTCCTAACCCATGCAAAATTAATATTTCATTCAATATTAAAGCACGTTAAAGACAAAGTAAATGAAATAATAACTATTAATAGAAAATGTCATAATTTGAACAATGAAAGTTTTTTTCCAACAAACACCCATACTTACAGGGTCGATGCAGTAGTCTTTGATAATTCTCCTGACATTATCAGTGAGGTATGGAGCTTCTAGTATGAATCTTGTGAATAACCTACAATAAAATCGAGGACACAATCCTGGAAACAAAAACTAAATTTCACTAACACCACCCCTTCTCCCCCTTAACAAAGTTCAACAAAGTTGTTAAAGCTTCCTTGGCTGCATGGTCTAGTAACTCAATAAACCCCAATTGAACAGTAGAACTCATGTAAGTCGAAAAATCATCTAGATCGAAAAAATTCGTTGGTCCCGTCAGATTTCCTATCTAACTCTCATATGAAAACTGCTATAATTCAAACTCATTTAAATCGGACAGTTTGTTCGGTCCCTTGAGCTATTTTTGATCATGTAATTCGAATAGCGGCGAAAATATATCCATTGCCTCCTTTTTTTTTGAAATACAGTAGAATCCCGTTAACTCGGACCCTCAGGGGGGACAGAAAATTCGTCCGACTTAACGAATGTCCGAGATATCCGAAGTCTCGATAACTCGGACTTTCTTGAAACGTACGACTTATCAGGATTTTATTAAAGATTTTTGGTGAAAACTAAAAAGAGTCGTCTCTCTTTAGGTTTCCTGTAGGTGAGTGCTAAAAGAAAGAATGGGGTACTAATTAATCACTCTGTATATCATCTAACAATCATCAAATAGAAAAAGCTACACATGTATACAACTTTTAAATAGCTACTGTTTCTTGAAGAAGTCTGTTATTGTCACTTGTTTTAAGAAGCGAGTGACCTCTGATTCTACAACATTGTATTTTACGTTTCTCTCCGCTGCGTGACGCCATGTTGAAATTGAGGAATGAACGCTCTCAGGAAATCGTGTGATTTTAATGAAATTTGCAAGAATTCGATTTCCAATTCGAATCATTTGACATACGGTTTTCAGAAAGTCTGTGTTACATTAGGTTTTTTCGCTAAAGGGACCGAGAAAAATGGTACGACTTAGAGAATGTCCGAGTTATCCGGGGTACGACTTAAGCGAAGTATTTTGGCTTGATTAGGGTCGTCAAATCCAAGGGGAACAGGAAATCCGTACGACTAAGCGAATGTCCGAGTTACCCAGGGTACGACTAAACGGGATTCTACTGTAATCTCCTTTTTTCTGAATGAGACCCATCTCAGTAAAAAAAGACACCAGTATTTGATTAAACACAATACCAGATGCGCCATTTTACTTTAGTTAATTACTGAACATCCGGTTTTGCTTAAGAAGGAAGTGTTTGTATTTTTTTATGCAAAATCGGCTAAAAAGGAGTTTTTCTTTCATGAAAGCTATTTGCCATCTAGATATCGTAAAATGAAGACGATCGCTTTATCAGACATCAAGCGTCATTTTCCTTTTCATGATAAATAAGGTTAAAAAAACTAAGAACCTGCCATTTGAACAAATGTTTTCGTCCCCTGGGAGTTCGAATTACACACCATTTGAGCAGTGCATACTAAAACAACTGCAGAGGTCAGCAGGTATACATGATGTGACATGATGTCAGGTATACATGATGTGACATGATGTCAGGTATACATGATGTGACATGATGTGACATGATGTGACATGATGTCAGGTATACATGATGTGACATGATGTATACACCATATGTCTGAACAAAAACAAGCTAGTATATTGGAATCAAAATGTCACATACTTGTCTCTCGGTTCAAGATGTTTTTTCATTCCATCAACAATGCTGCGTAAGCATATAGAATAACGCGAATGTTTTCGTCTTGTACCATCATCTTCTTGTGATTCTTCTTTTACATACTCCTGATATAACCACAAAATTCCCAGATTTATTCTAGCCCGAAAATCCTCCATTACAAATTCCACCAAATCTATAGAGAAAAAATGGCTAGAGATGAAGCGTTCACAAGCAGAAACCAATGTGATATATATGAATATATTGATAACTAATTTGTTGATGGGTGGATCTTTCCATTAACGAGCATGAAATCTTCACTAGGAACTGATAGAACCAACTTCAAATGCAGATCTTAAAGATGATATTCAATGTGTTCAGATATCCAAAGAATTTCATTCCTGGAAACGCAAGATCACTGAATTCCAAACATAACATTTTTCAGTTAACATTTCCTCTGATGATATCATGGATACAGCCTAAGCCTTAGAGTTTACCTTATTATGGCTTATACTTAACGCAAGAAAGTCATAAATGAACACTATCAAAAACAACGTCACAAAAAGTACTATGGATATATTCTTGAAAACACTCGCAACTGTTGAAACTTCTTTATTGAATCAAATAACTTTGCAGTCAAGGCAGTGTCTACTTTATGGTTTAACGTACCATCCACATGTAAAAACAAATTATTCAACATAATAATTTAAACTAAAGGCTGTTCAGAAATTTGATTACGCTTGGGTGTTAGGACTGTCAGAAAATAATAAGATTTCATAGGAACATATTTATAGCTTCCTGTATCAAACAAAATATAAGATATTATAATTTTTTATAACATACAAACAACTACACCATACTTCTTATGAAGGTTTAACTTGATATTAAGGTTTACCACATAAAAATGCGGATCTTCAGAAATTTTACGAATTTTAAAGATTGAAGAACTTAAAAACCTTACCGTCCGTCAATTCTTCATAAAACTGAATTGCAAGGCCAACTATGATTTTATGTTGTTCCTTGAAAAGAAACAATGTTTGAGCCATTGAAAACAAGTTGATAAGATTTAAGGAATAAACACTTCCACACGAGGTTTGATACTATCTAAGTGGCTAATAGCGATTTGTTTCATGATTTAACGATATGTTTCTAAGGTAACCAAGCAACAATCATGATCAAGGTAATCAGATACAAAACTCACAACTGATTCTCATAATCCGCCTTGATCACCGAAGGAATCAATAAATTAAGGGTAACATACCATTTTAGCTACAGCAGACGTTCCTAAAAAATAGAAATGTTTTTGACACTGTTACAAAATAACTAAGAAAACATTTTAACAGAATATCGATTTTTCAGAGGTTACATAATCCTACCACCAGCATGCAATATCCTTTTGTATGTTGAATGTAACATTTTCTTCAGTTTATTGTCCTTTAAATCTTGTATGACGTCTTGCAGTCGGAACGGTTTTATCTTGCGGACGCGTGTGTGTGGTTCATTGGACATTTTGATGCCACTTTTCAGGTCTGATGCAATTTCTACAAGAACACAAACTTAAACCATCAACTATCAATCATGTTTTAGTTGAATATTACAGACACAATTTCACCTTTAATAGCTCTGGGTTGTTTTGAATTCAACATGCTTATCCTCTCCAAGTGTTGATTGGAGGGAATGACAGAAGGTCCTGCAGAGTCCTGACTTGACATCAAGCTGGATGCTCGACCTTTGTCTGCATTTGCAGCCTATGGTAGTAAAAAAATGGATTTTATTATTTACTAGATTTTTGGAAATGCTAAGAAAAGTTAAACAATCATACCTCCTTTGCCAGTTCAATTCCCACACCCACTCCAGCGTTTGTCATCTGTGTGGCCATTAATCTTCCAAGATGTTCTGCTTGTGTGCTACTTCCAGCAGCAGCAATAGGAGTAAATGTTTCTTGAAAATGTGATGGCATAGTCCGTGGTAAAAACAACATACTCACTAACACAAGATCGGTAACAATTTCCTTGGTTAATTTTGGAACAATGTCTGCAGTGGTCAGCTCAATTGCTTTGGATAAACTAAATTGGCCACCAGGTTCAGTGTTGTCATCCTAAAAGTGTATTGAACGCAGGAATATGACTGTAAAATTTAAAAAAAGATGAAGAAAATAAATACTGGATGACATCAATTTCTTACAATTTTTTTCTTTATAGATTTAACATCTTCAGATGGCCTTAAAATGAAAGAATTGAAAGTTCAACATACTTGAAGCATACATTCCATCTCCATTACTGAGTCATAAAGAAACATAAAGATATAGAGATGCTACTCAGCCTTCAATATTTGTTACAAACCTTTTTTTCCAGGAATCTAACTTGGGTAAATTCTTTTGAATCTTAAAAAGAATTAATGTTCAGGAAAATGCTTTATGACTCGAAATATTCATTATACAATTTGTGAAAGTAAGTAAAGCAATATTTGGACCTGAAACACAATTTTCAAACTCAAATCATTTTCTGATTACACCGGATATTTTGTACTCTGCGAGGGGGAAACCGCCTTAAAGGTTTCATATGATAATAGACCATACAAACCTCAGCCCCAGAAGCTCCCAAGTCAGTCAACAGTGTTCCAATTTGTGTCAAGAAAGGTTCTAAAGAAACAAACCAACACAGGATTCAACTTTCGTGAAAATATTTAAGAAGGATTGCACATAGCATATGTAAATAACTTCATTATGCCCTTACCAGCTGATGGTAATCTTATCACAGATAATAGCTGCAGCTAAAATCAAAATTATAAAAAATGAAGTACAAGTCAAGAACGTAAAAAAACATTGTTTTTTGAAGTGATGCAGGTATGTTCCTAATGTTTTAAACAAATAGTTTTTAGTAAAATCTTCTTCCAATGTTACTATGTTATTTTGAACAGTATCTTTACATACTATACATTAGAATATGTCTTTGTTGCCACATATTTTTTATTATGCAATTTAAGACCATAGTTACAAGAATACATGAAAAAAAGTTGACTTGTGATGAAGGAAAGAACTAAAAGAACATAAAAGATTATTATCTGAATTTTATCCTTTAATTACGATTACAAAACTTCTAGAATATTTTTACTGGATTCAGAACTCTCAATCTGAAGTAGAAATGTTTGCTCAGAGGACAGTGATACCACTATCCAAGTGACCACCATTATTTTGAAGACGAGTGCACTAAAATCAATTTTTTTTACCTTCAGATTTTTACGAACACTGCTAACTTGAGATGTCGATAATGTTTGTGGAAGGTTTGCTAAAAGATGAAGTCAGCGTTGTTATCACGATCAACATAAATGCTTGTTGAACAAATGCTATTGAGGAATTTCTTTTACAACCTCTGCCCTCAACTGAGCTATACTCCAATAGTGTTCAATTTCCAAAACTGTTCGCAGAGCAACATTAAAAATAAAAATGCAACCATTTACAGCAAGTCTTCCTCCGAGTTTGAAATAGACCTTTTCATAAATCACGTCACAACAGCGTAGCTTCAATATTTATTAATATATCTTTAGTAACAAAGCATGATAAAACAACTTAAAATTATTTTGCCAAAATATGAAAAATGATTCACAAATTTGAAGCCAACATGAAATATTTCATGAAATTGAACCACTATCGAAATTTGGTCCAATTTGGCCAAAATTGTACTTTTTGACCAAGATACAAAAAATGATTCCCAAATTCAAATGAGCACCATTGAAATGTTCTACATGCAAATTTTCATGAAAATTGAAGCACTGTCAAAATCTGGTCCAATTTTTCCAAAATTGCCCTTTTTTGACCAAAAGAAAAAGTGACCAATTTGGTCCAAATTTACCCAAATACACATACGCACTGAATCTGAAAATGAGAGATTGTTTAAAATAAAAGAAACAAATGCAGGCAGCGGGCAAATAAAATTACAGAGATAAAACTAAAACGAGCATCGAATCGAAACTTCATAAGCCACAGATTTTTGAAATCAAAGTGACAACCATAAAAATCTTTGTTTACTTTGAAAGGGGAAGTCACAAACACAAAGGTTTAAAGAATAGATTCTTACCATGTAATGCTTCGAAGGATTGAACAACTGTTGACAAAAATAATGGCCGCTGTTTTCCGATACTAGCCAACGAACTCAGCACAGCCATTAAATTAACACTTGATATGCTGGAAGAAGCACATAATGCAAGCAAAGCCTCTAGAGTGGTCATTCCCTCATCAACTAATTCTTCATATTTTACTAGTGGATGGTTAACTGGCACCTACATAAAATAATAAGATAAAATAATCCTTGATGTTTTCTTTTTGAACAGACAACTAATACACTGTGCATTAAATAAGATTTCATATTGCATTAAATAAGACTTCTCAACATGAGCACCATATCACATAGTTCTTCTCTAGGGTTTACAGAAATAGCTAATATTTTTACTAGGAAAAAAAAACCTCAACAATCAATCACATACGATATCCAAAGAAACATCATTCTTTTGATTTTCATCAGACTGTGATTGCAAGGAGTGAACCATGATCAACATCTCCATAAATTTGATGGCATGTGTTCGCACTCTATAATGGATCACAACCTTTATCAATTTTATTATTAACACAAGTGCTTTAAGAATTATAATTTACCACAAAGCTTTGAATAAGTGAACAAGTCCTTATTTATCAGAGCTTGAAAAATCTGTGTGCAAGTTATTTCATGTATGTAGACATACGTTTGCGAACATGTCATGCACACATATTTCTTGACATTCGGGTCTTGAAATTCGGTTCATGCATATGTTTACTTTGTCTGTGTATGTCACAGTTGTTCATGATATGATGACGTTTGCCATGCCTGTGTACCCAGGTGCTTTTGTGCTCGGTAAAATGAGTGAGAGATTTGCGTTGTATGTTATGTTGTCCGTAAAAGTAATATTGTTTACTATAAAGCACCCAATTTAGAAAAAAGTTGAAACATGGTGTACAAGTGAAAAATACAGAACTACAAATATTTTTGGAAGGAGCAGTACATAACATGTTATAAATGGGGGTGGATGTGGGGATATTCAAAACTTAACAGTAATGGGAAGAGGGAGTGATTATCTTATAAGGTTTTTCATCTCGTTGTTTGACGTACTTACCCATCATTATCTGATTCAATCATACCACAAATTTGTCTTTTTAATTCCGTCATACTCTTAAAATACATACAAAGAAGCATTGCATTCACAATGTATCTGATATTTTTGAAATATAAATCTTTCATAAGAAAATGTACCTCCCACATTTGTCGAAGATCTTCTTTGATGGTACGAACTTTGCAGACCAACTGAAAGTAAAAATTAGTTTGATAAAAGTTATCTCAAAAGTTATGATGAATTATTGTTGCAATGAAAAAAGTGTAACCAAATATGGCGGACAGGATATCTTGGTGACTTTGCAAAAATCCTCATTTCATAATCCAACGTTTCTTATTGTCTTGTAAAGTGAATTGCACAAGATCAACTAATAATTGTTTATTAACATTCTTAGTCAGGATTAATGAAAACCAACAAACCTGTAATCCAATTTTATAAAGGGAATTGCATGCCAACATAACTCTCTTCACAACATTAATATTTTCATCTCCAAGCAAATAAGATAAACATCCAATTGTCTTTGACAATAAATCTGTATCCTTTTTACTAAAAACAACAACAAAAACATCATTTTCAGATTGGCCACCTGTCACGATCAACAATATTAGGGAAGGAAACTTGCTTGTAAAAATTGAGATACATAAAATTCCTTTGTGGACATTTAAATGTAAACCAATGAACATTTCCACTTCACAAACATATGACTTGATCACAACAGTTAGTGTCAATATGGCCACAATAACACAGAAGAATGAAAAACCACTAACCATGCTTCTTCAATGAATAAAACTACAAATTTTCGAATATCTGCAGATCGATCTTGTTGAAATATTAAGAGTTCCTTGAAAATATCATAAATATAAATATTATAATGATGTTTTGGTAGAAGATTTTATGCTGTCACCAAAAATATTCGAAGAAGTTTTATCCTGAGTTTCTCCTTTATCATAAAATCAATGGAAATTAAGCTCTACTCATAATAATAATATTTTTGGAATACTATTGAGTGTTATATCATAATGATACTCACAAACATTCAAGAAAATGATCAAAACAGAAGTAAGTTGATATGTATGATGTGCGGGTAAAAAAAAATACAGGAAAAACTAGACAAAACAAGATCAGAGAATTTCCTAACTTACATCCAAAAAGTTATCCAATAAGGTTGGGTCTTTATTGACAATTAACTCTTGTACCTGTGATGAGAAATGGAATGTATGAAATGAGAAATTAAAACCCCCAAAAAGGGACAAAATTTTGGCCAAAAAGGCAAATAGATTTGTTTCTCAAAATGTTTTTGTCAATATTTTCATTTTTTCAAATTCCAAACAACATAAGAAAATTATGATATGTATGAAGAATGATCTGAAAATATGCTTTAAGGTTTTTGCCTATATAAAGCTGGATTACGGGTTCATATCATGGTAAAAAAAAATTCTCACCTGCTTTAAACAGTTAAGTTTTTCATCCACTTGTGACAGTTGAGCTTGATTTAACAAATCAACAACCTATGAGAAAAATTTAGATCTAACCATAATATCTACAGTCTCCTGCAAAAGCATTTGTGAAAAAAAGAAAAAAGACATCATTGGTACTTATTTGCAATACCTTGGATGTTGAAGATAACCAAAAAAAATAGGAAATTTTATTGCATATTTTATTTATAGGGATCCAGCATAAACTAAAATAACAGATGCCCTCATGGGGCAAAGAATTTCTACTTAGTAGTAGCTTATAATAGCTTATCATAGAGAATAGAAGAGACCGACCATAACAACATAAATAATATCATTCAAACTTTTTACCCAACAGCTATTGAAAACATCAAGTATGACAAATTTAAGAAGTAACGTATCAAATATTTCCAGCTTCCAAAAAGAGTCTTCTGAGTCTCAGTCCACCACCTTGGTAAGGCCACGACTTCACATATTACCTGGTCATGAAATACTGCCCACTCTATTACAAACATTTGTTTACTTACCTTTTCTCTTCCATGGTTTACAGAAGTGACACTTTTTAATCTCTACCAATATTATACTGCCACGGAGACATCAAAAATGATTTTAGGAACCCACTCACTCAAAAATGTCAATTTGACATTTTGTATGGCGTGGCACTCAAAGCATTTCCAAAAAGAAAACTTTACAAAGGTTTCATAGTGATCTATTCTGTGATCATTTATTTAACATAGTATATATATACCTTGTCCTGCAAATAACAAGTCAGAACAGAATGAATTGTTTTTGAAACCAGAAATTATTACAGGTTAACGGGTACAAAAGTTCCTGGAGTGAACTGCAACTAAGGGGGCCGTCACCAAGAGATTTTCCAGATTTTTAGAGTCTTTTTAGATTTGGAATTAAGGGTTCATGATCGTAAAAATTCTGGAACCTTTTTCACGAATCGTTTTATACGAAATAATGATAACTTTAAAATAGTCAGACAATACACTAGAGTTCAATGAATGAGATTGAATGATTTAGCAAAACATTCATACCATCTTGTATAAGTCTACTTTGTCTCACATTTTAGTCACATCCTGAAACCACCTTTTGGTATGGTTACCCTTGCAGGATGTTATCAGTCAGTCAGCCTGTTCTACTCATCCTGATTTACTGTTAATGTCTGTTTTTCTGGCAGCTGGCTCAGTCATTGTATCTTTGTCGCAACATGACGTCAATGCCCCTAGATGTCTCTCTACTATTTATGTTTTATAAGTCCCACCAGCTCCCCATTTTACCCAGAGTTAGAATTAATGATTCGTAATTCGTGAATCACGAATCAATTTCTTGTTCCCACGAATCGTTTTATCAAAAATATGATAACTTTAAAATAACCAGGTGATACACTTGTGTTACATGATTGAAATTGAATGATGAAAAAATCAATTCTGTAAAATGTTTTGACTTGTTTTTAACTAAGTTGTTATACATAACATGAAAAATTATAAAAACATGGTCAATGTAAATATAGCTTTAAACTCTGTGAAAAAATATTTTAACGTGCTCCATAATTGAAACAAATTTTGTTCGATATCAATGAAATAATATCATCATCGAAATCATTGCGAATTCTTAATCTTCATTTTAGTAATTTTTATTATCACTTTTTTATTATGGCTTCTAATTCAAAAGTTGGTAAAGTTGGTAAGTCTGCGAAATTCGTTACGGTATGCAAGTGGGAGACAGAACTTAATTGTACTTTGGAGCATGACATCATAAACTGTAAGGTTGAAAAAATAGTGTGCAGCACTTGTAAATGATGGGAGAAGAGAATAAGTAGCAGTAGCAACTTCTCTTTAACGTGGATACGGCCGGGTTTGACGAATGTTGAAAAGGACAGTTTGGTAAAACATCTTAAAGGTGAACAACACAAGAGAGCAGTCAATCTTCAAACTAAAAGAGAGATGGGAGCCGAGGCATATCAACAGAATGTTCTTAATGTTACTCTAATTTTTCGAGGGATCATGAAAATGAATGAAAAAGACAGGGTCTCCATGAGAATTAAATTTGATTCAGCTTATTATTTAGCAAAAATGGAAAGGCCATTTAGTGATTATGATAGCTTATTAAGTTTACAACAAATAAAAAATAATGTCACAGGCATTAAACCAAAATACGAATCACGTAGCAAGAAAACGTGGTGTTGCTACACTTTTAAAAGAATCAATACCTTGGTTCAAGGTTGTGCACTGCTTTAAGCATAGACTGGACCTCAAATCATTTCTAATGATTGATTAAATGTTGCTAAAAATTTATTATCCTTACCAGAATTCCCTCAAAAGGTTAAGAGAACTTAAAGCATTTTCTGGTGCTCTGGAGGAAACTGTACCTAAGCCGAGTAAAGCCCATGGAACACGCTGGATTGATCATAAATTTCGTGCGATGGAAATTCTTTTAAACCATTATGGAACATATATGGCACACATAGAATCACTAAGCCAAACAGATTTACAAGCCACAAAAAGAGCAGAACTTGAATGTTTTGTGAAAAAGTGGAAACATGTATCATTTCTGATACACATTGCTATTTTTCTTGATGTGCTTAGTCCAATTTGTCATCTGAGTATTGCTTTTCAACAAGAGGAGCATGATCCTGTGAAAGCCATACGGCGAATCCAAGAATTTAATTGGACATTGGCCAAACTGAAAATCCTAATTGAATCATCGTTGGATGACCAAAATACAAGTCTCACACATTACAAGCAATGTTTGGGTAAAATTGATGCTCGAGATGATGGACGATTTTATTATCAGGATGTCAAACTAAACAAATATCATGACACAAAAGATTCTGTTTCACCTTTTTATGGCGATTGTTTTACACACATCTCAGAGAATGTGAAAAGAAGATTCAAAAATCTTTTAATATCGCCTGTATTTTCAAATCTGGTATCTTTACTGGATACATAACTTTGACCAACTGATGATAATAATTTAGCCACATTTGGAGGAAACCAAATCTTAGAGCTTACTGAACACTTCAATGACATTTTGCTTTCAAATTCATGCGACATTTATCAGGTGCAAAATGAATGGGATAGGTTGGAGAATCACATAAGATACATTTTATGAAACAATGTCAAAGTAACTTATTTGAATCTTTGGAAAAAAATCTTTACCAATAGCACCATCTTAGAAGAGTGTAAAAACGTATTGCACATATTTGAAATTCTGCTTGTGATACTATTTACAAATGCGAAAGTGGAATGAGTTCAGGATAAAAACTGACTGGCACAACAGATTGGGGCAAAAACGTCTCGATAATCTAACTTCTCATTAGTGAAGAAGGCGCTTCTGTTGAAGATTTTAACCCAGACCACGCAATTAATGCTTGGTATGGCAAAAAAATGCGACAAATTGGAGGAAAGCCGTCACATAAGTATCCCGCGAAGAGGGAAAAAACGAACACAGGAACAATTGATTTGGCAGGAGTTACTTTATCTGATTTAGAAAACGACACAGACAGTGATGATAACTAAACTTCAGTTTTCTCTTAATTTATGTTCATATTTTATTATGACGATGTATTATAATGTTTCGTTATCGGCTGTTTATTACTATCCTTTTCCAACTTTTCAAGTATTTGAATTTTTTTTTTAAAATAACAGAATAACATTTCAAAAAACAAATATCAAATTTTCATTTTAGATGGTAGGATCTCTTTAAATAATAAAAACCGACACTCTTATGAAAAACTCGTGCTTCGCATACAACGTAACACATTATCTAATTTCTTTTCACAAAACGATATTTTTTCTTAATTCCAATCCTGTATGTACCTCTCCAATGGTTGTTTCTTCTCCAGGCATGTTTCAGTCGTGATTAAGTTATACGAGTACGTCAGTTTCGAATATTGCTACATGTATTTTAATGTATTCGTTTTCTTAACTTAAGTGATTAATGCAGACTGTCTTTAAAAATGGCTTTGAAAGAAGTCAGTGTTGTAGAAATATTTTTATATTTTTATTTACTAATGTTGTTTTGATATTCATATCTCACATCATTTTGAACGTTTAGGTTTCCTTTTTCACTTATTGGATATTGAAGTTAATGGGACGAGAATAGATGCCCTTACCTTATATAATGATGAAGTGAGCGAATAGTTAAATGAAGGTTCTCTTTTTTGTTATATCAACGTTATTGTTGGAAGGGTGCTGAATCAATTATATAGTATCTAAAGGATGCTAAAAATCCAGAAAATCAATTATTGTTGACAGCCTCTTAAGCCATGTCTATAGACTGGTTTTGTGTGACTTAACTTGTTGTCGTTCCCAGTCCCATAGGCAGGGGTCTGGAGGCAAAAAACATTAACAAACAAAGGAATATGAGAAAAAACATATAAACCAGGAACAGGAATTTGGCATTATAATTTAATTTGTTTTTATACTTCTCCAAAGTTATGCTATACTTTCGCTGTCTTTTTTACACCAATGTTTTGCCTGGGTCATGTGAAAACTATTTGGGTACTGGAAAATTTAAAAGACCAGATTGAGAAATCGTTGTAGAGCCGTGGCAACCATTACGGTAACATTCCACATATCAGGGCATATGTGTATCTTCATTTGACAAGGGCAATTTACAAACGAGAAAAAAAAATGACACAAATAACCTTTGAGAACCCAAAATTGAATGAGCCCCCTGGGCACTCACTCTAGTAAATACGGCATATGTTCTATATTCTGTTAATAATATAAATTATTGACTATGTATATAGTGTATTTCTGCTTACATTCAATGTGGTGATTTCAAAATTCTGTAATTTATTACTAATAAAAATATAGTCCTTCAGATGTTACTTTGTTCCCTTTAGAGTTGTTGAGACAAAACAAATCCAGCCTGTTTCCAGATGACCTTGATGGTGATTGTATCAGGGGTAGCCTCCAAGATAAGGTAAGCCTCTCTAGTCCCTTTTACTTTTTGATATTTGGGTTTTCTGTCTCTGCATGACTTTCTTTACTTTTTTTCTACCTAGGTTTCAAACGACAAGATTGAAACAAGATCCTCATCCTTCTCAAATGGAAGAAAACTGCAGCCTTAAATTGTGTAAATTTATTTGAAGTAAATGCAATATTTTCATGCTGTTTAATACAAACCCCTTGTTATTTTTCTGTCTCCTTGTTCTGCGAAGCTCATGTGAAAATTCAGTTATTTTCCCAATCAATCAGAAAGAATATATGGAATTCTTCTCAGCCACGCGCCTCGTATAATTGATATACTTCCCTCTGGTTTTGAGAGAAATTTCCTTTTTTTTTTGAAAAAAACTTAACTTTTCCAGCTCGAAATAAATCGGGGAAATCATGTTTTCAACCACAAACTTTGATTTTCTATTCAGAGGGGATCTGGAACTTTACCAATAACGATGAATTAACGTAGTGTACATGAGTCATTGAGGGAAAACTTTTGATAAAATTGAGACCACTCAGGAAATTTCTTCTTTTTTTTTTGTTTCACCCGAATTCGCCTGATATCAGGATAAGCAGGATACCCGGTTCTGTGTTCCCAAAATAGCTCCAACATTTCTCCTTTACATCCATTTTACAGAATTAAAAAATCTGCATTAGTTTTCAAGATATTGAGGTAACAAGTGGCATTGTTGGGGAAAATTCAATGTGGAGCACACATGAAAGATTACAACCATGCGTGGAGCATAGATGAAACTACCTTATCGTATTATGAACTTTGACAGAAAAAACTTATCTTTCTCCTTTTTTATTTTGTTTTTTTCCAGTACCCAAATAGGTAGCCCAATTGGGGCACCAATTTGGGTACTCTGCGTTTTCACATGACAGGTTTTACCTACAAGTTTTGGCGCATGCGCATATCACTATCTAATAATGTATTTAAACATTGAAACCGGTCTATATAGAATGCCGTGTCTCTGCCATCCATGACAGTTTCTTTTGTTTTCTTTTCTTTAAATGCACAGCAGTTAGCTACTCAATTTAAAGAACATGCAGCTAGAGACTGTCTGACTTTTGCTGTGCATGATGAAAAGTTGCCAGGCAGGCATCCAGGGGAAACTTTCTTGGTTTACAGAAAAAACCTTCCATTCCACTCTCCTTGACTTGTTTCCCGTCCTTATAGAAGTATGTCTGTGTTATGGTGTGCCCACCTTCTTATAGGGATTCCACACTTGTTATATACTTAGTCTTGGTATTGTATCAAATCAGTTCAGTGGTGCACCACCTGGCACTGGATGTGTGTGTCTTAATCATCTCATGAACATTTGAAGGTCAACGGCTGGATTTTAGTAGGGCGATATAGTTTGCCATCCTGAGTTAAGCTGTTGCAACCTTTTGCTATTAGGTAATATTGAAAAAAAATAATTCATACCTTTTCTGCGGTGACTTGTAACGTTGTTTTTCCTTTGACATCTTGAATATTGGCTTGCCTTCTCGCCGCCATTTTTATGATCTCGTGTACTGATCTCTAAAGTTTTTAGAGTTTTTAGATAAGATCAGTGTACGACACTTGCGGGAAGCCGATATTTTTATATAAAACTTATGCCGGATTTATAATATTTTTTAGAATCCGGCTTAAAACAACCCAAAGCGTGCTTTCCACCAGAGGGACCTACAAATTCTCATGCGAATTTTAAAATTCTCTCTCAATGGTAACTAAAAAAAGCGTCTTTTACGTCGATACTTTCAGTGAGAAAAATAGACCTTTTCATAAATTACGTCGTTACACGATAACTCAGGGAAAATGTTTCACGTTGTTCTTTTTACGCTTAAGTACCGAGTAATTATAGATTAGAAAAAGGCGATGGATGTTATGACGTAATTTATGAAAAGGTCTATCAAAACGAGAAAAATTGGGTGAAAATTTCAGTCGTTAGCAACCTCGAACCCAGGGTCTCCGTCATCCATCTTCGTCGATGCCGCCATCTGTATATTGAGTCAGTAGGAATTTGTAATTTTCATTGGTGGAAACCAAGTGTAAACGACTGGAAACGCTTATTATCTGCAGCTTTTTTTTCATTGATGTTGTCATGCATTTTTTCTCAAATCTCTCCCCGAAGGAAGCGGACGCTTGTGATGAGCCCTACATCTTTTTATGAATAACTGTAGCTTAAGATTTCAGATTAAAGTTAAAACATGAATTTTGGAACTAACCAAAGCTTGATGCGATTTAAATGTTCGAATGATAACAAGCCATAAGCTTGATGCGATTTAAATGTTCGAATGATAACAAGCCATAACCCAACCCTAATTTCACTAACCCAAAGAAAATTAATAAGGAATAAAGAAAAAAGACCAGCTGAACCTGTATAATGTAATTTCAATCTTCAATCAATGTTTGTTTTTCTATTTTGCGACCTACTGAATTCTCCTCTAAATCCACAATCTCGTACCCAGGGCCACTTTCCTTTTTGCTGGGTTTATTCGACCAACCTGCTGAAAATTGTAAGATTCTCCTGTCAAAAAGTGCTTTTCTTTAAAATGTTTTTGTTTTAAGAATCCTAATTGCTGGCTTGAATTCAGTTTTTTCTAAGTTTTCTTACGAAAATGTTGGATAAAAACATTACGTGAAAATATGAAAAAAACATTTCAGCCAGCGTTTAGAACATATTTTTCCTGATTTTAAGTTGGGAATTGACCTCGGCTATATTTGCACCAATTACTTATGACCTGTATGTAAAAACGACCAAGAATAAAATGCAGGAAGATTTTGTAGATCGGTATACATAAAATTATAATATAATATCGTTAATGGTTACCCGGGATAATATTGTCATTTCTGATGGAACTGTTATCAAAGAGGATCCTGCGTATGTCCTAGAGCACTTAATGATGTCAATTGGGCTACGCAAGCTGCAGAATTCGTCATTTAGACAACCTTTCTAGACATCAAGCTCTCGACTCGCACCGTTATAGTCGCTGTCACGGATTTGAACCCCAACATTCAAATATGAGCATTCAAACACAAGTTCACCAGAATTAAACCTTCGATTTACTTTGTTTAGAAAAACATCTGTAATAAGGAGCTGATTAAGGATGACTTTAACTTAAACCAATCTCTATCAAACGTCTCCCAACAACAAATAGTTACAAATAGTTGTTATAAAATGTCTTTTCTACATTGAAACATTTAATTTCGTCTACGCATAGAATGTTTTTCTAGAAGGCATTCTCTTAGAGAATAATAACAGGGGAGTGACTTAAAACGCATAGAGTTCTTTCATTTTCTCATTACGCCAGACTTTGTAACACTCCATCTTACATGCCCGTTTTCTACATTGTGGATACTATCTGTTAGCAAGACTTCGTCATCAAAAACATGGTTCTGATTAACAACACCATTGACACGAGTTGACCGCGGGTTGCTCTCACTGTCACTACTTCTCCGTGATAGGTCACGTGATAGGTCACTCATGTTCGTTTCGAATGCATGCTCGTCAATGCGTTTAAAAGTCTTGCCCGGTCTTCTTGCTTGCATTTCGACCTCGTTTTCAGTGAAGTCTTCCTCGTCAATAATGATTGTACTCATTTGTAAATCTTTTTTTTCCAGCGCTAATGAAAATGCTTCAATAATGGCTGCCATCATGCCAAGCCCAAATAGAATGTTTCCAGCCGATAATATAAGTAAGTGAGGGTTCGATAAATGCTTGTTGCGAGCAAAGTGGATGTCGCCGTAACCGATGGTTGTTAAGCTGACAAACCAGAAATATAGACTAGACAGAAAATCTAATTGTTCCATCTTCTTTGAAGTTGTCACAGAACAGCCAATCAACAAGATGACGACCATGAAAAAGATGCTGATTCCGAGAGTTTTCAACTGAATGTGCGTCAGTTCTTTAGACATTTTGTATATGCGACTATGCACCATACGAACAAGTAAAGTGATGATTTGCACTATGAGTTTACCTGAAAGTAAATTCAAATTCACCCATCGATCTTATGAAACTAGAACAGGGTCTGCTACCATATTACTGACAGGGCCGAAGACTAGCAAATGATAGTTGGGGTGGGATGGTTGGGGCCTAATACGTTCACGGAGAAAAGGTTGCCAACCACGGTCAGCGAATTGGTCAACGAATAAATATGGAAATGTGGTGATGTGGTGTTGTCGGCAGTTCAAAGCAAAATCACCTTACAAAAGAAGACTTACCTGCCACACTGTACATTGTCACTGCCAAAGGAATACCAACCACAGCATAAAGTATTAGACACATCCTACCAGTGACTGTGGAAGGTGTTGTATTTCCATAACCTAAAAAGAATGGAAGAGACAACTTAACAATTTCTAATTTCATAAGTAACAAATATGATAAGAGACCACGATGATTATGTACAAATTATTTGTTGGAGACGGAACCAAGACAAAAGGAGGACTTCACCATGTGAACACCATGTTCAATACTGTAAAAGAGAATGGGAAACAGTATACCTATTGTGAGCAGGGTAAAAATTGCAAATTCGGCATATTTTAAAAGCATGAATTCGTTGACTTCACACTTTCGAGTGAGTTTCTCCACTACAACCACAGGTAGTGCTGAATCAGCAACAATATCTATACATGCATTGGTGTATCTGTTTATTTTGTGCAGCGAATCCATTGAACAGTTCCAATCTGATAACATTGTATTGTTAAGAAATAGCTCATACAAAGTAGCACAAGTATTTGTCAAGTTCTTATGAGCAGGTTTTTTAACAATGTCTTTAATATTTGGTACGCTGCCATCATTTGGTACGGCAGCTCCTGAGCATTCTTCTATGTAGAAAAATAAAAAAGCGCCAAACATAACGTATACAACAAATATGGCCAAAAACCATCCCAGTTCCTTGGCTTGCTTCTTAACACTTTTTCGAAGTTGCATTTCAGTTCTTGTATGAAATTCTTGAATTTCTGATATAACCTTTTCTAGACGCACTGTGGATACAGATCGATTACGTAGTTCTTGATCAGCTTCGTCCACTTTCAAACCATGCTGATTGGAAGCTATTGAAACAACGGTGATTTTTCTTTGACGAGCATTTGCCGTCGATATTCTGTTAGCTTTATGCAGATCCATTTCTTGTTTAGCAGTTGTAAATTTATTTTCGTTTTCTTTCATCACATTTCGTGCACAGGCCATGTAAATATCTTTAATTTTCATACCCGATATTATCCAGTTTGCGTTTTTGAAAGTAAGTATTTTCAGTTGCTTTTTATATATTTTTTCCTTGATTACTTTGTTTGATTCAACCTTGAAAAACAAAATTAAGAAGAATGGTGAGAATAAATGATACAATAAAATAGATTTGTTGGAAAACAAGCTCAAATGTTTGCCCAAAAATTAAAACAAAAAAATATACTTTCACAATACTTTCATACACTTTTCATATACTTTTGGCAATTCATGGAGTTTGCGTAATAAACTTGTTAAATTTCTTCGACACGTCAATTGGATGAGAATTTCCATCACAAAAAATGGAGTCGAAAAAATACATTTTCGATAGCCATGTCATAACTCACATTCATTGGCGACAGTTGATTTATTTTAGTTGGTGAATTTTCCTATATGTGGAAAGATGAATTAGCTTATCAGAAGAGCGTGTAGAAGTTTATCCATCGACTTATGTGAAAATGTTTCACTCATTAAAGGGAATAATCTATGTGTAACAGCATCATAACGCAAATCAATTCACAACAAAAAAAGACAAGTTTCAAATAGTCCCAAAATACAAGAACAATTTTTCGCTGTTGGAGAGAAGTCGAACTCATAAACAACCATCAATTTCTCACATGAGGGTATTAGTAATTTCATTTGTAAGCCATATTTTGGAAGCAGCTGTTTCTTTATCAAAATTCAAATAACATTAACCAAAAATTAAACTACACAAAGCATGCAAAAAGATATTAAAAAAATACTTAATAATAAAAAAAAGACGAAAAACAAAATATATAGAAATGAAGAACAAAAGTGCTTTATATTTTTGACACACTCTCCATCGTACGTTGTCGCTGATGAAGTAATTGCAACGGAACAAAAGATCTAGAATTTTAGAAGTTATATAAAGTTACTTACTGATAAACGTAAATGCAGTTTGTAAAATGTCTGTCAATTTCTTTGTCCAAATATCTTTTCTACTTATCAATCTGTATATGTAAATGCTTTAAGTTTAGTAAAAAATTCCCAAAAATCGGTGTGTACAGTATAGTATCTTTCATAGTTTGATATAAAGAAATGGATTTGAAAAATATTTGACCTCCGAGATGGAATATTATTTATTTAAGAAGAAGGAGCAAAGACAACCTTTTCTCTAACATTTGCCTTTTGTTTAAAAACAGTTTTGCTTTACAGCAGATATATATCACAAGTTATAGATAATTAATTTTACACTTTAGGAAAAACCGAACACTTGCAATATCATATTTCATTCTGTATGTGTTTCCTTTTTCGTTTTCTTTCATCGTTGCCTTTTATCAAAACTTTTCACAATATCCCTCTTATCAATAGAATTCATAAAATGAAGGGGTTACAGGATGAAATAAACAGAGATATCGAAAAAGGGTTTTCATTGTGAAACGTGAAGTATAGTTCCATTAAAATAAAGGAGGCGATGACGTCACAAAGCATGCTTATGTAGCAAGATTTGTCAGTTTAATAAAATTCAACATTAGGAGTATCTGTCTTGCTATTACCAAAACGCTTTATTGCTGTTGACCTCAGATAACCTTTGTACAAAGATCTTTAGACGTGACATTTATATATCTTTATATGAGAATTCCCCTTAAAATTCATCTGTCAATATACTTTCATTTCTACGTTTGGTGGATTGTCTTGATGTAAGAACTTGTGCCAGGTCATTCACTGGAGATGCAAAGTGTTACAACTTACTCGATGATCGTCTCAATCTAATCGGCTGATTTCCACTATTCCTTCTTGTACACCTTAACGACTGATTCTTCGTGATTGGTTCATATATTAATAATAAAATTGATTAATAAATAATTCTTCTGTTGGTTTTTCCGTTCTTTGTTAACACGATGGTAAAAAGTTTAACTTCTTCAGGACAGGACTGGTATGGGAAAGACCAGATAGGATCAGATACGAGCATACAAGGTTTTCCTGAGTTATAGGACAGATCACGACGGCCAGAATACCCCAAAGGACATTCCCTGCCTTACCCTGTGCTATGCGGTACACAGATCAAGCGAGTATGTACCCAATGCACCCGATCTAGCATTCTATATGTGGTAACTAATCGATTAAGGTCTGGTTTAATAGGCAGTGCTCTTGTTGTAATAGATTTTTCTCCTGATCTGATAGATGAGTCGCATGATGACGTATTTTGTTTCCAATTACCTTGATAACCAGTAGCTTAAACAATGGTCCACCTGCGTAATTAATAAGGGAATCGAGACCATCTGCCTGTCTCTTTTAACGCTCAAACTGCATTTTGTGATTATTACTTTTTATGTTGTGATTTGAAAATAATGTGGTGGATAATAGTACTATCTTATATGACAATCTTGCGAATAGCTCTCAAAAAGTACAGTGTAAATGGAGTCTAATAGCTATGTTAACATTTGCAAGTCATCTATTTGAACACAGATTTCTATTACCATATCATTTCGATTACCATGATAATCTTAACCAAAAAACGATTCTAAATTCTAAATTTCCAAAAGAAAAACACTATTTTCTTTGTATAAGCACCAGTAAAAAAGTGACCAGGCTCATTTGGTGCTCACTTGGTGCTTATTTGGTGCTCATTTTTACATTAAAACCCAAAAATTTCGGCGGGACAAAATTTCGGATATTTTGGTGTCCGAATATTCTGATTTTATCCGAAATTATTTCCTGCCAAATTTTTCGAAAATAAAAAATAGAGATTTTGATTACCAAAAGCAGGTTTAATGTATTCTTGTCTCAGTAATAATAATAATAATAATAATAATAATAATAATAATAATAATAATAATAATAATAATAATAATAATAATAATAATAATAATAATAATAATAATAATAATAATAATAATAATGGCATTATATTTCAATTCCAAAATATTGCTTGGCTCTTACATTGAAAAAGCGTACGTACGGTTGTGTAGATGTAGATGTGGTTGTATAAAAGTAGTTTAAAAAAACCACAAAAAACCACAAAAAATTAAACGATGAAATAAACGGCTATAAGAAACTGCTGAGTTGAGGGAAGTTGCTTTGAAGTGGAGATAAATATAATAGATTGTGATTGTAATTGACTTTTTACAATCTCTAGGTCATCTATGTCAAAAATGCGAAGATATTTCCATTAAAAACATGTCTTGAGTTGAATATGTCAAAAAAATTTAGTCCCAACATTTTTCCTACATTATAAAATCTGTCCGAAAATTATTCCTCCGAAATTGGCAAAAAGTGTCCGAAAATACTACACAATCAATTAAGTATTGCCTATCCTTTGAGTAAAAATTAATGAAGGTAGGAGCAGTGCAGAGAGACTGTGGAATACAATTAAATAATTCAGATGACTGATCCTGAAAAAATCCTTATACAACATTTCAGTTGAGGAAAAAACGTGGTAGAATTATTTCAAACTAGTAAGGTAAACGTGTCGTTATTATAAAGTTGCAATAACCTTATTCCTTCGGTCACATAATAATATTGTAGAAAGAACATTTTATAACATAGCCATATTGTTGGAAGCATGACACTTAAAAAACACTTTGTGACATTGTTGCAACACTTTGTCGTTAAATTAATGTCCCAATGGATCAAAAAGTAGGTCATATATACAGCATTGACCTCCTTTCTTATATCTTTTAATGGCTATTAGGCGATAGTGTAGAGGTGTAGCAAGTTGAATGTCGGAGGGGACGAAGAGCCATTGAGATAAATGGATATGCCCCAAGGCCGTTAAAACTTCCTGTTACTTACTTTTAGGATTACGTTTTTTAGAATCCCATTAGGATTGCGTTTTTTTTGTGAGTTCTGTCTGCGACCTATTTTCAAACGGTCTATAACGTTGTGCATTAAATTTTCTTCTTTCAAGCTCCTTTATTTGAGCACTTTATAACAAGCGAAGCGCAGATGGTTTCCTTCTTTGGGTTATAGGCAAATATTGTATATATTTACTATATTTAATATTGTATATGTATTTGTCAAACAGCGGTTGAGGTTGGGTTTTTACCGAAAGTCGTTTTTTTCGAGTAACTATGTTATTACTGTTTTCAGTAGTTGGAATCATAAACAGTTTCTTCAGTTCTCGCAGAAGTGTTGAATTTTCACCTCACACTCATTTACTTTTTTTTTCTCCAGAATTTCTTAAAAAAATAATATCAATCAAACTGAAGATATATAATAGGGGTAAAATTGTAGCAAAACTTGTTGGCACTCCATTCGACTTGCATATTTTAGTTAAGTTATAACTCCAAACCCCACAGCTCAATTGTTCGTGCCCCAGCCGGCACCCAACGTTGGATTTACGTTACACTAATGTTGTATTTTGGTTTTACGTTATTCAACGTTATTCTAACGTTAAATTAACATAACTTATCAACGTTTACTTTACAACATTGTGACAACGTTAGAATAATGGTACTTAAAAAGTCGACTTTAATGTTAGGTTTTCAACATTAATACAACGTTATCTATCTTACGTTATATTACGTGGGAAAATGAGAAAGGAAAATACGAGCGTGGAAACTGCAAATCTTAATTGAAACTTCGGGATCCATTGTATTATTTTTATAGCAACTTAACCATGTTTTAACTCGTTGCCAGTTAGCTCAAGATGTTTATTTGCCACTTAAAAACTGCTATGTCGGCGATTAATATATTTTGACGCTTTCATAAATGAATGCACACTTAAAGATAAAACAAAATGTATGAATATACAGAAAGCACATATGTATTGAGAAAATATGTATTGAGAAAAATCTTATTTTATTGTCATTATGACTCCTCAGAGAAGTGTGTAAAGAACATCTAATAGGCTAATAAGGTGCGTATGCATGTTAGATGAAAATTGATATTTCATTATCCAACAACTGTCGTGAAATAGAGGTGTAAATTGTCAACGAAACGCGTAACTTGAAAAATCATTTATTGCTGTCATCAGTTATAAAGATAAATTTATTATAGCTGTTTTGTTTCTTGTCTGTGATGAAACTTTTAAAGAATAGTCCAACGTTGTGATCTTTCTTTTCAATCTTAAGTGTCGATTAGGTTACTGATCAGGTGCACATTTTCCTTTTCCACTTTAAATGACTAAACTCTCCTTAACTAATTTTGACTGAGCTCTGGCTACGCTTCTATTTATATCATTTGTATTAATAGAAGGAACATTTTGAAAAAGGAGTTCAAAAGTCTCTCTTCGATGTTCTGGCTTCTATTCCAATGATGTCATACGTAGTTTGTAGACTGTGTAACTTACCCTTTAAAGTCTGTCATGTATTATATGCAATATATGTTTTATAATTTAGTGTGATTATCTTGTAACAAAAGTCGTAAAACGCGATTTTAAGACAAGAGTCATGCTTCGAGGGTAACTTCCATGAAAAATGTTTGGAGATTTATATGTAAGGCCGGCGTTTCGAAGAGTTTTCAAACTTGGATATGATTTCAAACTTCCGATGTATCTGCTAGGGTATAAAAAGTAGAGATTTTTTGATGATATCCACATAAACATCTAAATATTTTGTCTTTATCCCAATGTAAGTATGTATTTATTTGTAGTGTTTAAAGGAAGAAAATTTATAACTGGATTCCTTATGTTCATACGTATTCATAGCAAATTAAGTAAAAACTTGTTAACCAATCAGATTGCTTTAGCCAAAATCTGACTACCAGGTTTTACCCAGCTACTCGCATGTGGCTCGTTTGAGTAAGCAGGCAAAGAGTTGATGAGTCTCTTGGCTACCAAAAAGTGGTATCGTTACTTTCACGTTCAACGAACATTGCTGTAATGTTATGTTACGTTACCCTAACGTTAATTCCAAACGTTAGAATAACGTTAGAATAACCTAAAGTTTTGCGTTCGAAAAAACACTTCAACGTTAGGAAAACATAAAAATGAATGTTGGATTAACGCTAGAATAACGTTGAGTGCCGGCTGGGTGTGTATGGCTCTGTAGCAGTGTCTTTTCATCTATAGATGATACGATACAGCTAAAAGATTCAGCTCAAGACCCTATAGTTCGATTAAAGTTCTATGTGCCCGTGAATGAATAGGTAGCTCCTGTTTCGTTTATCCGGTTGTTTGAAAAGTACAGCTCTTCTGACATAAGTATGTAATAATAATAATAATAATAATAATAATAATAATAATAATAATAATAATAATAATAATAATAATAATAATAATAATAATAATAATAATAATAATAATAATAATAATAATAATAATAATAATAATAATAATAATAATAATAATAATAATAATAAGTTTCATCACCTAGTAATGCACTTAAGAAGTTTCGGTAATCGACACTATACAAATACAGCTCAACACAACTCACATGCGTGTGGTGGAATGATGATAATGGTGATAATGGTATGTATTCACAGTAGCTGAGGAACCTGTTCACTAAAAATCACCAAAATTTAAACCTGTTATATTCTGAAGTTATATTCTGCTGTGTGTACTGTATTTACAGTCCAATACAATTCAGTAAATAATAATGATTGTTTCTTTGGATGGAGGGTAGGATTTGTGACCCAACTTGTGCCCTTACACATGTGTTACGGGTCCAACACTCAGAGTTCTCCAAACACATAAATTATGGATCACTGACCGGCAGAATATATAGTGTACATAAAGTACACATATGTCATTGCTCTATCATGGATTCCCAGTTAACGAATTGAGTGTTTAAGTTGAAAATAGACAAACCAGCTAAAACTATAATATAATAATATTTAGTATATTATAATCATTATTTTTATTTCCGCCCGACGAAGGGTAGAAATCTTTGGTTTACCTTTGAGGATATAGCCTTCAGTTTATGAAGTTTGATGACCGCAGTTTATAATCTAAGGAGATTTCGAAAGTGCTTCAATGTTCAATGAAAAATTGCATGTAGAACAATTCAATAGGGCTGGTTTCAAGTTTGTGATGTACCTAGAACATCAAGAAGAAGCTTTTCCTTATTCTGTTGCAGTTTCCCAATGGTGGGCACAGGGACGTCCCATGGACTTTCAGTAAGGACGTCCCAGAGATGACCCAGGGACATCGAAAGTGAAGTCCAATCCGTCCGTTCGAATAGGATGTCCAACAGGGACTTGGAGAGAACGTTCAAAGGACGTCCTTTTGGCCAAAGATAATGGTGCAATGGTACGTGGACGAGGGGACGTCCACTGGACGTCTAAAGGACGATTGCATGCCCACTGGGTTGGTTATAAATAAGCTCACTTGCAGAAAGCCTTATGCTCTAGGTTTCTCTAAAAGGGAAGTCATAACACCGATCATCCTTATTTGAAATTTGGCGAATTAAGCTAAAATTTACCTCTCAT
Organism: Turritopsis rubra; assembly: GCA_039566895.2. Lineage (NCBI taxonomy): Eukaryota > Metazoa > Cnidaria > Hydrozoa > Anthoathecata > Oceaniidae > Turritopsis > Turritopsis rubra. The sequence goes on along the minus strand of CM077626.1, from coordinate 8,805,023 downwards.
ACAATAGACATTTCACATCTCAGCGGAAATCTTCAAGCCGAAGGTTTCTTGTTTATTTTGACTTTCCTATCCCTTGAAAAACCTTTTTATCAGTTCTACACGGTGTAATTTCAATCAGCGTTTGTTTGGCTTTAGGAAATTACCAATATAAGGATTATTTGGTATGATACCGTTCAACCACGATCTAAAAAAAACTTGTAAAGAAAAGACGTCATCTTCGTTGTCTGAGTTTCCCCAGTTGAAGTTCCGATATATCGCCTTAACATTCACGTTCAAATCACGATATCCCTATTTTGGCGACAAATTTTGTCAATTTTGTCACGATGAAAACCAAGCATAAAATTCATTTTGAAGAAGACGTCTTCCAAATGTCTTTTAGGACAGCTTTATACAGCCGCATAATCGCCGTGTCGAATTAAATTACTTTTATTCGGGTAAAATTCGGCAAAAATGCGACAGTCACTTTATACAAGTTTTGTTGCTGAATATCAAATTCGACATGGTTTTAGACAGCCACATAAATATCGCATGAATTTATTACCGTGCTCACATTTACTTAATTAAGGTGTGTATTTATTTATTTTAACATTTTTAAACAATTTAACCAAGCAAGATTGCTGATCTCAAGGTCTTGTCCATCTTCACTGTCATTTCTTGCATTTTTTTCACGAAGTTCTATCAAGTTGTTATTAAAGTTCTATCAAGTTGTTATTAAATTCGACTATTATGCGGCTGTATAAAGTGATGCCGAATTTATGTCGAAGATTGCCGTTTTATTCGACAAAGTCTGCTGCACTTAATTCATTATGTCGCACTTAATTAATTTTTCACTTTATACAGTCGAATTTTCGCCGCATTTAATAAGTAATTTAATTCGACACGGCGATTATGCGGCTGTATAAAGCTGTCCTAACGGATGGAGTGGAAATTGAACTCGCAATCATTGAATTGATGTATAACAAGTATAACAACATCTTATAGATGTTGACGTTGAAAAAAATAAAATAAATAAAATGTCCAGAAGGGGCTCAATATCCCCAACCAACCTGCTAACGTTGTGGCGATGAAAGCGTGAAAACATGGTAAAATTATAAACCGGGCAAAATTTGGTTCCCAAGTATTGAAAACCTTTTTTAAAAAATTTATTTTGACCTCCTAGTTAAGACTTACCACAGTTTCCATTTCTTCTTCCTCTTCACTAATTAAAAAGGAAGGAAAAATGTCTTACGTACAACGAATGGCAATACACCATTGAGTATAATCTGCCATTATGATTTATCAATTTGACCTCTAATTTGAAAGGAGCTTGATGCTATGGATCCCAAAAATGTACCTAACGAACGAGTTTTTAAAAACACAAGAAAACCGTGTAGCAACATTTGGGTTGTTCAAGTAGTATTTTTTTAAATTTTTTTGTCTTGTAAAAATGTAGTTATTAATGAAACAATGATACTGTTTGTTTGTCTTTTATATACTTTTTATTAAAAAAGCAATGCCTTTTCCGCCGATAGAGTCTTTGAAAATCATAACATCTTTCTCCCCTAAGGGACATCCACAGGGGCAGAGAAAACAGGGTGGGGGCATGCTGTTATGTTTAAGCACATAAAAAGATACGTCTGTTTACGAGCACGTTTTCTTTGCAACTCCCATATAACTGAAAGTCATAAACTAAAACCACATACACCTCCCTCTACCAAAGCAAAATATTATAAAATACAACTATCTTGTTCGTAATGAATATTTTTTGTGTGTGTGTCTCGCAGAATTATCAAATCATCATTTTCGTTTCTGTATGGTGAATTCACCGGTAATGAGAAACTGTAGTGACGTTTATATTTTTGTCCCTTTCGCTTCTGAACCGTAATAAAAACCTTGTCTCCTTCTCTCAGTTTGTGCTGATAAATTTCCGTTTTCTTATCACAGTTGTTCTTGGCTTTCTCGCGATAAGTTTCATGATGTTTTTCGACTTCTTTGTAGCGTTCAGATTTCTGATTGCTCAGATTCGGAATTCCGTAGTTTGTTTCGCGCTTTAGGAATAATTTAGCTGGTGTTTCGTTTGTTGCAGGGTGGATACTGTTACGGTAGTTTAGTAACGTTATGTGTAAGGAATGCTTTCAGTCTTCAGTATATTGGGCGGTTTTGTGATGAATCTTTCCACCTGACCATTACTCCTGGTCCATAATGGAATCGATGGTGAATATTTGATGTTTCGTTCTGCAAGGAATGTTTTAAATAACGTACTGTCCCATTGTGGTCCATTGTCTTTTTTCCTTTCCGATGGATAACCAAACATGCTAAATAAATTCTTAAGGTGATTTACAGCGGTTTGAAATTTCGTTGACCGTAAAATTTCGACGATTGGGAATTTTGAGAATAAGTCGATAACTTTGTTTTAACGGTTTCATAGTTATCATTTTCCTCTGTCAATGTCTTATAAATTTCAAGTGCCTGGGCACCTCCCATGTGTAGTAATAAAGCTAACTTCTATTTCCCATCAGTAACTCCAGAAGCCACTTTAAACAATTCAAATTCTTCTTTCCATTGGGTACACTCTCGATGTAGATTTGTAGAGTCTGATTGATCAATTGTAAATTGTTCCGCTGCAGGAATATTCGGCATTAAACGAGCCATAGTTTTTTCATGTTATGCTACGTAATAAGTAAATAAATTCCAATTTATCTCGTCGCCATGTTATGTTTAAACATATAAAAAGATACGTCTGTTCACGAGCACACTTTCTTTGCAACTCCCATATAACTCAAAGTTATAAACTAAAACCACATACACAACACATGCTACTGGGCTAAGTAAACGTTTTTTATTCATTGTTACCCTTTTTATACGGCTAAAATCTAAAAATGACTTGAGTTTGTCACAAAAAACATACAGCGTTATACAGCGTTTAGGGAGGTGTAGAATTGAAAATTTTCTTTGTCCAACCACAACCATGGGGGACATTTTTCCCCCACTACTTTTAGTTACCCAAATTAAATTTGCAGCCGCGGCCCCTGAACCAGATCCCAAGCACTCTTGGACAGTCAACATGGTTTGTATGGCAGATAGATTTGCAAAGAAAGTGCTAACTGGCCAAGAAAATGTTGTTTTAGCCAAAGCAAGTCTTGGGTTTAAAAAAATTAAACTAGACCTCGAAGATGATGAAAAAACAGTCAGAAATAAAATTGTGTCTGGTGAGAGTGAAAGACCTGGTGATTTACCAATTGGCTTTCTACAGCTGCAAGAAGCTGGAGGATTCGAGCTGATGCGGTACATTGCTAATCGTCGTGACTTAGAGGTTATGAAGTGTGCAATGTCAGCGAAAGCTATCAAAAACATGCTTGGTGGTAGTCAAAGAAAAATCTACCTTCGACCCATTCAGCATTCATTAAGCACCCAGCCTTTAGTTCCTGAATTAAGCAACAGTACTCTAAAGGAAATTTGTAAAGTTTGTGGATGCCTAATTTTGGTTTTTGAACTAAGAAGGCACTTGAGAGAATGCGCTGAAGAAAATTTTGATGATGAGTTACTTGAATACAGCCCATTTGAGAGTAATCCTTACGTAACCAACTCAACTGCACAAAGCAACACAACAGGTTTATTTACTAATCCTAGTTCAACTCCAAGTGTTTCTGAACCATCATCAACTACTAGGCATTTAAGTCAAACTCCAGCTTCATCCAGCAATACCACACAATCCGTGACTGCACAATCAATAACTGAAGACGAAAGTCTATCTTTGACAGTAAACAATGAGGATACTTCAGACATAAAAGCAATTATTGATGAAAGCAAAGAAAACAAGAGTTTCTAGAACCCAACATTATTGTTAAAGTATATGCAGACAAAATTGATAAAGGGTAGACGTCTTGAAGTGACAGATCCAAATCTCTGCAAATGGACATACCAATTTGATTATGGTTGATCGTAGTAGTTTAGTTAGGACAGGATTGGAAGAACTGGTGACACTGGAAGATAAATTCGTTACCCTGGAAATACAGTTTTACGGAGAAGAAAGTTGAATTATTTACTTCTTTTTAAAATTATGATATGATTAAATTGTATCGTGATTTGTAAAGTTAAAGTATTGAACAACCAGATGCCTTCATGTGGTACTTTCTTCATACATCCTATAGCATACCTTAATGTAATATAGGTTGCTGAAGAATATGGTGGTCCAAGAAAAGAATTTTTCTTAGTCATGATGCGACATGTAGCAGATACATATTTTCAGCAAGATATTAGAGAGGATTTGGAAGATGATTATTATGCAATAGGTTTACTGTTTGGTATGTTAAATTTTTGTTCACTAATCAATTCAAAGTGACGATTCTTCTAGGTCTAAGTGTAAAAAATCTGATAAAGTAATTTGAAAATGATTGCTTTAACGATATTGTGCTTATTTCTACTATTTTCTTGGGAGGAAATATTTCTTTCAACTCAAATATTTATGATTACATTATTCTAGGTATCAGTATGTTACAAAATGGCAAAATACCTCAATTTGTTGGGGAACAAAGATAAGAAGAGATATTTTACAGTGAATCTCCTTCTCCATGCATGCAAAAACTTCGTAAAGGATAAACAGAGTTAGGAATAGTTCAGGTAGGTGATGTCAACACGTAAGTTTTCATATTTTTCAAACATGTCGAGCTAAAATGAAAGGAAAGGGACATTGACTGTAAACATTTACTATTGTTAATGTCAATAAATTTTTTATAGATTGTTGAAGCTTTCCCAACATTCATCAATTTATTTCATCCGAATGGAAGTAACATACTAACCTTGAAACGCTTTTTAAATCTATTGAAACCAAATTTTTCCGAAGAGGGTTCTAACAAAAGGAAGCATGAGAATGATGTATATGGGAAATTTGTTAAATATCTAAGAGAAGCTGCAAGTTTGTGATGTAGAAAATTGACAATTTCTGATATTAATTATTTTATTTATTTATTTTGTTTCTTATTGTTATTCTTGGTCATAGGTAATAAAGTGATTTTTGTGCTCTTAGGGTTAATATTTTTCCTTTGTAATCAATATTTCGTTCACTGTTGCAAATGAATAAATAAATGTAGTTCTGACTCTACGAATGTTGAATTTTATGTCTTTTAATTTGATATTTCCATAGCAAATAGGTGAGTATTATGGAGTTATGGAACCTGAGATCATAACCGCTGCTTTGCAATTGCTCTCTGAAATGATAAGTTGTATTATTTTTGTATTTGTAGGTGGTCGTAACATCAATCTTGGTAGCTTATTAAGGTTTGTGACAGGCACAGATAAAGAACCACCTCTAGGTTTTGAGCTGCAGCCATCTATATATTTCGTTGAAGCAGAAAATGAAGAACCTTCAGCTTTACGCCAAAGGCAAATACATTAATCGACTTTCACGATTGCATATTTGCATGTTGTACTACCAAAAATTGAAACTTTGCATAAATTTTATGATTTGGCATTCTGCAACGAGTACTTTGGACAAAGGTGAAGTAATTTATTGCATACTTTATCCTAACTACCTTATCGGTCTTTATCATTTTTCAAATTCCACGGTCAAACTTTCCCAGACAAACTTCTAACATAGGTCCTTTTAACACTGGGTTATGAAAATTAATACCATTAAATTCCAATAAGGTAGTACTTGAGTTGTGTTTTCTTTTTTACAGCATAGAAATACTTTCATAGTAATAAAAAATATATTCTTGGTGCATGTTATTTTTTTCCCCATTTTCCAATGACAGCCGTACATATCGTTAATAATTTAAGTTTCAGCCCGTACATTTAATGGGCTAAAACTTACATGTTGAAATTACAAAAAGTCTATTTTGGGCGAGAAATTTTCATGGTCGCCTTATTCTTCCTTTTCCTTCCTTTTCTTTTGTTTGTCAGATAACGTCTGAATCAATTTTCATTTTCCTTGAATAGGAATGAATTTTGAATAGTTTATAGACATGACACGTTCTGTCCGTAAAGCAATAGGTTATCTATTTGCTTTTGGAAATCGTTGTTATCTATTTTGCTTTTCATTAGAAGCCCTTGTATTCTTGTTGATGAATACTTTCATCCCAAAACTTTAAAAGTATTTTTTTTCCACCCTGGACATTCTTATTCCTTTCATTTTTCAATGAAGGAAAGTGGATCTCAATTCACCGAAATTACCTTTCCATTATCTTAAGTGTGCACCAACTAACGGAATGTCCACTACCTACCGAAGTGTCTTCCACCTAACGAAATGTCCACCACCTAACGAAATGTGAGCCAACCAACGAAATGTCCACCACCTACTAACAAAATGTCCATTGCCGAATAATATGATCACCACCGCCTATCAGTCTGGTAATAGCGCAACATTGAACTTTTACCCCATGTAACGACTTAGCCACCACACCAAATATATTTATGACACTGTCGTATTGAAAGATCACAAAACGGTGACTTTAAAGCACATGTCATAAGCGAATGAATACTGTATCACATTAAATAACCACAACACGAAATGCTTGTGCTACCTCACGTCATGTCAAACGACCACTTAAGGCAGTTATGGCGTTCCATAAGAAAGCGCACTCTGTCGCAATCCTGCCAATGAAGATATGCTGAACTGCACAAAGAATAACACAGGCAAAGTTTTTAGAAAAATATAACATTCAACTTTCACTTTTTTGATGGCAGCCGGAAGAAAACCACTATGATTGAAATACATTTTATTGTCATTATACTTGTTCTGGATTCCAAGATAAACTTTGCTCAAAGTACGAAAACTTTGAAATCGTTTGAAGGTCATGTTGGTGGTGGAAATTACAGCTATTTTTCACTGCCCCAACCCAGCGGAGAAGTAACCCTTCTACTGCAATCTCTTGAAGGCGATGCAGATTTATACGTTTCCCAAACTTCTAAACATCCGACTTTTGAAAACTATGACATTTCTTCAACGACATGTGGAATTGATGTTTTGACTATACCTAGCAGTTATTACAGACCAGTGGGCATAGGGGTATATGGTCACATATATGCACCGATTTCAAAATACAAATTACATGCTGTGATAAATTTTACAATGAGTAACTTTGATGTACAGGTTTTAGGGACTGGAGTGAATGAATATTTTGATGAAGAAGAGTCTACACCTTTTTTCGGGTCATTGTTATGGGAAGTTTTAGAGACATTGCTGAAGATTTTGGTAGAAATTTTGCTATGATTATTGATATAGCTAGATATGGTGATCTTGCTGACAATATTTTTTATTGAACTAACCTAAATCAGGTTATCAACTGATGCGAAAAGATAACTCAATATTTCTTGAATAGTGTTAGGGAAACTAATAAATTATTTTTATGTTAAGTGTATCATCAAACTAACAATGAGGTCAAAACTATAATGACTTACTTGCTTGAGTCTCGTTACTACTGATCCGTTCCAGTTCTTGGTGTAGAAAGCAATTGAATATCCCTAGTTCTTCTTTGAAACAGTCTTAGAATAACATGTGATACATGATCAAATTTGTCACATAAAACTTGTCGAATTTGACAAGTTTGATAGTGTAATATCAGTAGATTTCTAATTCCATTATGTCGACATCAATATTTAAAAAGTTGCACAAATTTCAACTTTTTTCAATTTGTTAAGTAACAGCCAATAACCAACCTTTTACTGTACCAAAATGAGTTTCACGGTGTGTTAGATGTTGACAATTTGTCAACAAATTGCTAAACTTTTAAATTCAACAAATTGGATTTGATAAATTTGATCTTGTGTTGCCCACTTTAGAGTTGTTCTTACCCGTGACCTGTTTGTAAAATGGGAAATGCCAATTTGAATTGGCAGGCAAAATGAGAAAATTAAATTTCGAAATGAAATAAATGTTAATAAATGTTAACCGTTTTCAATTCAGATAGATCCAAAGTGTCTTGTTTACAAACAGGTCATCTGGATTAAAAACTGTTCAATCTCATTGACCCGCTTAAAAACGCTTTGTCCCGTTTGTGGGATGATGTAAGCATTTCAAATTGCGATAGCGTTTACAACGGGGACAGAACAGAGTCAAATCTAACAACTAAAAGATGCACTCATGATTTTTATTTTTGTTTTTCATTTCATTTCATTTTCAATTTCAATTTCGTACAAATTATTAGTGTTATTTGATTTAGTGTTATTGGATTGTATCACATATTTTTGGATACGGAGCTATGAGTAACTTTTTATAAATTAATTCATGATTATGTTGCAGTGAAATAATTTGGTTTTGTAGGGTTTTATCAAAAGCCTATAGTGAGGATAATTTTAGTATAAATTCAATGGCGTTTCATCGTAAATAAAAATGGGAAATTTTGACCTTTAGGCTTCCAGGGTGTTTTCTTCCAGGGTGTTAGCTAGGTTCTGAGAGATGACGTGTATCATTATTTTCCCAATTCATACAATTTCCCATTTGTTTGCATGTGCTGCTAACTTTAATGCCTTTCGCAAAACTTTTCAATAGCTACAGAAATAACCTAAAGTCACTCATGTTTTTCAAGTTGAGAAATTCAAAGGTTCCTATTGTTAGTCTCTATGTAAGACCATACTGGTTTCCCAATTACCTACTAAACATCATTTTCCCAAATATTCTATGTCCTGTCCTGTCTTCAAGCAATGTTATTTATAAAAACAAAAATCTTTGAATGTAATGAGTGACCTGTAGGAAGACTCAAAATTTGAACAAATGAATATACAATACAGCCCAAAAGAAACTTGTGAAGGAATGAATTTTTACATGAAAACACAAATAATTTTTATGTCTCATGAATTCATTATTAAAATCTTTTGTATTCTTTGTAGTTTGGTTAGATGCGTGCTTGAACTGAACATGAAAATGCATGTTAAATAAACAAAAGACTGTTAATTTCTAAATTAAATAGACTATGTCTTTAGTTCAACAGAAAAAAAATAATACGATGAAAGGGACACTGATATTCAACTTTACTAATCATACACTTTGTTGTTAAAGTGAATAGCTTTATGAGGAAAAAGATATTCATGCTTACTTTCATTTTTCTAAATTCTATTATACTTCTTTTCAAATTTATATTTGATACAAGAAAGCAAAGACAAGAATTCCCTGTGTTGTCTTTTCAAATTCCATGCAACCTGAAGTATCTGAACATTTTCTTCCACATTTTGAAAAATGATTATTCTCTTTCACTTCTCAAAGCCTCTAGGACTTTTATATCACTGAAATTGCACTTGATATCCTTTCAGTAAACTGCTTGCCATCTGAATTTGAATTTCAATAACTGAAGTGGGATAGTATTGCTTCTTTTGTAATTATGGCAGTTTTAGTTGGAATTAAAATGTCACATGGCTACGATCTCTTGTCTCTTTTTATTGCCAATTTATTTAAAAATCAAAATTTATCTTTTATTACCTATTGGGTGTTATTTTATCTATTTCAAAAACTATTATTTTGTATTTTCAACCATTTGCAACCTATCATTATTTTGTTGAATTGAATTATGTTTTTCCAAATTTTGTCCTGGTAATAAAGCATGGCTAGTGGTTTCATTTCTGTTACCAAGATCTTTTTTAGTACTATAGAAGTTTAGGACATAAATGTTGCATTTGCTCAAGAAGATTGAAGTCACATAACAGTGCTGTCAAGTTGGAAAAGATAAAAATGATTAGTGACACTGTTCATGTTCAAGCATTTTAATCTTATATCTTCTGGTGTTGCTCTCCCTGTTGTCTCTTTTTATGAGTACACAAAACTCAAACTCAGTACTTGAATTAAAGGATTGTTCAGGTTTTCAAGGTGTAACATATTTTGTATTAAACATTATCATAGAAACATTATCGTCATTGATGGTAAATTATGTCAAAATCATTACATGAAAATCAATGCTGTCTTCAACAAAACATCTAAATGGTTAGTTTTATTTAAACATCTTTTTGTTGTTGTGTTTGTTCTGTTGTGAGTGCAAGTGCTTTAACATGGGTCATTTTCTTTAAATATCTTAGATAAAAGTAGATGTTGATGTCTAAATGGGAAGTAAATGTAAGAATGTAAAAATGACGTTGATCAATCTCCAAAATGGAATTTGCTTTGAACAAGACTAACCTTAATATTCCATACTACTTTCACTTACAAAGTATGTGTTGGGATGGATTTCAGTTTTTTGCAGAATTGAACTAAATAAAAATGTTATTGATATTGACAATGGATGGTATGTTTGAAATTTTTTGTTTCAATTTTATTTTTATAGTCAGCTATCACGCTGTGTCATATATTTTGTTTTTTGATATTTCAGGGGAATCGTATCCAATTTTCTTTGGCCTAAGATAATGTTTTTTCAAACAATTTAATGAATTGCCAACTGTTATTCCTTCGGAATCATCTATAACAGAAAACCCCTTTCATTAATTTTAATTTCCTCTCTTTTGAATATATGATGTAAAGTTATTTTTAGTGCATGTTTGTGCTAAGGAAAACTGCCAGAGTTAATTGTGCTTATATAACTGTATAATAGTGCTGTAATTACCACATTATTGCCAAAGTATTCTGTTCCTGCAGCAATCTCCTACAATGGCACCAAAAACTTCCTAGTTCAACAACTAGGAAGTTTAAGGTGCCATTTTTTACAAGTTTACTTCCATCTCATTTTATTAATGTGCTGGTTAAGAATTTTATTTCATGCAAAAGATTTTAGGAACAAATTTCTTTGTTTTTTCCATATTTAAGAGGATCTTTTAGAATGTTATGAGATGTATTATCCAACAAATTTTCATCAGGCAGCATCAGTATCAGGAATTCATATCTGACTAAGTTCATACAAAAGCATGGCACCAGAATGACAGTGATATTGCTGCTTAATGTCTTCACTGTTGAAGATAAATGTTTAATGGTTGCTATGTAACTGTTATGTTATGAAAACTCATTGAGCAGAATGTTTTGTGAATACTTTATCATGTTTGTCTCACAAGTAACTTCAAAATAAACACTACATGTTGATGAGCATTGGGAATTTCTGTTCTTTGTTTGTTGTCCAGCAGAATTTTAATGGCCTCCTAATTGTATTTTTGTGGTCTAATGTTCGAAATGTTGCGTGGTGAAACTTTATGTAATTATGCATTTTAATAGTTGGCTGTGATCGTATCATATTTTTGCCTAGAACTGACAAACTGTTTAATTTTCCTTATTAAAAACTACAAAGTCAACTAATTGATTTTTTATACTAATATTTTAATTAGCATCACACACCATAACTTGAAACCTAAGAAGAGTTCCTTGATGCAAGTCTACTACAAGGAAAACTTTAATAGATAGGCGTGGAATTAAATTTAAGTTCTTGTAAATTGAATTAAAAGTGTTTTCTTCTTATTCAAATTTATGACATCATTTTATTCCAGTCTGCACCATTTTGAGAAAAAAATTGGATACCTATCTAAATCAATTTCTTTTGAACCAAGATTTCCAAGAATGTATAGTATGATGAAAGTGAGTGAGTGGGAGTGAGGGAGTTGTATGACGAACATAAGGGTTTACGTTTTGGAAGAGTTGGAAGAGAAGAGTATTTCCAAAAAATCAGTTTTCCCAGTTATACTGTTACGTTGTTGATTACAAGTTCTATAGTTTTGTTATCCCCTAAATTCATAAATTATGCTACTGATTTTCATTTTTGCTGTAATTACTAAATTCTGAAAAATGATGACATTACCTGTTTATAATCAAATAATAATTTAGCAAAAATGCTTTGATTTGACAATTTAATGTCAGATTTGGCAGTATTTTCACCATCAATCATTTTCTTTATGACAACACAATAGTTGTTAGAACAGTTTTTAAAAAGTCAATTTCACTATTAGTCATTCAGTAATAAATAGTTCTTGAAGTTTTGAAAAATATTTAAAGCAAAATTATCCGAATTTTTCAAAATTTATTACTTCAAGAATTTCGCTCATGTTCTTAAGTGCTCCCATTTAAATTCCATAGGTATGCATATCAGTATATTCCCGAAAGTCTTAATTATGCATAATTTGATTGGTTCCATAATAATTAACCAGATGAATATCACCCCATATTTTTACACCATCCACAGATTCATTTCAATACTTCATTGTTGTCTGATATGGTGATTTTCGTTTCCTTCTCATAAACTTAATTTCTCTCTTCTAATATTTCCTTTATCAATCGGCAATTGTCCATTGAAACAGCATGATCATGATCTTATGGAAGTAAATTCTGAAGACGCTTTGGAGCTGATTCATAAATGTTAGTCCAGGACATTGACTCAAAATGTAATAGAATGGATGATATTCCTAGAGCGTTAAACAATTGCAATTAATTGATATTCCAAAACCACGCCCAGTAAATGTATATTCTGTATTACTGTATTACTTCAATTCATTCATTAAATGATACTAAACTATTTCCAGAGACGTCCTACCCATATAAGAATGTTAGTATGTTTCAAGTGCCAAGCACCCATATTCTCTTAATGAATGGTTTGTGAATACTAATCAGTGAAGATATATATCTGTAAAATTAAATAATTTTATGCCAATATCAAGATAATGTTAGTGGATATGATATAGAAGATGTCTTAAGTCTTTTCAGACTCTAACATCTAATTAAACAGTGAAAAAAAATAATAGCTGCTGTATCTAGTATTTTTTTAAATATTTATGAGTAAGGGATAAAAATAAATGTATAATAATATATTTGTGAGAAAAAATGGGGGGATATTAGACAAAATGCATATTTTTAGGAAGTGCAATAGAATCACTTAATCACATGCAGTTTGGTTATGTTGTAATTTTTCATTTTTCAATTTTACTTAAATTGCTTTATTTTTGTAAAAAGTTACATTTCCTCAAATCTCCTCCAAATGATGATTTCAGTTTTATCAGAGGAAATTGTTGGTAATTTTGATTATGCAACGGAGCCGTGTCACCTAGTAGCTTTTCATTATGAACATTTCTTCATAAAGTCATTTGTTTGTAGTGATACTATGTTATCTCAAGTGTGTGATAAGCACTAATGTGTCTTCCTATTTGCTATTATATAATAGAAATTAAAAATGCAATTAAGACTCTAATTTGGTGTTATTAAATTGTCCCATAAAACATCATTTTATTATAGATCAGTCATATTCCTTCAATGCTGCTTGGAAGAGTAAGTCAAATAAAATATCACAACACGTTTTTTGTGAAGTATTGGTGAAAAACATTTCATGTGTCAGGTAAATCTTTTCTGTTTGATTATCTTTTCTTACTTGTAGATTTTTTGTTGTATTAGTTACATGAGCCATCAGCAACAAACCTGTTGTGTAAGGCTTCTATTTACTATAATCTGGTCCCATAATCTCTCAAAAAGAGAAGCCACACCTTAAAATAACTTGACAAGGGGACACAGTCATTTCTCAGCAAGAAGTACAAAGGCCAAGGAATCTTCATTGCGGAGTAGAAGGAAGTCCTCATTGTCCTTCCTTTGTTCAGTTGATCCTTTTTTTTAAAGTGTGTGGAGTGAATATACATTACATTAAACTTATAGTAAAGACAAGAGCTTCAGCATGGTTTCATTCTTCACAACAGCTGCTATTTCAAAATTGTTTCCCAAATTAAAGATATTCCTGCCCACACGTGTTTCATTGTAATTGATATGGGTTGAGTTAATTGTGATTCAATTAAGGAGTGCATTGTAATATAAATATTGTTTACTTTTTATAGCAGTCAGTGTTATAAAACATTTTAAACATTTACCCAATTATGAATTAAATTGATCAATATACTTTATAGAGACAAAAAGAAAACTCTTATCTAAATTCGAAACTTCAAAATGTCATTTATGTCTAAAGTCAGGTCATTAAGCAGCATGTTCAATTAAATAGCTTGTTGCGGTGAATGCTGTTACATAACAATGATCTAATGGAAAAATAACTTTTTTATTATTTTTTTTCAAATATCAGGCAGACTTTAGTTTTTCTATTTCCAAAAATATTAATAGGAATTTCATTGGCACAAAAGAGAAGTCTTTTTAATGTCCTCTAAGTCCTAACATAGTTCAGTAAGGATCTAATTTGGAAATATTAAAAAAAAAAAATTTTTTTTTCAAGTTCTATTGAAAAGTCTTTGGATACAGGATAATATTAATCTTTCTGATGGAGATTATCACTTTACTATGTTTCAATTTTAAAAATTGCATGACATGCTCCGTCCAATCAATTTCATTAATTGCTCCTCATGTTTGTATTGCATAATAACAATTATAAAGACACATTTCCCATTATGTGGAAAAGAAGGTATTCATTAATATCAATTCTCAACTGTTGACTAATTTGGCAAGTGGAAACTATCGAAACATACCTTGCCTAGTGATGGTCATGTCTTCAACCAAAACCTATTTTATTGCTCATAACAACAATGATTTCCACATTCTTATTTTTTTTAATTATATGTTATGGCAATTTACATGTTTTTAAGGGAAAGATTATTATTCAGTTTTCCTATCTTTAGATTTAAAGTTATTATTGGAAAGGATGTTAACGAAGCTAGTGTTTCTAGCACTATCCTTAAGTGTTAGCGTTATTGTAAGTTGTATCAGTTTTATACTTTTGGAAATGATAAGGACTTTCTTTCTTCATTTAAATGAAGTTTGTTTGTTTTTCCTAGGAAGCTAAACAATATGATTGTTCTCTAATGGATCCATGCAAAAATCATGGGTGGTGTAATGCTGATGGTGTTTGCAAATGTAATGAAGGATACAGAGGTGAAAGATGTGAGGTATGTTCTACACATTTTATCTGTTCTGTATTAGATCTATATGGTATTCCTTCTATTGCAATTAAAATTCCTCTGCATTTATTTCTGAGTTGTTTTTGTTTTCAAATTCCTTTTTTTTATTATTAGAAAAGTGCATGTGACCCTATTAACCCGTGTCAAAATGGTGGTAAATGTACCCCGGGTTATGGACCATTTGGATTCAAATGTGACTGTAAACATGGATACTCTGGAATGTTCTGTACCGACCATCCCACTGTAATGATCCTATTATAATTATATAACTTTAAGTCTATCGATGTGCTCTATTTCTTTGTTTGGATAATAATTGGTAGCTGCCATTTCCAACTGTTAAGTGTTATTGTTCTGTTTTTATGAGGGGTATACTCCATGCCAAAGCAACCCGTGTAAGAATGGTGGAACATGTTCTTCAACTGATAGCTATACTTATACTTGTAAGTGTCGCAAGGGATACACTGGATCAACATGTGCTGTAAGTTCTTTTTCATCGATTCTTTTTAGATAGAATGGATTATTTAGAATTGATTTCTCTAACATTGACAGTTATTTTATTAATAGGACAATTGCTGTGAACCACACAATCCTTGTAAAAATGGTGGAACTTGCGTGATTGGGGCAAAATTTAAATGTATTTGCCCAAGATTTTATTCTGGTATATTTTGTACTGTGTATCGTAAAACTGTAACGGTGAGTTTTCTGATTTATTATGTTGTTTATTGAAACATGGAACATACAAAGTTTCAGTCAAATGATGTTAATAATCAATTTTTCTTTAGAGTAATCCATGCAAAGCAAATCCTTGCAGAAATGGTGGCGCTTGTTCTCCTGTGGGAAAAGATGAATTTAAATGTACCTGTCCTAAGGGTTATTATGGTACACTTTGTCAAAGTCATCCATGTAAAGGTATAAACCCATGTCTGAACGGTGGAAAATGCCATCCTAGTTCCCATTATAAAGCCGGATTTACTTGTGAATGCAAGCCTGGTTACACTGGTACAACTTGTCGGGTAATTTATGTTCTTATTATAATTCTATCATTAGATGCTGATTTGAATGAAGATAAAAACAAACTTAAACTTAAATAAACTTATTTAATGTTTTATTTAGGATAATGCTTGCAAAAAAGTGAATCCATGTTTGAATGGTGGCCAGTGTATACCAGATGGGTCACCTGGTGGATTTAAATGTCATTGTATGACAGGATATTTTGGAAATACCTGCAGAGTATGTCTTTGCCAAGTTTAATGAATATTCTTTTGAATTGTATTATTCTAAACTCATTAAATGATAAACACATTTCGTAACTAGAACCATGCCTGCAAACCCCGAAATCCATGTTTGAACCTTGGTCGATGCAAGCCTGTTGGTAATAGTGCTGAGTTTAAATGTGAATGTATGAAGGGATACCATGGTACAACTTGTGAAGTAAGTTTTCTGTTAAACCAAAACGTTGTGTTTATTTTCAATTTAAAAGTTTTTCATGAAATATAAACTGAACACATTTTGTTTATAGGAACATGGTTGCAAACCAACTAATCCCTGCTTAAACGGGGGCACTTGTTCACTTGGATCAGACACAAAATTCAAGTGTCAGTGTATGCCTGGTTATACTGGTACTACTTGTAGAGTAAGCAGAATGTTTACCAATAGATCAGAATTCCTCTATAACATAGCGTGTGGTAATGTTTTTGTCACTACTTCATAGGATCATGCTTGTAAAGGTATCAACCCATGTTTAAATGGTGGCCGATGTATGCCTGATGGTTCTCCAGGAGGATTTCAATGTGAATGTATGACAGGATATACTGGAAAGACTTGTAGGGTGAGTTCTCATTCTGCATTAAACAATGTTTATCTTCTTTTTTTAATGAATTCAGAAGAGAAAACATCAAAACAAAACATTCTCGTCTTAAAAGTAAAAATCAAATTTTATTTACAGGATCATGCTTGTAAAGCCACCAATCCTTGTTTGAATGGAGGAACATGTACCCCTGATGGCACACCTGGAGGCTTTCATTGCAAATGTATGGCTGGTTATACTGGAACCAACTGCAGGGTGAGAAAAAGTATTATTAACAAGCTATTGCTACATGATTTTCATGAGAATTAGCATTCATTAAATAGATCATCTTTTAAATATAGGATCATGCTTGTAAAGCTGTCAACCCTTGTCTGAACGGAGGAACTTGTACTCCTGATGGAAGTCCTGGTGGATTCTATTGTAAATGTATGCCTGGATATACTGGAGGCACATGTCGGGTTGGTATACCTTTGTCACAATGAAGTGAACCACCTTCAATGTTCATCAAAAGCCTTTGTGATTTACTTTTGTGTTTTTGATGTATAGGATCATGCTTGTAAAGCTGTCAACCCTTGTTTGAACGGTGGAACTTGTACACCCAACGGTTCTCCAGGTGGATTTTCATGTAAATGCATGACTGGATATTATGGAACAACTTGTGCAGTAAGTAAATTACCTCTAAATAGATCATTGATGGAGTAACATTTTTGGTTTTTTATATTATATTGATTACTTACAGGATCATGCTTGCAAAGCAGTCAATCCTTGTTTGAATGGTGGAACTTGCACACCAGATGCCACAGATGGAGGTTTCTATTGCAAATGTATGCCTGGATATACTGGTTTCAATTGCAGAGTAAGTTTCATTTTTGAGTGATCTAAAAAGATCTAATAAGATATTCGCTTTTGAACAATTTATTTATACCTTTTAATTTGAATTTTCAGGACAATGCTTGTAAAAAGAAAAACCCATGTGAAAATGGTGGAACATGCTATCCGGACGGATCTGCAGGCGGTTTCTACTGTAAATGTTTACCTGGTTACAAAGGAACAACATGTAATGTAAGTCCAACCACTTTTTATGTTTTACTCATAATGTGCCATTGGAGAACTAACAATTTATTGTCCATTAACATTTTTTAATAGAACCATGGGTGCAAAGGTGTTAACCCATGCTTGAATGGAGGTACTTGCACTCCAGATGGATCTCATGGTGGTTTCTCTTGTGAATGTATGCCTGGCTATTATGGAACAATTTGTGGCGTATGTAGATCTTATATGATCTTTAAAAGATATCTTGCAGAGTTCAAAAAATAGAAATTGAAGATCCTTTTTTCTATGCAGATGAATTATATTATGGAATACTTTTTTAGCAACTTTCGAAGGGATTTTAATTAATTTCAATTAATTTAATTTTAAAACCCCTTCGGAATACTAGTATTTTCTGTACAAAGAGAAATACTCAATCTGAAAATCCTATAGAGATTTTTTAAGTTTCTAATAAATTTGATCCCTAAATGGCAGTTTGTATATATTAGAACCATGCATGTAAGTCATCAAGTCCTTGTCTTAATGGTGGAACTTGTTATCCAGATGGTTCTCATCATGGACATTATTGCAAATGTATGCCTGGGTATACTGGTCCTCTATGTGCTGTAAGTGTATTCACTTTTGGTGATTCAACTTAATTTCGTGATTAATGCATTCACGAAACTAATCTTAGCTGTATATTGTGCTTCAGAACCATGCTTGCAAGGCTGTCAACCCATGTCTCAATGGTGGCACATGTACTCCTGATGGAAGTCCTGGCAGATTCTATTGTAAATGTATGCCAGGATATAAAGGCACAGTTTGTGGGGTAAGTGATGCAGCTGAATTAGAGTACCATCTACATGACTAAGCATGTCAATGTATACTAGCAGATATGCTGATAGTTGACATTTAATTTAGAACCATGCTTGTAAAGCTGTTAATCCTTGTCTGAATGGAGGTACTTGCACTCCAGATGGATCTCATGCTGGTTTCAAATGTGAATGTATGCCAGGATACAAAGGAACAATATGTAGTGTGAGTAGTCTGTTTTGTTTGACAGATCACAATTATAATCGTTGAATTATAATCATTATTTTATTAGGTTATGCTCTTTTCTTTATTCATAGTTCAGTTTAGAAGATGTATAATCACTTAATGGAATAACTTCATTATTCCTTTTAGAACCATGCTTGTAAGGCATCTAACCCATGTCTCAATGGTGGTACTTGTAACCCTGATGGTTCCAATGGTGGTTTCTCATGCAAGTGTATGCCTGGTTATCGAGGAACAACATGTTCTGTAAGTGTTGCACAAAATGGGAAAGACTGCTTTAGATTGAATTAGTTATTTAGTAAAAACAATTTTCTTTAATATTTTTATCTCTAGAACCATGCATGCAAAGCTGTTAATCCATGCTTGAATGGTGGCACATGTACTCCTGATGATTCCCATGGAGGTTTTACATGTAAATGCATGCCAGGATACCAAGGAACTGTTTGTGGAGTATGTTGTCATAGATCTTTGTCTTAACAGTTATATAGAAGCCTTTTCATTTCAGTAATTTTTATATTTTTACTTACAGAATCATGCTTGCAAAGCAGTCAATCCATGCTTGAATGGTGGTACTTGCACACCTGATGGATCAACTGGAGGATTCTCTTGTGAATGTATGCCTGGCTATTTCGGAACAACTTGTGCAGTAAGATTGTCAACATATTTATCTTGAATGTGATAGCATGCTGCTATGGTTATAATTTCTCACTAAAATGTCTTTGTATTTTTAAGGATCATGCTTGCAAAGCAGTCAATCCTTGTTTGAATGGTGGTACTTGCACTCCAGATGGATCGCAAGGTGGATTCACATGTAAATGTATGCCTGGCTACAAAGGAACAACTTGTGCTGTAAGTCATAGAAAACATATTTCTTTGCCATTAATCCGATCACTACCACAGTAATTCTATCATTTCTAAAAAACTATTAATTCTTATAGAATCATGCTTGTAAAGCTGTAAACCCTTGTCTGAACGGAGGAACTTGTACTCCTGATGGAAGTCATGGTGGATTTAACTGTAAATGTATGCCTGGATATGAAGGGACCATATGTGGTGTATGTCTAATATTCTGCCATTCAAGGTTGATTTACATTAACATTAATTAGATTTTTTAATTTAAAATAATTTTTAACTTAGAATCATGCTTGTAAAGCTGTCAATCCTTGTTTGAATGGAGGTACTTGCACTCCTGATGGTTCCCATGGTGGATTCTCTTGCAAATGTATGCCTGGATACCATGGAACAGTTTGTGGTGTTAGTATTTGTTGAATAATCTTGCTACATTTTTACTGAAATGTCATATAAGATTTGAATATAATTCTGTCATTATTATAATAGGATCATGCATGCAAAGCTGTCAATCCTTGTTTAAATGGTGGCCAATGTACTCCTGATGGTTCCCCTGGTGGATTTTACTGTACATGCATGCCAGGATATAGTGGAACGATATGTAGAGTAAGTAGATATGACATGTTATGTTAAACAGTTAAACAGTAAAGCGAAATTATTTAATGCCATTTATTCAATATTCTATTTAAACTTGTTTTGAAATTATGTTTTTAGAATAATGCTTGTCTTCATCATAACCCATGCTTAAATGGGGCAATATGTACACCTGATGGATCTCAGAAAGGTTATTCCTGTGGTTGCATGCCTGGTTATAAAGGATATAAATGTGGTGTAAGCTATCTCATTTTAAACATTATGATCATTTTAGTTATGTTTTCATGTTGTAGTTGCAGTACTTTTCCCTCAGTAGCTTGAAGTGATAATACACAAACATTTCTTGCAATAACATCAGAAGTTATTACTTTAATAATTATTATCATAGAATCATGCTTGTAAGGGTGTAAATCCTTGCCTTAATGGTGGAACATGTACACCTGATGGATCCCATGGTGGTTTCTCCTGTAAATGTATGCCCGGTTATTCAGGAACCACCTGTGCTGTAAGTAATATAAATATCTTATTCTTCCCATTAGCTCATTCAGCATTTCCAATCCTCAGAATAAATAGTTGCTAAGTATTTCTTTTCTCAGAATAATGCGTGCAAAGCAACAAACCCATGTTTGAATGGAGGTACTTGCACTCCAGATGGAACTCATGGTGGCTTCTCTTGCGAATGTATGCCTGGTTACACTGGACCATCTTGTGGTGTAAGTACTAGCAGAGATTAAGCTGTTCTCTATTTCTAGTCCTTTCTTTTAAACTTTCTTCTATAAAAATTATTATAGTAAATGTGATAATCCATTCCATTTCCTTAGAACCATGCATGTAAAGCTGTTAATCCTTGTCTTAATGGTGGAACATGTACACCTGATGGCTCCCATGGAGGATACAATTGCAAATGTATGCCTGGATATACTGGTCCAAAATGTGTGGTAAGTTTTTGATTCTTTGGTTTTCTTCTTAATATTTCTATTCGGTGCAACGGAATGGATAAAGTGCTTACAAGTGATGTTTCATGAGTTTTTTTTTTTAATTCATAGAACCATGCTTGTAAGGCTGTTAATCCCTGTTTGAACGGAGGTACTTGCACTCCAGATGGATCCCATGGTGGTTTCTCTTGCGAATGTATGCCTGGATACACAGGACCAACCTGTGCCGTAAGTTTCAACAGAAATTTAGCTATCCGTTTTTTCCTAAATTATACATTTCAAGGTTTCTTATATTACTTATGTTGAGTAATTTTCTTAGAACCACGCTTGTAAGGCTGTTAACCCATGTCTTAATGGTGGAACTTGTACACCTGACGGATCCCATGGAGGATTCACTTGCAAATGTATGCCTGGTTATACTGGCCCTAAATGTGGAGTAAGTTTGTAATTCTTTCGCTTCAATATTTAATTTTAATATTTTACCAGAAGACCAATAATATGCTCCCACAGGATTCTTCATACTATATTTTGTTTCAATTTGTAGAATCATGCTTGTAAAGCTGTTAATCCTTGTTTGAACGGAGGTACTTGCACTCCAGATGGATCCCATGGTGGTTTCTCTTGTGAATGTATGCCTGGATACACAGGACCAACCTGTGCCGTAAGTTTCAACAGAAATTTAGCTATCCGTTTTTTGCTAAATTATACATTTCAAGGTTTCTTATATTATTTATGTTGAGTAATTTTCTTAGAACCACGCTTGTAAGGCTGTTAACCCATGTCTTAATGGTGGAACTTGTACACCTGACGGATCCCATGGAGGATTCACTTGCAAATGTATGCCTGGATATACTGGGCCTAAATGTGGAGTAAGTTTGAAACACATTTCCATGTTCTCATCTTTTCTTCTTACACTTATTTGATGGTTTATTTTATCAATTGTCTTGCATTTTTATACATAGAACCATGCATGTAAAGCTGTTAACCCATGTCTTAATGGTGGAACGTGTGTGCCTGATGGCTCTGATGGAGGATTCACTTGCAAATGTATGCCTGGATACACTGGACAAACTTGTGCTGTAAGTCTGAAAGACATTTCCCTGATCTCATCTTTTCTTCTTACCCTTATTTGAAGGTTTATTGTATAACTTCTTTTTCATGATTTCCTTAGAACCATGCATGTAAAGCTGTTAACCCATGTCTTAATGGTGGAACATGTATCCCAGATGGTTCCCATGGAGGATTTAAATGCAATTGTATGCCTGGATATACTGGTCCTAAATGTGCAGTAAGTCTCAATTCCTTTGTTTTCTGATTTTATTCACTACTTTGCAACGTGACCGATACTTTGTTAACTCAGGATTCATAATTATATGGTTTTATTTTATTTTAAGAACCACGCTTGTAAAGCTGTCAACCCATGTCTTAATGGTGGAACGTGTATACCTGATGGGTCCCATGGAGGATTCACTTGCAAATGTATGCCTGGATACACTGGACCAACTTGTGCTGTAAGTTTGAAAGACATTTTCATATTCTCATCTTTTCTTCTCACACTTATTTGAAGGTTTATTTTATGAATTGTTATGCATTTTTTTGCTTAGAACCATGCATGTAAAGCTGTTAACCCATGTCTTAATGGTGGAACGTGTGTGCCTGATGGCTCCCATGGAGGATTCACTTGCAAATGTATGCCTGGATACACTGGACCAACTTGTGCTGTAAGTCTGAAAGACATTTCCCTGTTCTCATCTTTTCTTCTTCCCCTTATTTGAAGGTTTATTGTATAAGTTCTCTTTCATGATTTCCTTAGAACCATGCATGTAAAGCTGTTAACCCATGTCTTAATGGTGGAACATGTATCCCAGATGGTTCCCATGGAGGATTTAAATGCAAATGTATGCCTGGATATACTGGACCTAAGTGTGCGGTAAGTCTTAATTCCTTTGTTTTCTGATTTTATTTACTACTTTGCAACGTGACCGATACTTTGTTAACTCAGGATTCTTAATTATATGGTTTTACTTAATATTTAGAACCACGCTTGTAAAGCTGTCAACCCATGTCTTAATGGCGGTACGTGTATGCCTGATGGGTCCCATGGAGGATTCACTTGCAAATGTATGCCTGGATACACTGGACCAACTTGTGCTGTAAGTTTGAAACACATTTAATGTTCTCATCTTTTCTTCTCACACTATTTGAAGGTTTATTTTATGAATTGTCTTGTCTGATTTCCTTAGAACCATGCATGTAAAGCTGTTAACCCATGTCTTAATGGTGGAACGTGTGTGCCTGATGGCTCCCATGGAGGATTCACTTGCAAATGTATGCCTGGATACACTGGACCAACTTGTGCTGTAAGTCTGAAAGACATTTCCCTGTTCTCATCTTTTCTTCTTCCCCTTATTTGAAGGTTTATTGTATAAGTTCTCTTTCATGATTTCCTTAGAACCATGCATGTAAAGCTGTTAACCCATGTCTTAATGGTGGAACATGTATCCCAGATGGTTCCCATGGAGGATTTAAATGCAAATGTATGCCTGGATATACTGGACCTAAGTGTGCGGTAAGTCTTAATTCCTTTGTTTTCTGATTTTATTTACTACTTTGCAACGTGACCGATACTTTGTTAACTCAGGATTCTTAATTATATGGTTTTACTTAATATTTAGAACCACGCTTGCAAAGCTGTCAACCCATGTCTTAATGGCGGTACGTGTATGCCTGATGGGTCCCATGGAGGATTCACTTGCAAATGTATGCCTGGATACACTGGACCAACTTGTGCTGTAAGTTTGAAACACATTTAATGTTCTCATCTTTTCTTCTCACACTATTTGAAGGTTTATTTTATGAATTGTCTTGTCTGATTTCCTTAGAACCATGCATGTAAAGCTGTTAACCCATGTCTTAATGGTGGAACGTGTGTGCCTGATGGCTCCCATGGAGGATTCACTTGCAAATGTATGCCTGGATACACTGGACCAACTTGTGCTGTAAGTTTGAAACACATTTCCATGTTCTCATCTTTTTTTCTCACACTTATTTGAAGGTTTATTTTATCAATTGTCTCGTATGATTTACTTAGAACCACGCATGTAAGGCTGTTAACCCATGTCTAAATGGTGGAACGTGTGTGCCTGATGGCTCACATGGAGGATTCACTTGCAAATGTATGCCTGGATACACTGGACCAACTTGTGCTGTAAGTTTGAAAGACATTTTCATGTTCTCATCTTTTCTTCTCACACTTATTTGAAGGTTTATTTTATGAATTGTTATGCATTTTTTTGCTTAGAACCATGCATGTAAAGCTGTTAACCCATGTCTTAATGGTGGAACGTGTGTGCCTGATGGCTCCCATGGAGGATTCACTTGCAAATGTATGCCTGGATACACTGGACCAACTTGTGCTGTAAGTCTGAAAGACATTTCCCTGTTCTCATCTTTTCTTCTTCCCCTTATTTGAAGGTTTATTGTATAACTTCTCTTTCATGATTTCCTTAGAACCATGCATGTAAAGCTGTTAACCCATGTCTTAATGGTGGAACATGTATCCCAGATGGTTCCCATGGAGGATTTAAATGCAAATGTATGCCTGGATATACTGGACCTAAGTGTGCGGTAAGTCTTAATTCTTTTGTTTTCTGATTTTATTTACTACTTTGCAACGTGACCGATACTTGATTAACTCAGGATTCTTAATTATATGGTTTTACTTAATATTTAGAACCACGCTTGTAAAGCTGTCAACCCATGTCTTAATGGTGGAACGTGTGTGCCTGATGGCTCCCATGGAGGATTCACTTGCAAATGTATGCCTGGATACACTGGACCAACTTGTGCTGTAAGTTTGAAACACATTTCCATGTTCTCATCTTTTCTTCTCACATTTATTTGAAGGTTTATTTTATCAATTGTCTCGTATGATTTACTTAGAACCACGCATGTAAGGCTGTTAACCCATGTCTAAATGGTGGAACGTGTGTGCCTGATGGCTCTGATGGAGGATTCACTTGCAAATGTATGCCTGGATACACTGGACCAACTTGTGCTGTAAGTTTGAAAGACATTTCATGTTCTCATCTTTTCTTCTCACACTATTCGAAGGTTTATTTTATGAATTGTTATGCATTTTTTTGCTTAGAACCATGCATGTAAGGCTGTTAACCCATGTCTTAATGGTGGAACGTGTGTGCCTGATGGGTCTCATGGAGGATTCACTTGCAAATGTATGCCTGGATACACTGGACCAACTTGTGCTGTAAGTCTGAAAGACATTTCCCTGTTCTCATCTTTTCTTCTTCTCCTTATTTGAAGGTTTATTGTATAACTTCTCTTTCATGATTTCTTAGAACCATGCATGTAAAGCTGTTAACCCATGTCTTAATGGTGGAACATGTATCCCAGATGGTTCCCATGGAGGATTTAAATGCAAATGTATGCCTGGATATACTGGACCTAAGTGTGTGGTAAGTCTTAATTCCTTTGTTTTCCGATTTTATTTACTACTTTGCAACGTGACCGATACTTTGTTAACTCAGGATTCTTAATTAAATGGTTTTACTTAATATTTAGAACCACGCTTGTAAAGCTGTCAACCCATGTCTTAATGGCGGTACGTGTATGCCTGATGGGTCCCATGGAGGATTCACTTGCAAATGTATGCCTGGATACACTGGACCAACTTGTGCTGTAAGTTTGGAACACATTTAATGTTCTCATCTTTTCTTCTCACACTATTTGAAAGTTTATTTTATGAATTGTCTTGTCTGATTTCCTTAGAACCATGCATGTAAAGCTGTTAACCCATGTCTTAATGGTGGAACGTGTGTGCCTGATGGCTCACATGGAGGATTCACTTGCAAATGTATGCCTGGATACACTGGACCAACTTGTGCTGTAAGTTTGAAACACATTTCCATGTTCTCATCTTTTTTTCTCACACTTATTTGAAGGTTTATTTTATCAATTGTCTCGTATGATTTACTTAGAACCACGCATGTAAGGCTGTTAACCCATGTCTAAATGGTGGAACGTGTGTGCCTGATGGCTCACATGGAGGATTCACTTGCAAATGTATGCCTGGATACACTGGACCAACTTGTGCTGTAAGTTTGAAAGACATTTCATGTTATTATCTTTTCTTCGCACACTATTTGAAGATTTATTTTATCAATTGCCTTATCTGATTTCCTTAGAACCATGCATGTAAGGCTGTTAACCCATGTCTAAATGGTGGAACGTGTGTGCCTGATGGCTCCCATGGAGGATTCACTTGCAAATGTATGCCTGGATACACCGGACCAACTTGTGCTGTAAGTTTGAAACACATTTCATGTTCTCATTTTTTCTTCTCGCACTACTTAAAGGTTTATTTTATCAATTGCCTTGTCTGATTTCCTTAGAACCATGCATGTAAAGCTGTGAACCCATGTCTTAATGGTGGAACGTGTGTGCCTGATGGCTCCCATGGAGGATTCACTTGCAAATGTATGCCTGGATACACTGGACCAACTTGTGCTGTAAGTTTGAAACACATTTCCATGTTCTCATCTTTTCTTCTCACATTTATTTGAAGGTTTATTTTATCAATTGTCTCGTATGATTTACTTAGAACCACGCATGTAAGGCTGTTAACCCATGTCTAAATGGTGGAACGTGTGTGCCTGATGGCTCTGATGGAGGATTCACTTGCAAATGTATGCCTGGATACACTGGACCAACTTGTGCTGTAAGTTTGAAAGACATTTCATGTTCTCATCTTTTCTTCCCACACTATTCGAAGGTTTATTTTATCAATTGCCTTGTCTGATTTCATTAGAACCATGCATGTAAAGCTGTTAACCCATGTCTTAATGGTGGAACGTGTGTGCCTGATGGCTCCCATGGAGGATTCACTTGCAAATGTATGCCTGGATACACTGGACCAACTTGTGCTGTAAGTTTGAAAGATATTTCCATGTTTTAATCTTTTTCTGTAACACTTATTTGAATGTGTATTTTATTACTTGTCTTGTATGAATTCCTTAGAATAATGCATGTAAGGCTGTTAACCCATGTCTTAATGGTGGAACGTGTATGCCTGATGGGTCCCATGGAGGATTCACTTGCAAATGTATGCCTGGATACACTGGACCAACTTGTGCTGTAAGTTTGAAACACATTACCATGTTCTCATCTTTTCTTATCACATTTATTTGAAGGTTTATTTTATCAATTGTCTCGTATGATTTACTTAGAACCACGCATGTAAGGCTGTTAACCCATGTCTAAATGGTGGAACATGTGTGCCTGATGGCTCCCATGGAGGATTCACTTGCAAATGTATGCCTGGATACACTGGACCAACTTGTGCTGTAAGTTTAAAAGACATTTTCATGTTCTGATCTTTTCTTCTCACACTTATTTGAAGGTTTGTTTTCTGAATTGTTTTGCATTTTTTTGCTTAGAACCATGCATGTAAAGCTGTTAACCCCTGTCTAAATGGTGGAACTTGTGTGCCTGATGGCTCCCATGGAGGATTTACTTGCAAATGTATGCCTGGATACACTGGACCAACTTGTGCTGTAAGTTTGAAAGATATTTCGATGTTTTAATTTTTTTTTGTCACACTTATTTGAATGTCTATTTTATTACTTGTCTTGTATGAATTCCTTAGAATAATGCATGTAAGGCTGTTAACCCATGTCTTAATGGTGGAACGTGTATGCCTGATGGGTCCCATGGAGGATTCACTTGCAAATGTATGCCTGGATACACTGGACCAACTTGTGCTGTAAGTTTGAAACACATTTCCATGTTCTCATCTTTTCTTATCACACTTATTTGAAGGTTTATTTTATCAATTGTCTCGTATGATTTACTTAGAACCACGCATGTAAGGCTGTTAACCCATGTCTAAATGGTGGAACGTGTGTGCCTGATGGCTCCCATGGAGGGTTCACTTGCAAATGTATGCCTGGATACACTGGACCAACTTGTGCTGTATGTTTGAAACACATTTCCATGTTCTCATCTTTTCTTCTCACACTTATTTGAAGGTTTATTTTATCAATTGTCTCGTGTGATTTACTTAGAACCACGCATGTAAGGCTGTTAACCCATGTCTAAATGGTGGAACATGTGTGCCTGATGGCTCCCATGGAGGATTCACTTGCAAATGTATGCCTGGATACACTGGACCAACTTGTGCTGTAAGTTTAAAAGACATTTTCATGTTCTGATCTTTTCTTCTCACACTTATTTGAAGGTTTGTTTTCTGAATTGTTTTTCATTTTTTTGCTTAGAACCATGCATGTAAAGCTGTTAACCCCTGTCTAAATGGTGGAACTTGTGTGCCTGATGGCTCCCATGGAGGATTTACTTGCAAATGTATGCCTGGATACACTGGACCAACTTGTGCTGTAAGTTTGAAAGATATTTCCATGTTTTAATTTTTTTTTGTCACACTTATTTGAATGTGTATTTTATTACTTGTCTTGTATGAATTCCTTAGAATAATGCATGTAAGGCTGTTAACCCATGTCTTAATGGTGGAACATGTGTGCCTGATGGCTCTCATGGAGGATTCACTTGCAAATGTATGCCTGGATACACTGGACCAACTTGTGCTGTAAGTTTGAAACACATTTTCATGTTCTCATCTTTTCTTCTTTCACTTATTTGAAGGTTTATTTTGTAAATTGTATTGTATTTTTTCCTTAGAACCATGCATGTAAAGCTGTGAACCCATGTCTTAATGGTGGAACGTGTATGCCTGATGGTTCCCATGGAGGATTCACTTGCAAATGTATGCCTGGATACACTGGACCAACTTGTGCTGTAAGTTTGAAAGATATTTTCATGTTCTGATCTTTTCTTCTCACACTTATTTGAAGGTTTGTTTTCTGAATTGTTTTTCCTTTTTTTGCTTAGAACCATGCATGTAAAGCTGTTAACCCATGTCTTAATGGTGGAACGTGTATGCCTGATGGTTCCCATGGAGGATTCACTTGCAAATGTATGCCTGGATACACTGGACCAACTTGTGCTGTAAGTTTGAAAGATATTTTCATGTTCTGATCTTTTCTTCTCACACTTATTTGAAGGTTTGTTTTCTGAATTGTTTTGCATTTTGTTGCTTAGAACCATGCATGTAAAGCTGTTAACCCATGTCTTAATGGTGGAACGTGTATGCCTGATGGTTCCCATGGAGGATTCACTTGCAAATGTATGCCTGGATACACTGGACCAACTTGTGCTGTGAGTTTAAGAGACATTTTCATGTTCTGATATTTTCTTCTCACACTTATTTGAAGGTTTGTTTTCTGAATTTTTTTTGTTTTTTTTACTTAGAACCATGCATGTAAAGCTGTTAACCCATGTCTAAATGGTGGAACGTGTGTGCCTGATGGCTCCCATGGAGGATTTACTTGCAAATGTATGCCTGGATACACTGGACCAACTTGTGCTGTAAGTTTGAAAGATATTTCCATGTTTCAATTTTTTTTTGTCACACTTATTTGAATGTGTATTTTAATACTTGTCTTGTATGAATTCCTTAGAATAATGCATGTAAGGCTGTTAACCCATGTCTTAATGGTGGAACGTGTATGCCTGATGGGTCCCATGGAGGATTCACTTGCAAATGCATGCCTGGATACACTGGACCAACTTGTGCTGTAAGTTTGAAACACAGTTTCATGTTCTCATCTTTTCTTCTCACACTCTTTGAAGGTTTATTTTATCAATTGCCTTGTCTGATATCCTTAGAACCATGCATGTAAAGCTGTTAACCCATGTCTTAATGGTGGAACGTGTGTGCCTGATGGCTCCCAAGGAGGATTCACTTGTAAATGTATGCCTGGATACACTGGACGAACTTGTGCTGTAAGTTTGAAACACATTTTCATGTTCTTATCTTTTCTTCTCACAGTTATTTGCAGGTTTATTTTATTAATTGTCTTGTATTATTTCCTAGAACCATGCATGTAAAGCTCTTAACCCATGTCTTAATGGTGGAACGTGTATGCCTGATGCTTCCCATGGAGGATTCACTTGCAAATGTATGCCTGGATATACTGGTCCTAAATGTGCTGTAAGTTCTAAATATGATGGGTTTTTTTACCAATATTTTTCCTCTTACGGGACTCTTCATAATATAATTTTATTCAATTTGTAGAACCATGCTTGTAAAGCTGTCAATCCTTGCCGAAACGGCGGTACATGTGTTGTTGATAGTTCTTCTTCTGGATTTTATTGTAACTGTATGGCTGGATATACTGGTTCATTTTGTCAAGTATGATAATTAAATGTTCTGTGTTCAGGAGTGTTTAGTTTCCATTTTGTCGTTGCTCTCTTTAATTTCTCTTGGTTTGTTTAGAGCCATGCTTGTAAACCTTCCAATCCATGTGCTAATGGTGGCACGTGTATTCCTGATGGTTCTGCAGGTGGTTTCATTTGCAAGTGTATGCCTGGTTATAGTGGTGAAGCTTGTGCAGTAAGTGGAAGTTTTGTCAAATGTTTCTTGATTTTTTAATAGTTTCTTCTCTTGTTTTGTTATGGCTCATTCGTTTTTGTTTGCTTATCAATGATTCTTCCCATTTCAACATAGGAACATAGCTGCAAAGGTCATAATCCTTGTAAAAACGGTGGTACTTGCAGACCTGATGGTACAGCCCATAGATATTCATGTGCTTGCGTCGCTCCTTACGGTGGCAAATTTTGTCAGGTATATCTTATTGAATTTATGAAGTGCGATACTGGTCATTAAGATTTTTTAAAGAATAAGTACAACCTTCAATGTATAATAAAAAAATTGCTTTTTTCGTTCAAAACACTTTTTGCTGCACTATTATATTATATAGATAATGATAAAAACTTGTGTTATAAGGAAGAACATTTCATGATTTTTGGTTAACGATTGGACTTAATGCAACAACGAGACTCAGCTACACCCATCACCCCACTTTCCACCCCACCTTTCACAGTATGGTTATGAGCAATGATTAGCTCTTTATTTTCGTTCAATCTGTTTTTAGAATTCACCATGTCACACATCTCACCCTTGTCGAAATGGTGGTTCCTGTGTTACAGACGCCTCTTCATCGCATGGTTACAGATGCGTCTGTCCATCAGGTTTTTATGGACCTCAATGCACGGTATACAACCTTGTTTTCAGTCAACTCTTACTTTGTGCTTGTCTACATACTTCATAGACTTGAGAACACAAAATGATAAACTGATCTGTATAGTTTTGTCGTTTCTATTTGGATTCAGAAAACGAATAGTCCATGTGATGGCATCGTGTGTCGAAATGGAGGTGTTTGTAAACCCTTTAATAACATGAAAGGTTTTTACTGTCGATGTAAAGTTGGTTACCAAGGAATTCACTGTGAAAAAGGTTTGTCATTTTTTAAGTTCTGCTCATTGTGTACTTTCTTTCCTTTCCCGATATTTTGTCTGGTTCCCTTTATTCATGTGAGTTTTATTGAAAGTTATTACGATTTTAATGAATGTTTAGTGGTGGGAAATCCGTTATGGACTGGACCAACCGCCTCTGCCCAACCGATCCCAGTCTGTAAGTACATTATGAAAACTAATCTGCTGTTTACATGTTTTGCTGTTCTTACTAGTTATAAAGAACTTTTACTTATTAATCTCTTTTTGTTGCTTAGGTCCATCCAGAAGTTCTGGCGTTTGTCGTGCCGGCCACCACAAAAACAAGCCTGATGGTAACTACGAGTGGCCAGAGCATCCAGACTGCTTTATATCATGCACTGCAGGCTATCCTACTTGTCAATGTTGTAACCCACGAACACTTGTTTACGTACAAAAATGTGATATGTGTTTGTACAAGAAAACAGGTAGGTAATCAAACGTTTGGTTACACTCATCACAAAGTTACAAGCATGAAGATTCTGACGTTTTCTCTTTCTTCTGCAGATAAATGTCCATCTTTACCATCCACCACATCTACAACAACCAAGACAACTCCTGATCCATTTGATGTCAAATGTAAGTGGAAGCGTCTTTCATGATTTTTTCATTGGATTTTTAAATTTCCTGCAATTTTCGTTTGTCTTCTCGCACGATTTACTGTTCGAATGGCTGTTGAATTTTTTGTTCAACTTTGTAGCTTACTGCTCTGACAAATCATTTGGTTTCTACCAACATCCAATGAATCCACACAGATACATTGTCTGCTATCCTGGATCGGTGGGATACATCCAGAGCTGTCCGAGTGGCTTGGTGTGGGTTAGTTTAACCAAAACCACTGGTTATTGTAATTTTCAGATGTGGTAAAGTTGAAGTTTACCAAAACAAACGCGTCTGCGGAGCGGACGTCAAGTAGCCCCTTTCTGTTAACTGTAAAATGAAAAGCCTTTTTTTTAGTTGCTTCTTTTTATAAAGAAATATAAACATTTATTTGTATTACTTATGTCGTTTCAATCCCCCATCTTCCATATTAAGAAAATTTAATCGTTCAGTGGCCATCACACAGTCCGTAGTGTTTCACTACGCGAGACTGGCTCAAACAAATAAAACTTTTATTCTTTGGTCAAAACTCACTTATTGGTCATTTGTAAGAAAAACATCCCTGAGAAGTGCTCGTATGAGAAACGAACTGGCCCGCCCACCTTGCTGAGACACTTGGACTTTTCTGTAGGGTTTACTTAAAGGGTAGCGAGATCTTTGCCAAGTGAATCAGCTGGGCCAGCTGCCCTCAATAATATGAACAAATAATATGATTAGGAGAGGGTTTAAGAATTTGTAAACAAACATTACGAATTTTCTTGAAAAGTGGTGTAGAAGGAACTTTTTTTAAACTCAAAAAACCTAAATTCAAATGTATGAATTAATTTATCTGGAGCGAGTCTTATAATATACAGCACTGCGAATACCGGTAATAAGGGAGTGGACTTGTATTAATTCAGCTTTGAACCAAAGAAAGGCGGCTTCTATCGTTGGTTGGAGGGGGAAGTCTGAATGTTTAACTGCAAGGATATTTGGCAAAATATCAGAACCTGCAAGAGCTACTGAAATTACAAAGTTCGGTAACTGCTGAGGATTTACCATTACAATACAAACAAGAAGATCTGAGCTTGAACAGTTTCCGCGTTTGTAGTTATGCTATGAAAACACTTGTTTACAGAGGAAAATGCCGCATCCTGAATGAGAATCAAAATGTATATACTCCTGTTCGCATTTTTCACATAAATTCAACGTTCCCTTAAAATAAAAGGAAAATATGGTATTCAACGACATCCCTGAACCGAACAACCTGCAGCCCAGTGATTGTAAATACATTTACAATTCAATGTGATAATTATAAATCCAGAATTCTGTCCATCATGCTTTAAAGTATAGATGTAACAACTTCAAAAAAGTAAGAAATAACAGCAGGATTCAAAATAACGAACAGTTGAAAATAACTGTAAGAAAAAATAAACAATCAACTCGATAAATCATTTAAAATGTAGAGCATAATGTTTAAATTGGAGGCAAATACCAGATGCAAGTTAAAATTTGGCTAGTGATCAAGTGAACCCATACGTTGAAAAAGTAGTTTGTAGAATATTCATTAGCTGTTTAGATTTAAAAATGAAACTGGTTCTATCGAATTTTGCAAATTTTCATGAAAATTGAAGCACTTTGGTAAATTTAGTGCAAATTTCTTCCGAATAGCCCCTTTTGGCCAAAATTTGAAAAACGATTCACAAATTTGAATGTGATATGCTCTATCATAAAATTTCAAGTTTTAAGTTATTTCTCTCGGTACGTTTTTCTTTCGGATCCTTAGATGATACCCCCAAAAGTTCCCTGACCAGTTTGAATACCTTATCGGAAAACCCAGGGAAAGTGACAGGGTGATGAATAAATTTCCCCCCAATTAATTATTTAGTCGGGAAAATTTTCCCCGAATTACATTTTTCCCTGCCTAACTTAAACCCCAGGGTTTTTCTTAATTTTGAAATTAACACGGATTGGATAACGATCATAACAGCAAATCAAATGTGATTTAACTGCTTTACAAATCCAAATCAGATCTATTTGCAGAAAATTTGCAAAGAAAATTTCCGTCGGAGAAATAACCGTTCGGGAAAGTCTCTCCGGGTGAAGGGTTTAATTCTACACGTACTGGTTGGTAAAACTGAGTCAGGAGTTTCTCCTTTCTCATGGTAGTATTCCTGTTTATTTCTGAGCGCAAACATCGTGCAAAAGAAACAAACTGCTGACAAATGTTGAAGGTTTCCATACCAAATATGAGAACAATTCCATCTACAGACAAACCTCTCTATAGTAGACATCATCAGGATCACGAAAACATGTCCACTATATGGAGGTGTCCGTTAAGTAGAAGATTCACGGAGAAAAGACTTCCGTACCAGCAAAGTGTCCGCTATATGGCATTTACGCTACAGAAACGTTTCACAATAATATTAAATTATATGTCCGGAATATTTAAAAAGATCCCGAAGAAGGTAACTGATTCGTGAATAGCTATCATAACAAAGATCTGGGGCGCCGTCGCGTTAGTAGCTTTTGGTCGGTTCTTACTCAACCCAATAAAACACATGACATCAAAAAGAATTTGGAATACCCACGCAATTAGTTGGTTGATGTAAACGTAACTTACATAAAAGGCTGCTGACTTCAAGAAATAAGACAAAACTGAAGAAGAGTCATTTTCCTATAAATAATATATAAATACTAGTTGTCTGAAATCATACCCTGCATATACCCTCTAAAGAAAACACAAACATCCAAACCAAATAAAGACCAACAATATTTTGCAATGAGAATCTTCAGTTCGTATCACCGAAAACTGGAGGTCGGGTATTCTTGCGGATATTTTCGGATATGCTCCATACAGTCGTTGTATTGTCGTTTGATACGAGGCGTCCATTCCTCGTACACGTCACTAAACAAAGCTTCCACCGAAGGCTTTCGTGATTTCTCCGCCTCTTCAAATGAAAACATGATATCTTTCAGTGCCTGACTTCGACACTCCTCATTTTGTTGGTCGCACCACCAACCCTGATTTTCCAAGTAACTTCTAAACATGCATTTTGAAAAGTGTGAATGATCTATACTTCTAGACAGTAGGACTAGAGAGAAAAGAAATCGTTTTGTGATACTAACCTCAATCTATTTATAGGCGAATCCACATCTTTCCAGTATTTGACTTCGTTTACAGATCTATACGCGGATGA
This sequence comes from Turritopsis rubra, assembly GCA_039566895.2. Lineage (NCBI taxonomy): Eukaryota > Metazoa > Cnidaria > Hydrozoa > Anthoathecata > Oceaniidae > Turritopsis > Turritopsis rubra. Next base: position 8,769,798 of record CM077626.1, on the reverse strand, counting down.
GTCGTCGCTCGTACTATGATGTCCAACTCTAAATATCAACAAAACATAACTTATCATTTTCCACAATTTTTTTATTGCATATCAACATATCTTCATATCATTTTCTGCATTTCCGCCATCAACACACGTTACAAAATTTACCTGTACGTCATGGCTTCGATCACCACAGGGCGGTGCTCGTTAATGCAAATTTCACGAGCTTTTCGTGTGGCGTTATGAACAGCCAACAAATCATTGCCATCCACGCGAAGAGCAGGAATCCCATATGCTGCACCACGCCCGGCTAAACATTACACAAACATAACACGTGACGTCAGGCAGTTTGATAACGAAAGAATACAGTTTGTGATCAGATTGAACAAAACGAACAAACCTATTCCATCGCCTCGATACTGTTCTGAGGTGGGTGTGGAGATAGCGTAGCCATTATTTCTACTAAATAAAAGAAAAACTTTCATTTCCTTCAGCAATTTTATTTTCACCAAAACGTTTCAAAATCTCACCTACATCCTTACCAGAAGAATATTACGGGACATTGCAATGTGGCAGCGAAATTAAATGCAGCGTGTGCATCACCTTCGCTAGCAGCACCATCACCAAAATAACAAATCACACAATTCGATAAGTTTTGCATTTTCAGCGCATAAGCTGCACCAGAAGCTAAATTAAAAAAAAAAAAAAAAAAAAAAAAAAATCCTCAATAAAATTTCCACAAACGCCTGATTTCATGATTTTCGACATACTGTGATTTCATGATAAAATAGTTACACATTTTGGGTAGGTAAGTTCATGGAAAGGATTTTGAACATTCAAATAAACACTTCTACACTTTAATTTATTCATCCCGATTTTCTACTCTTCTTACGTACAGGACTCCTACGGTGGTTGAGTATATGATTGGTAGGAATATTCACACGCCCCATGATTTCTAATGATAATTATTAGAATAACTGCAACGACATTCTCATCATGGACATTTTCATTTCATTTCAAAACCTGAAGACTATTCTTTACTTTTAGAAATATGACTTTTATAAACATATTGCTGCTAAAAGCTTTGTTTTTTTTTAATTCCATAAAAATTATTAACTATATCTCACAGATCTTCAAACTCGTCTCCAGGATCTTTTCTGATCTTTTAAGGAAAAAACATTCATGTATAAAAGTTCGTAGAAAACTGTCGGTTCTATTAATCCCCCAACCTATGGATAAACTGTGAAATAACAGCCACACGCGAAGTTAGCAAGCAATGGTGAAACAATGGAATGTTCACGTAAAAGTTCCCAGTATATTACAAAATTATTATCGATTTAATGAAACAACAATAGGTTTCCATGGAAACTAAATTCAAATTAATATCTGAAACGTTTCTTATAGGGATAGAATTTCAGGAAATTGATTACAAATATCATTTCAATTTCGAAGAAAAAACACTTTCAAAATTACTTTCCTTGGTTAATTTGCTTTCGGATTGTTACTGTAACTTGAACCTAATGTACCACACAACCAACATTTAAAATCAAAGTTTAGTCTTATAAAAACCTAGCAAATACTCGAATTCGTAATTTTTCAAACAAGCTCCAAACAAGTTCCATTCGGAGGTCCGGTGCTTAAGCACGAAAGGTATGAGGATTGCTTATCCCATCAATTGATATACAACGGATTTAGAGGATATGTCGAAATTGGTGGAGGAGAATTTTAGTTATTAAAGCATAAAAGAAAAACATGCAAACAAGCCTATTATTGGTGATACAGACTGAAAACAGAAATTATGTGCTCCTCCACAATTTTTGACTTACCTTCGCATTTTCCACCACTGACCTTCAATTAACTATCAATAGACGTATTTAATGAATAGTGAAAGGCCTCACTAAATATGGTCTTCGCGAAATAGAACTGGAATCAATTTTCGATTTTTTTTTTTATCCCGAAACGTTTCAAAAACTTCACAAATCGTGAGAAATGAATTCAAGGCTAATGGCTTTAAAAAATCTCTATCATCAAAAGTTCAAAAAACATGAATAAATGGACATGTTGTGTGGAATGAAAGAGTGAAGTTATTTTCAACATGTTACAACCAATATTGCCAATACTACATTATTGCGTTGGAAAAGTTTGTATGGTGAATGTTTTCAAAATCTCATTTGCGAAGGTGAGAGAAACTCTAATTCCAATTGGTGAGCATTATCTCTTGTCACGATTTTAACTTAAAAGTGAAATTCCTCAACTTGAAAGATCTGTGGTAGTTATAATCAAACCATAAATAAATGACGTCACAGTGGTTCATACTTAAGGAATAAAAAACACTATTTAGCAAAAAAAACCAAAAAAACTGTCCTATCGGCAGTGCTGCCCTGATTCAATATTCAAAAGCAAGATAACAATTTACCTTGAGGCATTTGTGTAGCCAACGTTGATGAAATCGTCACAAAATTATGCTGTTTTGAACCATAGTGCACAGGCATTTGTCTTCCTAATCCAAGATCATGTTCGTTACCATAACACTGATGCATGAATTGTATCAATGGAAAGCCTCTCCACATCAGCACACCTAAACATGTCATTGTTGGAGATCTCCTCTTACCAACAAAATAATCTGAGTTGAAATCCGAAACAATCATCGGTCTGAATAAGAAATGCTTTAGGAAGAAAATTATATACCTGCTTCCCGGTACTGAGCAAAAACTAAATCTCGATCTTCGAGTGCTGTAGCTGTTCCAAAATGAGTCGCTTCTTCACCATAACAGGTCATGTAGAATGAAATACGACCCTACACGAGAGAAAATGTCAGGTTGTTGCATAGAGTTTTATACAAAGTTAATCATAATTTTCAAATAAAGGATAAATATATCGCACATTATGCATGGAATTGATTTCGACACAAATAGAAGAAATCATGCTACCTGCCGTTGGGACTCGTACAAGATTTTGTCCATGGTGTTTAAGAGGACCATTTGTTTGTAAACCTTCACTAAAAGTTCTTCGCCAAGCTATGAACAATGAAGAAACATTCAGTAAAATAAGAAAATATGAAAATATTGTATAGGAAGAATATTTCGCTTATTTCACAAACCCCCCAAAATGTTATTCAGAAAGCTCCACACAAAAAAATAAAATTTATATACAAGCTGGATGTTACCTGTGGATCTTGACTTTTATCAGCAACAACACCTTGAGTGTTGAGGACCTGATAAACCGGAATACCATGATGTAACTCCGGATCAATAACGCTTAACTTGTTTGTGAACGACAAGTCACCATGGCCAGGATATGAACATTCAATACTTTCCAACAACTAAAATTGGATTAACACAACGTAAATGTCATGCTGGATCTAGTTGAAATTTGTCAAATTTGCCAAGAATGGAAGTTATAAAAGCATAAAAGTGAAAAAGTCAATTGAAGATATAGACTGAATAATATAAAAATTATGTCAATTGAACTCCTCCACAAATTTAATCATATTTACCTCAAATTTGCCACTGAAATGCAATAACTTTTGAATTCTAATCAGTAAAAGCTTTCTAACATCTACCTGTTCTAGTACTACTTACTGAATTACTAATTATTTCCATTTTCAACAATTTATTTTATTAGTCTAAATCCTGAAAATCATTTTTTTTGTCAATGTTTTAACCCTCATACAAACTAACATTATGAAATCTGTTTTAATTTCGAGCTGCACGATTACATATTCACGTTAGATATTCCACATATATGTATATCATTTGTATAGCATATCATTATTTCCAACCCAATTTCTCTTCCATTGAGATTTTTACAAACAATAAGGTAATATTATAATGTTCAATCTACCTGTTGTCAAATTTGAGAACAAATTTGAGTGTCAGAAGTTCAGGAAAAATCAGCCATTTTATTTCTAGATGGATGACAATGTCAGACATTAGTAAAAAGTGATCAAAAAATGGAAATTTGTTGTGCAGTGTTTACGGATATAAGTTGTGCATTTGATATAATACGTCACACCACATTAATAAAACCAATTTTGCAGTCCTATGGCATATGACAGGTCCAAAATTAATATGATTTATAATGATTATCTTTTCCAAATTGGAAATTGAATGTACACAAGTTTTACCCTCCTATGAATCACTATTTTGTGGCATTTGACCTACCTTGTTTGCTATTCTTAATTTAATAATGTATGTAGATATAACCATTGTATTTTTGATGGGGACATCAACAAAACCCAAACAATGCCTAAATGAGGAACTTAGGAACATAAGACGCTTCAAAGCTTGCAATAAAACTTAAGAATCATTGTATTTGGAATCTTAACCTTAACTTTCAATGCAAAAACACTTCAAATAATTCTCAATGGCTGCATGAAAATCCAAGTAGCCTCGATTATTCTTAGTCTTCTATCAATTTTCAGCCTCAATTATTCTTAGAATGATCTTTTGTCCACAAAAATGTCCAAAGTTATATGACATTTGATTTTGAAAAAAAATTGAAAAACCTTAGTTTTGAAAAAACGTCATCTTTATGGCAAACTAAGGTGTGCTTTCATTTCTTTCCCATTACCTTTCTTTTTCATTCTTCTTTTTCTTTGATTGACATTGAAAATCAGCTAAAGGGATATTCTTTAGATATTCTTAAAGAATAATCCCTCTTCTAACATTGCTGTGATCTAATCAAACTTAAACTTGACAGACAGATAAATAAATGAAATCTCTGACAATCCATTGAAAACTGCACAACCTGAAAACAGAAGGAAAATTAGTAGCCCTGAAAAACAAAAGCTTGCACAATGGTAAAAATACCAAATAAGAGATGTGCTGTTCTGCATTTCCTAGCAGCCAAACCCTTAATTTCTTAATTTTTGATGCCAATAATATAGAAATCACATTTTGATTGGGTTTCAGCTGAAAAAAGCATGATTTTTTCCCCAAACATAAATAGTTTACACAATGCAATAGGATCCACATAGATTAAAAACACTAAAACAAAAAATCCTGCAACATTGGAAGGTTTTTTTGAATTAGTTAAAAAAGTGAATTTGTGAAGTTCATGAAAAAAACAATTCCAATGTCGCACACCTCTACTTGCGAATGTGTTCCTATTCGTGTTTATATGTATCAACCGTACAGAAATTTCTACTGCATTAGAATCCAAACCTACTTCTTCAGCTCAGAACTAACTCTCATGTGAACACACTCTAAATCACATCTTGAATATATATATATATATATATATATCAGACAGGTGGCAACAGCAAAATCTAATGTGAATATCTGACCGTGTAGTGACTTTTGTTCAACCGAAAAATTATTCTTTACAGAACTTAGTATTTGTCATTATTAATTGAATTCACAGGGGCCACGCCACTTGAGGATGTTGGTTTTGCAAAGGAGTGCTAGGATTTTCAATAAGAATGTTGCAAACCTGTTTCCTGCTAATAGTCTAAAGTGACAGGTGTTTCAGGCCTTGCCATGAATCCAGAGCATGAATCCTCTTGCTTGTGTAGAGCTTAGGGAAATGAACTGTTCCTGAGCATTTAACCGTGTGAAGTATGGCTTTGAGGTTCCAATTTTTTTGTGTCTTGAATCTTTCTACAGCGCTGTGTGTCTGTAATTCATTCACCATTTTTAATTCACAAATATGCATTCTCTTTTCATGGTAAGTGATTGCAAATGCACAGTTTGTTTCTCCGTGAAATAACTAGGATGAAATTGACTTAAAATTGCACTGAGACTCAAAAAAAAAGAAGCTTGATTAAAGATATGTTAAAAAGATTTTAAAAAGAGGAGAAAGATACCACTCACATGACAAATTTCATGTTTTAGAGCTCAAGAGGTATTTTTCTCATGGCAAGGCCAGTGTTTGAGACATTCTAGTATTTACCCAAAATAATAGATTTCATAATTCTTAAAGAATTTTCATTAAGACTGAGTATATACACATAATATTTTTATAAGAAACTGGTTTAATAAGAAACCTTCTGTCTAAAATTTTAAGAAACTTGTACTAAGCTTTAATCCAGAATTATATTCCCAAAGCTGATTAGTTGAAATATTAAATTTTGGCTTTTTCATTAATTACCTCATTTTTATTGCTAGCTTTGATTCAATTCTAATCTTTCTGATCATTTACCTTCTTTCTCATAATAATAATGAATAAAATTTTGCACCCGAGATAATGCGATGTTTTATGATGCTAGCGAACTTCATTATTATTTTGATTTGAAATGAGGCAAGTGTTGCTAATAATGACATTAATGAAAACGTTGTTTTTTTTAGATAGCTAAAATGTTATTATGAGAGTAACAACTTGCATAATCAAAAACATTTACGTGTTCTTATGCTAAATTACATAACTTTTCTGGAAAATTGAATTTTGTTTTTCTGTCGTTTTTCTTTAACAGTCAGCTTACGAAACTACGACAAAAACAAAGACGGTGACATTCCTGAAACAAAAATGTTTTCCTTGTGGGTTTCGTTTAGGAAAGAAACCTATTTCATACCATACCATTGAGAGAATAGTGTCAGTTAATTATATCATTAACAGATTTGCACGTTCTACATACAACGTGAAAAGTTATGTTTTCAAGTCTTACTGACAACGGAGATGTGAAGATAGCAGTAACTTATGTTTCTCTCATATTAGTTTTATCCTGTTTCGATAGGATTTCTTTCTTTCGTAGTTTATCAATGAAACAAAAAATATCAGCACAAGAAATATCCAGCAGAAGAAAAGAAGAGTTACAGACACGGCTATATAACAGCCTGGGAAAAAACTCAGAGTAAGCTGAAAACATACTTTTCTTGCAAATTAAAAGCAAAAGTGAAAAAAAGCCACCACGAACATTGATTTAAGCAATTTTGATTTCTACAACAAATTGAATGTTGTGAATTTAAGAAAAATTGATCAAAATCTGTCTAGTCTATTCCATGTAATAATGATTTAGGCATTTGATTCAATGAATAAAAAAAATGTGAAGGAAGTCATTCTAGTATTAAGAAACTGTATGAGAAAATTTTGGTAGAAAAAGACTGTAATCTGCTTCAAAACTAGTGATTTCTTATCTATAAAAAGATAAGTATAGCTAATGTTTTATTGAAAAAAAAAAATGATTGCCCAGAGTGTCTAGCTAATTAGCAGTTTCTATTACAGGATTGCCAGCCAAATTCAGTTTTCAAATTCCAGGGCTCTCAAGGGTTTTCAAGGGTATTTTTCTCAATTTTCCAGGGTTTGTGTCATAAAAATTCCAGGGTTTTCCAGGGTATTTCTTACAATTCCAGGGTTTTCCAGGGTTCCTATTACAATGATTTTGTGAAAATGGTAAAACAAAAAAACAAACACAATTATTACAGCTTATCATTGGTTTAATGCCTAGTGTGTAGTGGTAAACCATGGCAACTTTTGAAATTTTTGGTAAAAAAGCTAAAAATGTTAGGCAGACATTTCAATTGCATAAAAATAAGATAATAATGAAATCTATTTTTCTTTGCACATTATAAATTCCAGGGTTTTCCAGGGTTCTCCAGGATCAAAGAAAAATTCCAGGGTTTTCCACACCAGGACGCTGGCAACCCTGTTTTACTTTTAACCTGACATTCCTGGCAGTTGACTTGCTGATTACTCTTTTTCTTTGAAATAACAACAAATTTCTAGTAGAAATTAGTAGGCTTCTAATTTCTTCTTTCAGAATAACCAAAAATGGCATTGGTTGTAAGTAAAACAACAATACAATTGAAAGCAATATACACACGTGCCTTTACACTTGTTGTAATGAAATTTCTTTTGTGTTGGTGCAGCAGGCATAACCTAGTGAAAGCTCTTGATAGTAAAGTATTCGCCATATTATGTGTTTGAATATTTGTTCATAATAAATTCTAAATAAAAGGTGTGCTGAGGGATTTTATTCTAAACTAAATGTCCCTCTAGTTGTTGCGACCGCCAAGGTATTATCACCAATGTGTTTTCGTAATCACGTTTCGATATGATGCATAATGAATCATATAAGAGGTTATTTTTTATCCGACTTTCCGCGCATGGGGATCTTTCCCCTGAGCCGCCGTTGAGAGGAGGAAAGAAACTAAAACCTGATTCACACTTGTGAAACAAGACGCAACATTAAATATGCATACACAAAAATCTATTGTTTTAGAGACGACGCCAGCATATCAAAACTTTTTGATATTCTTGCGTTATCTCTTGCTTCAGGTAAAACAACAGTTCCTCTTCATATAGTGTGGTGAATTAGCAGCAGGCTTAATAATAGTTAAATCTCGACGAAAAGTCAGACCATAATGTGATAAACAACACAACTTAAAGTTACTTAAAGTAATCCCAAGAAGATAGGGGAATCTATAAGGGGTATTGAAAACTAAGTGAAAATCGCCACCGCCAAACCGTCTTTCTTACTGTTTTAAAAAGCTGACGACAGTGCCATGCCCAAAGATGTTTTTTACCGACATTATTATACTTCTATCCCTTTGATCTCTAAAACTACGTTAGTGACAATGATCTAATAACAAGCCCTAAATTTCGTCACTTTGTGTCCGACAAAGTTTTATACGTGAATAAATTAGTCGGTTAAAAGTGACAACATTTTGGCATATGACGATAAAAATTTGACGATTTGACCGAAGAAATTTTCGCATGATTAGTCTGGGTAATATACAATTAGCAAATGACATCTACTCTGTTATAATTTTCACTAAATGTAGTTTTTTCATGTTTATACAAAAATATTATTCAAACTTCTATAAATGTTATAAGTACTAATTTTGTTTACATTTGATTTTAAATGATAAATTTTGAATTTGTTTAAAATTTCACAAATATCTTTTTTACAAAAAATCTAATTTGGCTCGTAGGGAGACTGGGAAGGGAAATTCTTACGGGAAATTCCCAGAGAGCAGGGACTAGTCTTTTTAAAGTCAGGTTTTTCTCATGGTTTTTTCCGATAGTTTGGTTTAAAAAGACGAAGTGCGTTATCTTAATACTTACTTGGGGATACTGTTCTACGATTACAAAGTTTAAAAATGGATACAAATAAAGATCTTAACGAAATGTCTCTCGCAAAATATCAAGATGTGGGGTATGGTGATTCAGGTTATGACAGCAAATCTTTTGGAAGTAGTGGTACTACATTTCTAACAAATGAAACTGATGAAAAAGTTTCAGAACTTGAAGATAAACTTGAGGGCCTTAATTTGGAGCGGAGCCATCAGTCTAACGAACAAGAAAATAGCGATAAAATAACAGCCTATATTAGAACTGCTTTTACTCCAGATGAAGATCGTGACACGTAAGTATAACATAGTCGTGTGTACACAATTTCTGTTCGTTGTGAGTGAGAAGATACGATATGAGTGTGCTTTGAAACCACAATATTAATTATCTTCTAAAACTGTCATTTTTTTTAGATACTTAACAATCCTTCTTGCGAAAGGATCCGAAATACAAGCTCGACAATTGATTGAAATCTGTCCCAAACCATGTTACTTAGACATACAAAATCATTTAGGCCAGGTATGTATTTTTATTACTTTCATAGAAAGATAGAAAATGCTTACTGATAAAAGTTTGAACCGTTACAGTTCTTTTCATTCAAATTACGGTTGTCATTGTGTATATTTGTTATTTTATTATAATAATTTGTGTTCACACTACAGGCTGGTATTCATGTTGCAACATACTTGAATTTGTATCAACTTGTACATTTACTCATTCTAAAAGGAGTGAAAATCGATTTGGTGGATGTTAATGGAGAAAACATATTTCACATTTGCGCAAAACGTGGTCATATTGATACTTTGAAAGCAATTCATGATGCTGTAATCAAAACTGGCCAACAACAAATGATGATGAATTTGTTGCATGAAGCAGACTATAATGGTTATACACCATTTTACACTGCTGTTTCCCACAAGCAGCCAGAAATTTGTTCTATTCTTGCATCTCTCAAAATCAATGTTAATACCACAGTACGTATACAAATTTGAGATTTCTTTTTTTGCATATTTACTAGTTTTATTGCTAATTGTTATTCTTTATATCTTATGTAATTGTTTTCATAAAATTTCCCTTTTTTTAAGCATCAACAAAGTGGCAACTCTCCTCTCCACGAAGCTGTAATTCCACAAGAAGCAGATTCAAGATTTGTGCAATTTTTGATAGAACACTGTGAATTAAATGTTAATCATCAAAATTACAGAGGTGTAGCACCATTACATATTGCTTCAAGCAAAAATGATAAACTTATGTGCTCTGTGCTGTTGTATCATCATGCTGATGTGAATTTACGTGACATTAATGACTACAGACCTGTAGATTACACCAGTGATCTTGAAATTCGAGAATATCTACAACCTTAAGATGCTGTGTCTGCACAAAGTGAGACTGATGTGGGTGATTTAAACAAGAAACTCGCGCATAGATTAGATGACTTCTAATGGTAAAGTGTGGTAAAGTTGAAAAGGAGATACATATGAAACAAAAAATTACCAAAAAAACATGTCATGGCGTAAAAGAATGTAGATGTGGAAAGCCATAAGAAAATATTGAACTAATCAAAGTGGCGGATGATTTTGTATATATAGCTTGTTCATATTGTAAAACTCATAAGTCATGAAATTATATTTTCGGATTAATTAGCAAGATATCTTGAAAATAACAGGATAACAAAAATTACATTTTTTTATTATTCTATACTTATGCCAATTTTTCTAAGCTTCCTCACACAATTCATAAGAATTCTAGTTTTTCAGCTTTGAGTGGCTGGTTCTTTAATGATGTTAAAGCAGTATAATCAACTTTAAAGGAATAGCCTTGGTGAAAAGTGAATAAGCTTGTCAAAAAGTATTTAGGATTCTTGTAATTTCTTGTAAAGGGTACACAGAACACTTCCTTTTTGGTATTTATAGGTGGGGTAAATGGGCAGGAAAGACGAAAGTGAGACTTAACGATAAAAATTCGGTGTGTGAGATGATTTTCAAACTTTTCTTCATATTTAGGAGGTTGGTAAGAGTTCTTTAATAAATAATATAGAAATTATGATACTATTGTTGATGGTATGTTATTTATTAATTGGTGGGGAAAACCCGTTTCAAAAATACGTGAATTGGAACTAAAGAGTCATGGGAAAGTCCTCAGATAAGGGAGAAAACTTTCTGAGCGAAACTAATTACCAGAAAGTAAACGTTTCGAAAGTTCAAACTCGTACCCAACTCCTCTTGCCTTTTTGACGTCTTACTACAAAATTTTTGTTCAGTCAAGCTAAAATTCTTTTTCCCACTGGATTATAAGAAGAAAATCTCTCGTTTTCTCGAATTTGTCTGAATTTTACGAATTTTCCAAAAACTTTTATGCTTTGTTGTTTATTTTACATGGTGTAGACCGGGGTTAAGGTTACACTTTCGTATCGAATCCTCGAACCGTATTTTTTCTTACATGTATGACGCATGTTCGGACTTGTTTCTTGAACTCTCGATATCTCGACTTTTTCCCGGTTCCAGCGAGACTTCGAAAAAAGATTCATGTTTATGAAGAGGTTCTATTTCTGCTTTCCATCTTTTTCAAAAGATTCCATGAACTCCATGAGTAGAAAAAGGGAAATGGTTATTAACCGGGGGGAATTTCTCACGCTCATATGAAGGAAGCTGACTTAACCAGGCTGGAATTTTTTACACAAGTGGCCTTTCAACTAAACAATCGCAATAATAAAACAACTAACTGTGTCTTAGTTTTAAATGGAAAGTTTATGAATCCATTCCCTCTGTGATCTCCCTTAACTATTTATTTTGTATATTTTATGAAGATTTCTTAATGTCTTATTATTATTGTTATTATTGTTATTATTATTAATGTATTATTCTTAATGTCTTAATGTTTTATTTATTTATTTATTTATTTATTTATTTATTTATTTATTTATTTATTTATTTATTTATTTATTTATTTATTTATTTATTTATTTATTTACGAATATTTACAAACAGGATGACCACGTCAGCGAGATCTCGGCTAAGTGAGCCAGCCTGGCTAAACCATTCCAGCTCGCCTCCATATGAATTTATACGAAACTTCTTTCTGTGATTATTCAGGAAACATATGGTCATATAGTAATTATAGTCATCATTATAATAATACTATATGAAGCATAAAATGAAGTGTTTACTATAATCTGAACAAAAAATTGCTTTAACTCAAACGAAGGTCTTATTTTTGCCCAAATTTGACTCAAAAGGAGCCTCGCTTCAGCTGAACTATTTCCCCTAGTCCCTTCGAAGTTTCAGTAACCCGTAATTGATTGTACTTCTTAATTTATTTCTAATTTTATTTCTTTGTTTTGATACAAGCACAGAGAATCCCTGGGATGCAGGTTGTTGAGTATGTAAAATGACATCATTCGTGACATCACGAAGTTATTGCACAAATATTTGCTTTGAAGCCATTTCGAGTTGAAATAACGCGATAACATTATCCATGGTGTTTGTTAGACTTCCAACCAATTTTTACGTATATGAGAGGGTATGAAGAATCGTGATGAAAGCAATTTTCCGATAAGTCTTAACAACTAGCTTTATTTAAACTCTACGAAAAATATTACGTTCGTATGAACGGGGCTTTAATGTTCATTGATAATACTCAATATCGCTACAAACCAAAACAATTTATCTCCTGACCACAAACATTATCTACTATATTGCCAAGCAATAATTTGTTCATTTTTGCGGTCCTGAGGAATGACACGATGACGTCACTTTTTCCTGTTCGATGTTTTGAAAAACAATCTAATAAAAAAAGGAATTAACCATCATGCATTGTGTTCACTTGTGTTCACTTTTTTTTTTTGGTGCATCCCAGAGTGAAACCAACAAGAAAATTAGTATGAACCAAAAATTAACAACATCATATACATTTCCTCCATCAAAATAATTTTTCGTATTCTTCATTCGGGCCTTATAACAAGAGTGTGGCCTTCAGTGCAATCATCATGAAGTTGCGAGATATTCGTTCTACATTCGATAAGGTCAATATGTTGAACAAGATCCATTTCGAGCTGACGGTCTGTTAATGTGCACTTCCTTTCGAAACCGCGAAGACATAAACAAGAAGAGCGCGATCTGTTCGTTTGCTGGTGGCATTTATAACAATACCATACAGTGGAAATCAAAAGAAACATTAACGTGATGGACAAAAGAATTGACGCAACGTCCAAGGGTTTCAATTGTTCACTTTCTCGTTGAAGAGTGCTACTCAAGGTAACATTTAATGCCTTGTTACTGAGAATTTCTGAATTTCTCTTTGTTGTTCCCAAGACTATGCTACACAGTCTGTTAAATGTAGTGTTCGTGCATTGGATAGATTCGTTTGAGACGCCACAAATTGCATTTGTCACTTTCAAACAAATGGTGTAATTCTTACAAGGATCTAGATTTGATACAAAGCAAGTATTTTGTTGGAATTTGGTGCAAGTTTTGACCGTTCGTCCTTGCACAGGACCTGCTTCTTTTGCTACTATTGATACTTTAAGTCTGTTTCGAATGTAGTTCGAGACTTCATCTGAATATGAAAAACTAACTGCTACAATGCTGCCAAGTTGGACAATTTCAAACCTGCGAGCTTTCAATACCTGAGTACAATTCCATGGCTGTTTAATCGTTATCGCTTTGCAATCACATTTGATATCATGGCTTCTTGTATGGTTAAATGAAAAGACTTTCAGTCGAATTTGGAACTCATCAACAAAACGAGACGGTATTTTTAGAGGGCAAAGAAGCTGATGTTCTCCGTCCCTTAAACACTTAAATGTATAGTCTGCGACGAAGGTTCCAGAGCAACATAATCTCTGCTTACGTGTAGCACATAATTGTAAATAAAATTCACATTGGTCCGTGTTTTCTTCTACGATTAAAAGTAACCAATCCTTATCAAGTTCATATCGTCGACCGGCGATTTTGAATTCTGACATATTTTGTTGTCCATAGACTAGTAGTGCAATCAGAAGAATTGATGTTAAATTTCTTCCTAACCAGTTAAAATTCTGCATGATGATTGGCGGGTGTCTGATACCCAACAATATGTTCTTAGATTAAATATTTAGATTTTTTGTAATAACTTGTAGCTAATCAAAATATGTTAATACTCTCTTAGGAGTATATTTGATTGATTCAACTTGTTGTGTACCTTCCGGAACATAAAGATGTTTTGTGCCTTCCGGAACAGTAATAATTGCCTTTTAAATATGTTTTTGTTTTGAAAACATAAAGACGGGAATGAAATAAACACTTGGTGATTAATTTTCATTCAGAAAGAAGTTTGGAAGGGATCGCTCACTAACAAATTTAAGAGATCGAAAGAGACTCTCGTATCTTCATAAACGGCTGGCGAATCTACTCTCTACTGAAAGGATTCTATTTCTCTTTTGTTATGTTTTTCAAGGAAAAGGACGAAAGTTATGAGAAGTACATTTTCTGCACATGAATCATGTAGGTAATATACTTAATGTTACTATCATTTATTTTCCAGAGGATATGACGAATCAAATTACACAGAGGAAATTTTAGAATTAGTCATTCGTTGAGGTTAATATAAAACATGTTAGGGTTAGCCAATTGTACTTTATTTATTTCAAATTTGTTTTAAGTCGATAAATACATAAAGAGGATAAAAAGAATAAGGAGCGGGCAAGGGTGTGGCTACGTGGCTAATTCACATCGACTGTTGATAAAATATATACAAGATAAAACTAATAAAATTATAAAATTATAAAAACTATTTTGTTTCCTGGAATAGATTTGAATCGGGCTTCATATGGAAACTATTAGGAATATCTTGTTTAATTTCCCTCATATCAAAAAATGTTAATCGAGTTCGACTGTCAGTTTTAGCATGCATGTAGCAATCATCCACATCATCATCATTAGCATTATATTTCAGAGTGTCGGGTATTTCACAAATGTAGATGTGTGTTGATACCTATTTTGGTTACAAATCCTTCCAGACTAAAAGTTCCTAAGCAAGTTGTTCTCGTGGACGAAATCGCGCTACTCTAATCTGGATAAAATCAAGCTTCGCAGGAAAAGGCGTAAAAAGGAAAGAATGTTATTTCAAGAAAAAGAAAGTATGGAAAGATTTTTAATCTTCTTAACTTCTTAACTCTAACAATAATACAGATAACAAGGTCTGGAGAAAAACGAACGAACTCGAAGTGTTGCCTGGAATTAATAGACTGTTAGTGGAACCACAAACTCCATACGCATGCTACGTCACTGGTTTGCAAAACAACTTCCTGATGAGAACAATCAAAGACATGAGCGAGTATCTGGCACCTTTAGAGGAAACTATACGCCACAGATTTATAGTAGCAGTCACAGGAGGTCCAACCAAGAAAGAGAGCTGATTTCTCTACCAGCAAGATATGGATGGATGGGAAAATTTTGAATTTTCTTCAATCATTCAACTTTATCTTTCATCTCTGAAAATTTCAAGGTTTAGTGATCAGTAATTCCAAAGAAATTGTCGTTTCGATTTCCATAATGATTTTGTGATTTTCCAATGTAGTCAAAATGCAAATTTATGTCAAAAATAGTCCGTTTATGCAGGTATCGGAAAACTTTCTAATTTTTTACTCCCGATCTCCATAATTCAAGGAAACATAATTTTGGAACGAATAGTCGTAAGAAGGCGATAAGCTAAGAAATAGACGATAGCAAATTGTAAATTTGGTAACTCAAGATTTTATGATTTTACTATGACGTTTCGCCCACCACTGTGGACATTATCAACTGACAAGAAATTTCAAAAATAACAATATATAACAGATATCGTTCATTGATAATATCATAAAGAAGTATAATAAGAATACAGAAAAATAACAATACAAGATGTCTCAAAAAACCTACTTGTTGACCAAATATTAAGGTTCAACACCGGGTTGTAAAATTGTTAGAGGAGTTAGCTAGAATACTAAAATCATCAATAGAAGGCTTATGATTTCAAAAAGCTAAATGATCAAACATGGCAGATATGACAGATGATCTCCTTTCGGGTTTCGTTTATAAATTTTAGTGTGGTCCTATTATGACGACACTTCAAAGTATGAGCATATGTGCATATGCTTCCTCTTAACCCTATTAATACCGGGCCTTTTGGGAGCTCCTCAGTGGCTCCTCAGGGGGGTGGTCATTTTTTGCCAAAGTAAAGCCAAATAAAATTTAGGAATAGTCACAAAATTTGAAGGTCTAACTATAAATAAAGCCCTCCCCCCAAAAAAGAAACCCTGGGTACGAGGAAAAATCGGGTTCAAAAAAATCAGGAAAAAATTTAGTGACCTTTCCCCCAGATAAGGTATGTCACCCAGGAAGCATTGTAGCCAAACATGATGACAATAAGATTTGACCAGATCAAAACACGTGATCGATTTGTTCGATCGTGACTGGTTAAAGTACATTGTTTAAGATAAGTTGATTATAGTTTTCTACAATTAAAATATTCACATAAAATACAATCTTATCGACAGAAGACCAAAATTTTCTAAACATTTATTATTATTTAGCACCCGGGACACTTAAAAAAATATCAATTTCAAAAGGGGGCGCTTAATCTTGAAATCGGTTCATAAATGTTAGAATGGGAAGGGGGCGTTTATGCGAAATCGAGCATTTGCAGTATACGAGTTAACTGAAAGGAAATATCGTGTCTTTGATGGGAATGAAGTGTTCAATTTCAATTAGATTGTTTCAGAGTACATGGAAATATCGCCATAAATACGAACGAACGCCCGTTAACTTCTCACCATTCTCAAAAACGATAAAAAATATAGCATACAAATAACAAAAAATATCCCGCGGTAAATACGCGTTTTTTTAATTTTCAACACCTTTTTATCAAGGAGTAGAGAAATCACCCCTTTTGATTCATTTCTATTGATACGGGGTTAGTGAAAAATTATCAAAATATAATTCAAATAGAAAATAAAAATCTTTATACCCCGTTGGTGGAATAATAAAAATTAGGAGAGAATACGGGACAAGTCATCTAAAAAATGCAGAGTTTACTTTTCCTGATGAGATTTGTTTCGATGAAGTCAACATCCACTATCGTTCTATCGATTCATCCCGTTGTGCGGATTGAGTTGGTTTCTCAGCAACATCTATGGTTTCATAAACAGGTTCATCTTGTACGCTATCCCAATGATTTGGGAGATTGGTTATTCTTCCGGTAGAAGTGTTTTCGAAACGGAAACGTTTAATAAGCATAATCAAAACAACAACGACAATAACAATAATAAGGAAAGAACAAAGAATGATCAAGTTTGAAGTATGCTTCCAGGTACCTCTAGTGCGAGTGTCTGGAACATTAATAGAACAACGCTTTTTGCGAGTCACATTGTCGCATGCGTTGCTAGCGTTCGTTTCCAGAACTACACCTTTGTTATTTGGTTCAACACTTGAGTCAACATTAACTTCAAATCTACTTTTATTTACAATGTCACCTCTTCCAACGAAAAATTCTCCAAAGAATACTTTATAAGAGTAGTTCACATTCAGAGTTTCCTTCGTCTTCGATAACTCAAATGATAATTTTTTTTCAAACAAGTCATAACTACATGTAGGAACCATCGGAGCCTCCAATATGGAAGGTAACCGAACATTTACAATATTTTCCCTGTAGCAATTTCTCGCAGTTAGAGTAAGTTTAACTTTCACTTGGTAATCCAGACAGAATTCCAAATTAGGGAGATTTGCATAATAAGTGTCATGGCCAGGAAGCATATAAAGATCTCGCCAAAGATACCCAACCTTTCGATACCATGAGCATACGAAGATATCTGTACTGAAAACAACAGAAAACATTGGTATAAGTGTCAACTTTGCGTTCATTCCATCAGTTCTAGTTATGTTGATGCTGTAACCGTAATGAGGTTTGAAATAATTGCAAATCTCTTTCGATTCGCATCTTTTAGTAGAATATACTGCAACAAGTACGACCAAAATAGACCGAATAGAACTGCAGGTCAACCATAGATGTTCCATTGAGTTTGGAGGTTTCGAAACATATTCATCCAGTTCTCTTAAATAGATACACTGATACTGAAAAACAATTGTAAAAAATTACTGTGGTATCAACCTTATTGAAAACTTTTCTGTACATGTACAGGTGTCGATTTGAGATTTCTGTATAGAATGTTCCCATCATAATTAATTTCTTCTTTATATCTGACATCATGTACGCATTCAAAATCTAGTAAAGCTTCATGATTTTGCGGATGATTTCTGTGATATTTTTTATAATTATCATCCAATGACAACACATCTTAACTACAACAACATCAGGTTCACAAAATGGCCAGTCTCTTCAGGATTTTTTATCCATAATATAACAAAGTTAATTAATACTAGGAACATTCTATCAGCTCATGTCAACACAAAAACATCTGTCAACACTCAAATTCTTTCTGTCATATTGCACCAATAACAAATTCAGTTATATGTATTTAGACCATGGGGCTGGTTCAACTTAAAGCCAATGTCTCCTCTTAAAAAGGCTCTGATTAAAAGTGTAATAAAGAAGGGTCTTGATGAACGAGGCATAACGTTACCTCACTAACCGAACACAACTTATGGGGTTTGCACCATAAAGTAAGGTGAGGAGAAATAGTCTGTATGATAAGCAAGCAGTTTCGATGAACTGACCCACAATATTGATGTCTATAAAATTTCATGCTGCAAAATGAAGGGATAAAAATATCATATGGTATGATGATTTGGTATTATAAAAAAATTCATAACATAATTCAATATACTGTTGTAAAAATATAATCTTTGAAAAATATATATTAAATGATTTTCGTAAGAATCTATACAATAACTTCTAAAGCTAAGGCAAAAGTTATGAAGGAATGTTGAAGTTTTATGGTGTAGAAAAGTAAAACATGCAAGTAACCTTTAACCAACACTATTAAAATTGGAGGAAACTTCCAATTTTTTTGCCCCTAGATGTCATATCATAAAAATTTATAGTAATTATAAAAATTAAAAAAGAATAACATTGAAGATTGTATTGTATATTACATGGGATCAACGATGCATAATCTGAAAATCAATATATTTTTTCGAAACACAACCGTTTAAACATATATATATCACTATCAGTCTCCCACAGAATTATGAACATGTAACAAATTAATCAGTAACGACTGCAATTCCTTTTTAGTAAGGACTAAACAAATTGCATTAAAAGTATGTGTCCTCTGTGTCACTAAATACAGAGCTGGCTTCTACACAATCCCTTGGTGTGACTGAACTCTCAGAAACAGATTTAGTTTCCGAACAAGTGTCATCAATGCTAATGACATCCGCGTATCTGGGATGAATAGGACTCAAACCCCCGACATTAGAAAGATTGTCAAAGGTGGAAATACTTTTGGTTCCTGTATGTTTCCTACAAAACCTTTTGGATACATAAAACGATGCAATACAAAAAATAATTGCTATAAGGAGGGGACCACTTACTTTCAACCAAAAGTCCAACACATCATTCCCTGCAGAAATGTCAGATGACGGGATATATATACATTCAAAAGTCTGTTTTTTACAAGCACACTTACTGCACATTGACATGTTCAATTTGATATTTCCATTTGCATTCAATTTCACAGAGTACTGAGATGTGTCAGGATTAGTAATGTTACCAATCCAATTGTTATTTTCATATATGCTATAATGAAATGCCCGAGGAAAATTATGATATCGAACTACCAATGAACTTTCAGCAACATCATACTTACAATGATATACATTTAGAGGAGTCACTTTGGCTGATAACGTTGTATATAAATCCTTAACTGATGGTACACAACCAACTGATGCATATATGACTTGCACGTGGTAAACTCGACAAACCTTTAGATTCATTGCATAGAATTTTGTATTGGAATATCTTTCCATTTTTGCAAAGGATCTGGTCCCATTGATCTTGTAAGAAGCACTGATTGGTCCATAATAGAATTGATCAATGTCTGTTAATTGCACAGAAATGCTTCTTTGTTTCAAGGATATTTTCAAACCTGCATGAAATAAATCAGGATAGGTCCCGTTACACTTACATTTCACACTTTTGTGTAAGTACTTCATGAAAATGACTGAAGTTTGATTGTAAATAACCAATCGAGGATACAGAAAACCTACAATTTCAGGAAATCCGTACTTTTTAATTCTACCCATAGCACAATCAACAGTATCATCATGGTGTAGACTACATGATATGTTAGTACTAGGGTATGCCAACATGTACCTAAATGGCAACTGTTTAAGGTTGCAATTCGACTTGAAGGTCAAATGTACCGATTCCGTAAGATGGTCTTCTTTGAAACGTTGACAGGTATAAGAAAACTGAAGGTTGTCACAGTTAGAAGCATCTGCAGGACACCATGTTGAAGAGCCAACCACAATAAACCAAATTTTATTGAGTAGATTGCTTCCAAACATAGTGTGAGAATCTTATCAACTCACAATGCAGGCATTCAGATATCTGCATATTACCTTTATTCCATTTCACACAATATTTCCAGACTTGATTCTAAGGAACATTTACTTCATGAATTCATAATTTGCTTTTTACAGGAACCCTGAAAGGAAAGTATATTGACTTGCTTGCAAATATATCATAATATTTCTACAAAAAATATGGAGGACATTGTTTCGATCGATTTATATTTCCTTAAAGTAATTTCATTCTAGTTGAAACAACTGCAAACAAACGCTTTTTTAATGGAAACTATAACATACAACTGTATTTACTCATGCAACAAAATGCTTTTTTAAACAAAACAAAGGAAGATGTTACATTTTATAAATAAAAAATTCCAGCAGAAAGATTGAACATCCAAATTAAAAATCACTCTTAACTTTTTAGTATTAGATTTATAAAAGCCATTTTTCAAACAATTACACAGGTTTTTTTTATAAGAACACTCAATTTTGATGAAGCCTTGTTCTTAAGTTATACACTATTGAATGCTTGGTTGATATTTTCTATTTTAATGGAGTTCAGTTAATGTTGTTGTAAACAACATGGTGATAATATTCTTTTGTTTGACTATTATAAAGATGTTTTCTTGTAAAATGTAAAAATGTTTTCTTAAGAACAAGCCTTGAATGTTCTTAGCATGTTCTTAACTTTTAGACCTTCAAAGTCTTATGTTCTTTTATCCTTTGGTCTTAAAAAACATGTATCTGCTAAATATAATCAGCACGTGGCTCAGAAGTTAAGGAGTGGGAAAGAGGAAACCAGGAAAATATGACCTAATCCAACCTCAGGATAAAAATGTAAGAGCCATGTCCACTGTGATATTGCAGCCATTCTGTACCTCTGTAAAGTGGCTTCGGGCATGTTTCAGGGCCATGTGCTGGATAAACCAATGTGACTTTAACATCTGATAAATTCGTGTTAGTCCATTCCACTATGGTGGTTTGGATGGTGTCAAGATCCGTAAAAAAAATTTAATCCATACAAAATAGTTTCAAAAAAAATAAATACATAAATATATACTACTTTAAATAACAACATTTTTCTGTGAAGGGTGATAGTATTCATTAATCTCTTCATAAACAGGTTCAGTGATAGTCTCCTGCAACCTTGATGTTTCACCCTTTTTAATGTTACTTTTAAGCTTGAATTTATAAAATAAAAGTAACACAAACACCAGCACAGCTACAACACTTATCAACCCAAATAAAACAGCATAACGTAGTACCACAATCGACTTGGATGATTCTGAAGGAAGATTAACAACACATGGTGTGGTAACCGTATCGGTACAACGACAAAGAGTACATGTTTTCATTTCAAGGGTCAGATGGTTTGTTATAGAAACTTCAGCAAGTGGAATATCCAACAGGTTTCTTGATGTGTTCTCACTATTTATTAACTGCCCATTTTTAGTAACACGATACTGAAAGTATACTTCCTTATTCCTGTTTTTTAAATAATCCCATTTTGAGATAAGCGTACTGCCATTATAGGAACAATAAATATTTTTAGCATCTGTCACATAATCTTGTATATTCACTTCAACATCTTGGCATGAAATATCACTGTAGTTATAGCATATGTCATAGAATGTTTCTAAACAAAATGAATATTTTTCGCACAATTGTATATCAAGGGGACAATAACTTTGCTGACAATTTCTTTTTAATAAATGTGCAAGCATTTTCGTTTGTAAGTTCATGTAATACACATTGTAGTCGTAAGGCACATGTTTATTAAAATAACTCCATTCAACAAAATGGCGACCATCTTCGTTCTTGAAATTTATAACAGAGCTTAACTGTATGTTTTCACAGATGCATGGTTCATAATCATCGTAAACAGAAATTTGTGATGAATAATTTCCTACTGTACCCACCACTAAAAGTCGATAAAAAACTTTCTGTTTCTGGAGCAAAAATTTATTAATTGAACACATGACAGTTAAGTTTTTTTCGGTGCATAAAACATAGTTTTGAACACTTAAATGCTCCTCATGTTTTTGCATTGATACCTCTGCCAATGAGAATTGGTAAATTAGCTTGGTTTGATTAATTTTGAAAACAATGAACACATCACTATGGGAACGCAAACAATATTGATCATTGATTAAAAACCCACAACAAATATGCAATGCCACAGGTATACACAAACATATGATTTTATGTGGGAAAGTTCTGTTTTTCATTGTTTATCATCTAAGAAATAACAAAAACTAAAAACTAAAACCGAGTTCAATATTTTCACAAGTAATGACAGGCAAAATTTATGGAGGAGAGAAATATTATTGAGTGCTAGATCCGCTGTTGATCATGATACTCTTGTAGTCTTGGTGAATGTCATCCTGAGAAGTTTTTGTATTATAATACATCATCTGTAACTCTACCACTCACATTTGATCGTTGTTGATGATGTTGAAAAATGTTTAGATTAACTCTAATTAATTTGTAGAGAAGTGACAATTCAGCATAAATCACTTTGTACCTAACAACAATAGCTTTAATAAGGAGGCAATAAAAACAACTGAAAAATTTATAAAAAAAAGAACAACAAAGGCTGAACAAAATAATTCAGATGGAGTTGCCATGGGTTCCCCCTTGGGACCAGTGCTAGCTGGAATATTTATGGTAGAGTTCGAAAGAACATTGTTACCAGAATTACAAGATCACATGTTGCCATGGAAACGTTACGTAGACGACACTATTACTTTTATTAAACCTGTTTCTATCGATTATGTTATTAACAAACTTAACAATTACCATGAAAATATAAAGTTTACCCATGAATTAGAACATAATGGCAAGATTTCATTCCTAGACGTTTTACTAATTAGGAATGGTACGAGCATTGAAACTACAGTTTACAGAAAGCCTACGAATAATAATGTTTATCTCCATTGGGAGTCATTTGCACCAATATCTTGGAAACGAGGTACACTAAGGACACTTATCCAGAGAGCCTATACTATTTGTTCTAATGATAATTTGAGAAACGAAGAAACAAAACATATTAAGAACGTATTTCGAAATATCAACAATTATCCCAATTGGCTAATAAATGAAGTTATAAAACAGATGGAAGACGTTAGTACAGACACTGCTGTCAAACATCCTCCATTAGAGGTATCCAATACTGATAGGAAGTTGCCGTTACTTATCCTCCCTTATCAAGGTAAACAAGGTGAAACGATAATCAAATCATTGAAGAATACAATAAAAAGATATACACCACAAGAAGAAAAACTAAAGATGATATACACCGGTACAAAATTAGGCTCAAATTTTAATATAAAAGACAAATCTAAATTTGAAAATGAACACAACTTAGTATACAAAGCAAAATGTCCAGCTATTAACTGTGAAAAAACGTACGTAGGAGAGACAGCCAGAAGAATTGTAGAAAGGATAAAAGATCACCAAGGCAGAGACAAAAATTCGCATCTTTACAAACATTCAATAGAATCGTCCCATGAGGTCATCAATAATAAGGACATAGTAATTTTATCAAAAGGACATAAGCATTCCTATAATAGAAAAGTTTCTGAAGCATTATACATAAAAAATTACAAGCCTTCATTAAATACTCAAGAGACATCGGTTCCATTAAAACTTTTTAATTAATTTTTTATCTATATATAGTATCCATAGCAACACTTCCAATTTTAGATTTCTGCAGTTTTTTAAATTTTATTCGCTTTACTTGTAATAAATTTTTTACTTTGATAATGACCAGTGGAAGGTCTGGTCGAATATACAGAATTTTTTAGAAAAACATATTCGTTATCTTTGTTTTCTAAAAACAAAAAAATGTTTAAGCTTCTGGTGATACTTTTCATTACTGAACAAAATAGATTTACAGTACTTTAATTCCTTGCACCAAAAATATATGTATTGATGACCAATGTATATCATAATACTATAATACTTAATTCAGAGGCGGATCTAGAGGGTATGTCGATATTTGTGGAGGAGAATAGAATGTTAGCTATCAAACCATAAAAGAAAAACGTGCAAGTAATCCCATACACCATTTTATAGTTTCAGAGTTTCAGCACACATTTAGCATGGTATCAGAAATGGGAAGAAAAAATGAACAAATTAAGTATTTTGCTAAGATCTTTTTATATGTTATGGGAAATAAGTATCTTCAAAGAATATATGTAAAGGAATTGATAACTTTCTTTTCAAAATTTTTCTTAAAAAATTATTTTCACTTTTGCTTCTGGTCAGAGCCTTGTTAATTTCTTCTATTTTACTTCCAAATTCACATACTGAATAAGAGTTTAACAACAATGAAAATTTAAAGTGAGCTATTATGTTTCCCAAACTGTGAACACATGTATTGTGGTGATACAGAACTGAAAACAGATATTAAGCTTATGTGCTCCTCCACAATTTTTGACATACCCTAGATCCGCCGCTGTAATTATATATACTTTTACGAAATTTGAAAAATAAATATTTATATATAATAAATTCGCTCTTGAAATAAACTTTAACTTTAAAGCTTTACACGAACACCTTTTTTAATACTTCTCAGCCGACAAACTACTTGTTTTTGTGTAAACAAAAATCACGGCGTTCAAATTTCAATCGTTGGATGTTTTCAATCAAGGATGACGTAATTGTGACTAATACGAGGCTATTATCGGTTACTTTTTTTCTTTTTTATCTTTTTTTTTCTTTTTCATCAAACAACCCACCTCGGTTTCCAACGGAATGTACTGTGTCATATATATATTTATTTATTTATTTATTTTATTGTCTTTAATGGCTTTGGTTAATTCGGCCTTTATAATCGTCATTCACAGCTGCAAACACGTTTTTTGAAGATCTCGATCCTCTCAACCACTTGGCTTCTGAGCAAGCTGAAGTTTATTCGACATCGTATCCAGTTTTTTATGAGATCATTTTTTTCGTTTCGTTTCTCGGCGATCATTTCAGCCAGTCTGTTATAAAAGGTCCTGTACTCACTAGACATTCCACCAAAACAAGTGAATATAAGGGGAGTCAGTGTCTCAACCTGATCAACGTGATTTATGCGTTTGTTGTAGCTTCTTTTCTTCGCTTGTTCGTTTGTCCGATGAGCAGCAGTCAGAGACTGGGCCATATGGACTTTAGCTGTCGGGTTAAAAACCTTGACGTCGAAGAACGCTACTTGCCCTTTGACCCAAAATCCTCTTGCAGCAACATCTACTCTTGCTTCATTTCGTTTGGATTGTTGAGGGTGGAAAGATTTCTCCGGACAGTTCATGCAGTACTGGTTCAGTTGATACATCTTTACAGCATTCTTTAAATAGTTCGGAAGTAAAATCTCTGACTTCGTTGTGGCGGATAGATGGGTAGTTACTCGCATGAGATTAGTAGTAAAGCTTACGACACTTTTGATTACCAAACTCTAATAAACAAACTTAGATGATGAATTTACACATGTCAAATCTGATGCCACAAACAGAACTGCAACTCATTACGTCATGTTTTAACAAAACGCCGCAAAAACTTCCCTAAAACAAGTGGCCGTTTCAATGCAATGCAAAAAAGTCACTAAAAATGTCTCAATGGAATAATGAAAAAATTTGATGAACGGCCATTCCCTTCCTGTAATTCGCGTTTCATGAGAAAGTAACCGTGAACACTACCTGTCGTGGAGTTTCGGAGGTAAAAAAGTATTTTTAAGGGGCTGCTCATATGGATTAAAATTACTTAAGCGGTAAGCGGGAAAACTTTTCGACGTACTAAAAAGTTTCGATCTGTTCATTTGGAAAACAATTTCCTCAGTAAGCGAGGAAATGACCTGCACCACCACGTGGATGGCGTAACGGTATAATGACGCAGATGGTGAACTGCTCTCTCAGTTAATCAGTCAGGATTTCGGACACTGTAGTAACCCTATACTAACTGGTTATGAGGGCATTACCGGTAGTAAAGACCGAGCTTGCGAGGGCAGTACGTGATGGAAGTCAATATTCGAAGGTAATGCCGGAAATAAACAGTTAGTATATGGGTTATTACCCGTGTTTGTGTCACCTTAGCTGTCATGGTCGATTTTTCAAAGGCGTTTGATATCCAGATACCAAAACTTCATTCCCTACATTTTTCAAAAGGCTCGATGCTTATCCTCGCTAACTACCTATCTCACCGGTACCAATACGTTCAAATCAACAAAATTTCATCTAAAAAATAGCCAGCATCCTAGGTTCGGTACTCTTCAACATCTATGTTCATGACATGCGTACAAAAACAATAGCTGCTGAATGTGTCCAATATGCCGATGACACCAGCATATACAGTCATTCCAAACCAAAACAACTGAAAGAATGTGTGGATCAAATAACCAAAGATTGATCGATGATCTACAGATTTGCTCAAAAGAGACAAACATGATTTTCAACGTCAAAAAGACAAAATCGATGTTGTTTTCCACCAATCAAAAGGCTAAGAAACACCACTTCACTTTTGAGATGAAATCATCAGATGGCAAAGTAATCGAACAAGTCGAACGTTTTTTCTTTAATAAATCAAACGCTAGGGAAAATATTACACTTGTCTAAAATAATGAGATCTTATCCAAGAGCAACACCTGACACCTTTAATAACTTTTTTACACCTGCTGTTACAAAACTAGGTGTCACGATATACAGTAACTTGATTAACTCCGATGAACCGTTCGATGATAACGTGCTTAATATTACACATAAATATAATAACCACCCCAGTGGGCACGCATCGAGAGGACGTCCATGGGACGTCTGAAGGACGGATGCGTGCCCACTGGGAAGCGATATCTCTACGAAAATTCTTATAGAAAATTTAGATATTTTTGCACAGTTATTCTGCAACAGCATAAATCATTATTTCAATTCCTGTGAAATCCCTTCAATATTAAAACGGGCAGATGTCATCCCAACTTTTAATAAAATGAACTACTATCGTCCAATCAGTATTCTTCCCAACATTTCAAAAATATTTCAACGATGTATTTTTTAACAATTAGAGTCATTTCTTCATGACAAACTATCTAAATTTCAATGCGGATTCAAAAAAGGCTTCAGCACTCAGCACTGTCTTGACAAAGGAAGGCTCCTATGCTGCACTCTTGACAGATCTATATAAGGCTTTCGATTGTCTCGACCATAATCTTCTCATTGCAAAACTGCATACTTTTGGAATGGATCTAACTTCTGTGATAAAAATAATAAAAAAATATAATCAAACACTCGCAAAAATGCTGATAAGGCGACAATCGTGAAAGCTGGTTTGATCAAAAACAAATCCAGATCGTCACAAAGTCAAGGTGAATGCACATGATTTGGTATATATTATTATTATTATCTGCAGCGCGAAGCGAAAACAGATATTGGTGACGATGCGTAAACTTAAAATCAAACATAATGCATTAAAATAAACAGTTCCTGCCCCCGCTTTATTGCTCTCCATCATTATTTTTGGGACCAAAAGAGGTGAAAAATGTAAGTTAGGAGTTGTTTTCTTTAACACAAACGTTCAATTTTTTTTCAAAAAACGTCTAAGCTACTAAGCAGTCTAACGTGGATTGTTGCTTGGTGTTGAAGCGTCTTGTTAAAGTTCGATTGGTTTTAAGAAACCTGCCTAAGTAGAAAAAACATGCGAATTTGGTGTTCCCATGGAGATAGTCAACGAGCAACAAGTATAGCAACAAATCAGCCAAGTTATATACTAGAATCGTTTTTGCATACTTCCCGTATTGGGATCATGAAAATCATGGAAAAGGTCATGAAATTCCCAAATTTTGCAAAGAAGTCATGGAGAAGTCACGGAATCTATAATCATTGAGAAACGTACCATAGCTTTATCTTCTTTCTTTCATACTAAACGGTCATGGAAATTCTGCGAAAGTTATGTAAATTCAATTTTTAGTTTGAGTAGCCACTCTGGAAAAAGTTTCTGTGTAATGAAATTGATTAATGAAATTTGAAATTTGCAAAATATATGATGTGTACATCATTATTATGATGACTAATGTAGCGTGTAAAAACATTTTACAGTTTTGCTCCATAAAATGATTTTACATGCTATATACCGTCATGATTAGTTATTATTTGAATTGGAAACATAAAAGTGTTGAGGGCGTTACCACACGGGCGGAGAGAACTGCAGCATTACAGAATGATCGACAGACAGACGACAGACTGTTTATATACAAAAATGTTGTGTTTGATCGATCATACAAAGAATACAATTTCCCCTATTTTTTAGTGCTATTTTACCTATTTAGAGATTTCAGAAGTTGAACAGTTAAACAAAAAGCTAGGTAGAACATTTTTCACCACCTGGTTACTAAAAAAGATTTAGAAAAGAGATCGTGGACAATGTATTCCCCTACCTAAACACAATTAAACTTCTGAGGCATAAAATAATACTTTCAAATTTCCCTCTTTAACTAAAGCAAACAAAAACAAACATACCTTCTGACATTTCTACCTTTCAAACTGATTTTTATTCTGCTATGAATTGTGGAAATGTTCAGAACTCAAAACTCCATTTGTGCATCATGATATAAAAACCATGTAAATATGTATATAACCATCATTTTCACTCTATTCTTGCATTACATTCATCTATACTATTCAATTTTATAATAATCTAAAACAAAAAGATATTAATCAAATCACAACAATATAATAATGATCTTGCTACCTTCGTTTTTCTAAGGCGAATAACAATCCACACACTACAATGAAATACCAAATAAACTGCTAGCTACACATTTCGGTATAGTAGTCAAAACTAACTGATACGAAAAAGCTATGTTCAAACACATTAAAAAAAAAAAAAATAGAAATCGGTAGAAAATGATAAACTGATAACACGAACACATAACAGGTCTACATCGGCTATCTCGTCGGATAGAATAGTTACTGATACCTATCAATGTTGTTATTCTTTATTACTGAACTTAAAGCGTTAGATATAAAAAATTGTTAAAACAAAAACAAAAAAATTTACACACAGCATCTTCATTTCTCGTTTAAAGAAATGAACGTTGAGAAAATTTGATGAACTTTCGAACGCAAAAAACCTAAATGACATTCGCCTAGCCAACGCGATTTCAAAGGTTAGAAGCACCGATTAAAGATAATGTTTAAATAAGAGTTTATCTGAACTGTGAAAAGAAAAGCTGTTTATATATCTAATGGAATGGAAAGAAATAACTTATAAAATCTTTGAAAAATTTTTAAGGGCAAATATCTCGACAACCAATAAAAACAACAACAACATTGCATTGCGTTCTCCTCCAGGTGGCTTTATGATGTCTTCCTTAAGGTACAACACTCCATGAAGTAATAAAAACCCGTAAGATGGAGCTAGAGATTCTCCTAATGGGAGATTCTCCCTATACTAATACGGAAAAACAAACATCCATTGACGAACTTCCCGAGAAATTTTACCTAACGTTCTTTCTTTAACAGTTAGGTAAGAAAAAAGCAAGATTGCGTATTAGTATAAGAAGATTATTTTGAAAAAATACACCAGAAGGTGATTCCTGTAGTTCTATATTCTATATCTCACCTAAGAGATCTTAACACTTAATTCTATAATTGTTTTTCAAACGTTTTGTAAAACGTACATTTTCAAAAATATATCTCTGCAACTATATATGTACATGAATTGGAAGGAAATTGTAAAAGTCAAGATGAATGAGGTTTACAACAAAGATTCGGAAACAAGCAATTCTTCCCTTTGCCTCCATTTGTTTTCCCGAACGTTCAAATAATTCAACATGTCTGTATCAACATTTGATTTCACAGATCCCGAAGATTCCGAAACGGAAACCGACCTGGAAACACTGGGTGACGATCCCAGCCGAAACCGGGATTTCAATCCTCCGTCTTTGTCATGTTGATTATCCGAATTGCTAGTATTACTACTGGAGCGGCGAAACTTTCGCATTTCTTCTTTGAAAAGTTGAGAACGTGACACTTTTCTCTCTTTGACAGGTGCATTGGACCCTTTTCCCTCCTCTGTCATTCTTTTAATGGTAGGGCTTTTCGTCTTCGTATATAGTCCATCGAAGCCCAAATAAGGCCTCACAACCCTAGCTACAAGTTTTTCCAGTTTCATGTAATTTTCACTGGGTGGGTTAGTATCGTGAATGCTTGCTAAAACTAATAACATTTGTTTAATTTCATTGTTCACTTTTTCACCTGCAACTAACGCATCAGAAATTTTGGTTTTTAAAAGTACAATATCTCGAAAGCCGACTAACGTGACAGCTCGAATGTAAATTCCCTGTTCCTGGATTGGATAAAATATAGCCAATAGTGTTGGAAGAATACTCGTGTAAAACTGTGACCAGACCTCTGATAAGCGTTCCAGCAGGTCATTCCCTTTTTTTTCTTTGATGTTTTCTCGGAGAACAATCATACCTAGTTAAGCAAAAAGTAATTGTCAACAAAATTAATTGTGAACATTTAACTTATTGGCAACAAAAAGGTTCTGTCACCTTTCTTCGTCATTCTCATTATTATCGGTCCTTTTTTACGCTGGCCCTCAATGGCGTTAGTTTTAATGATGCATGTCGCCCAATTATTATACATTTTCAA
Organism: Turritopsis rubra; assembly: GCA_039566895.2. Classification (NCBI taxonomy): domain Eukaryota; kingdom Metazoa; phylum Cnidaria; class Hydrozoa; order Anthoathecata; family Oceaniidae; genus Turritopsis; species Turritopsis rubra. Next base: position 8,738,708 of record CM077626.1, on the reverse strand, counting down.
CGATATGAAAGGTTTTATGTGACAAATTCAAGTTTTTAGATTTTAGCCGTATAAAAAGGGTAACAATGAAGAAAAACGCTTACTTAGCATGGCATGCCACCACTTATTTACAAGAACCAATTTACAAGAAGCGAGGGTTTCATCTCAACTTTTGTAAAAAATTGTGCTTGTTGAGAATAGAAAAAGAAAGTGAATAAAAATGGCCTTACCCTTTTTCAAGATTGAGTCCTTGTAATATTCCACGATAAACGAACCTATCTTAGAATCGCGCACATTACGAACTTTTTCGTTCAACACGTCCAGTTCTAATCGTTGTAACTTCTTCTTATGAAACAAATACGTGATAGAGTTTTGCAGGGATTTCCAATCGTCATCACGGATGGCTGCCGTCGGTTTTGGTCTTTCCATGGACAATCCATGTTTACTACTGACGGTCAGTACATCGCGTTTGTTATTGTTTATCACATCATCACGCGTGTCGCTCGTCCACATTATCTGTTTTTTGGCGTTCAATCGAAATTCGGCTACCTTGCTTGTCATCTTTAAAGTGCTTGATAAAAAAAGATGAAAATTTCTGAAAACATGTATTCCTTTATAGCAACAATTTCTCATAGAACTGAACTAAACTATAATCCAAAGCTTTGTCAAACACCAGTTATTACACATTGTTAAATCTTTAGCGCTCACTCCAAGGAACAGCCATGTCTTTTGTTTTCAAAATACTTAAACATTCGCGGGTTTGTGAAAACGCCAGGGCTGAAAATATAAACTATAGACATTCTAACATCTCCTGTATCTTGTTTACTTCTTTCATAAGGCTGATGGATTGTCTCCATCATATGCAGGTAATCTCCATACCGACTTCCAAATGAATATAAAAAGCCAAAACAACATCAAAAAAACAAACAAAAGACAAAAAATACAAAATAAAACACGTACAAAAGAAAGCCTTTTAAGTATGAGCATAGTCACCGCAGTCATCAGAAGTCGCTTAGGATGCGATCATTATTCTAACAGACCAAAAGAAAAACCATCAAGGATATCCAAAACGTGTTCGCTGCACTACTTTTAACGAACTCATTCAAACGCAAATGACTTAAATAGACTACAATCAACTATTATCACTGCTTAATGACAATTAACAAAAAAATCACTTCAACGATATACTTCAAACAAAACACGATAAACCTCTCAGTTAATTAGAATCCATTAGTGAATGTTGACATCGAGTATACAACTATTGATCAGTGTAATTAAAAACCTTCCTAGGCGAATCATATCGATAAGGAAGAAATATTTCAGATTTCCCAAACCTTCCTGCTTGGTGGCGGCATGCTTATTCCAAAAGAAACTCATATAACATTTGCAAGATTACTTTAATAAATAGAATGTGTCTCCAAGACAGAAGGTGATTCCAAGAAAACATGTACAAACGAGGAGATATGTTGTTGAAAAAAATAGTTTATAACTCACCACTCAAAACTATACAAAGAATTCCTGTCTCGAATTTCCAATCTCTTCTTGTAGTAATATTAGCCAAAAAAACTATGAGAATTGATAGTCGTCGTAATTTTTCAACGCACTGAGTTTGACTGATGTTTTTTTCTGTTCGTGCTAATTCAATGCTCTACAGTTTTAAAAAAAGACTTATGGTCTAATAACAAAAAACACATTGTTCTCAAAAAAAAAGTCGTTTTACTTGATCGAATCTTTTAAATAAACTTCAAGTTATGCCATTTTAATGGCAAACAATTGTAATTTGTATAATCTGCCCGTAATTGAAATTATTTCCACCTCCAAGCATGACGCCATCAATAATTCAAAACATTCGTCATCTGTAAAAAAGCTATATCATCGTTGTAAACAAGCCGAAAGATATCTACCTCAAAAAGCTGCTTTCACCGCGGAACAACAAATCGCTATATGTATCGCCAACCAAATGCATTTTTTTGACACATGTTACATCACAGGAGGAGAGCCGATATTAACAACTATAGCTGCAAACAGGAAATTGTAAGCCCAAACACAATCAATTAAAAACGGAACTAACTGAAACACAGAAAATTGATTTTGCGCGAATGTTGTGTTCTTTAAAATCATCATCATCATATCATCATCAGTTCATTTTAGAAATTAATTCGATCTTTCAACATAACAAATTTATATTTCAAGAACAATTTTAAGACGGATTTACCCATAATCCTTTTTTCATCTTTTCTTCTTCTTATCCATTTTTGTTTTTCTTTCCAACTTCCACAATTCGCGAAATTAGTTTGACTGAAATCTGTATTTTAAGTATTCGAATACCTTATAAAATATAAAAAGTCAATTTGTTTCATTTCAATCTAAACGTTTAGCCTGGATCCCGTGCGTCTTTTATCGACAGAAGTGTTTGAGAAACAGCCTAATGCCGATTACTCGAACTTAAATAATTTGAATAATTATTGGACTCAAACCACTTTTACGAAAAATAAAAACAGCTTAAAAATCGAGTTTCGATTACAGCGATAGTCAAAAGTGCATTTATTACTAGGCTTCCACCAAGTGGTGAAGAGGTTTTATTCTGAAAGAATTTGTATTTCTATGTAGTTGTGGCGATAAAGGAAAATCAACAACATTCTGTAAATGTTCAGAGATAACTCAAACATTCGCTTACTCGAACTATTTTCTTTGATCCCTGAAAGGTTTGAGTTATCACACACCTATAAAAATTTCAATCAATATGAGACATGAATGTCAGAATATCACACTTCCTTTCGTATGCACTTGAAATGATTTATGCTACACTATTTCCCATGTGAGTTCTACACTGTAGTTTATCTAACAATTCAAGACCATCAAAACTTCATGATGAACCTTGTTTAATTTGTTTGGGTCAGTGAGCATTAGGCGATGGCTCGTTTTTAAGAGTTTTCAAGGAGAAATTGTGGATGGTCTGAAATAATTGTTAAGACCGCTGTTATACGCACAATATTCTGTAGTACTCCTTTATAATATACCCGCTCTTTCCTAGAATATGCTTACTATTTTACACAATGTTTACTAAACATTTCCTTTTATGTTTTCACGTGTTATCAAACTTTCTGCATGCGTTTCCAGCACGGTTGCCAGCCAAAATTTCAACCCAAATTTCAGGAGTTTCCAGATCGGTTAATGGAATGATGCCAACGATGAGAAAAAAATACATATCTCTCATATTTTTTAATTCTTCGTAAATCTCATAACAGAAACATTACTGTTCGTAATAAATAACTTCAAAAGACCATATCGAATATTAAATAATTAACGAATAAATACAAATATTTCGACAAATGTGTTTTACAGTGGCGTTTAAATTATATTTTTAATCTTCAACACTGTGGTTCAGAAAAAACCAACAAAACGCCGCAACGGTTGACGATGTTTTGGGATAATCATCGCTAAAAACGAAATTTTTCGCTTCATGTAATGGCAAATGAAAAACTTCAATGAATTCACCCTCGTTTCGATTGCCACCTCCATCGCTTGTTTTCATATCGTCCGTAACTTCTACAAAATACACGGTGCCACTGTTGCCAGCAGTTCCGACCGCCCAGTGCGTGAACAATTTCTTCAACTCGCTAGTCTTCACTTTATAACCAGTCTCCTCCAAAATCTCATCTTCAGCAATTTCCACTAAAGGAACAGCCTTATCGACGATGCCAGCACAAAGTTCATACGACACTCCTGTGACAAACGGAGCGATTACCGGCACACAGTCGGTTTCATTTTTCACGACAGTCGATTTTTTGTTGTTCATTTTCTCATTACAGTTCATGAAAAGTGCTGAAAGAAAAAAATATTCTTTTTAAACGTCGCTATTTAGCCTCGGATCTAGCCTTATAAATTTCATTGATTGATCTTTATTACACAAAAGGCTGAACTATAGGCTATGATGATGATTTTTTCTCTCTTCGACTGAGGAAGTAGAGCAGCTGCTTTTACTTTTTTTACATAATTCCAAAAAAGAGCGAAAAAGGAAGACAAAAAGACATTAAATTGAATGGGAAAATTTCGATACTTTTTATTTTTTATGTCATTCAAGATGCACGCGCTACAATGAAATAAGAAACCCCGAAACGTGATAATCGGTATTGAAACAGAAATTCGGGAAAGGTCTGTTAGTGCAAACCATAATTTTATGCATCTGAACACGAAATAAACTTTTTTTTCTGTGAATAAGTAATAGTTATCGTCCCCTACTTCCTGCGAATGGGGGAATGGGGACGTCAAATGGGAACTTTGGTATCAGAAAGTTTCATGGTGATTTCATGGTGATTTCTCTTAAATTTTCAAAGAAAAAAATTGAATTTAGTTTGTTATTGGTGAAAATGTCGGCAAAACATGAAGTGATAAAACTGCAACAACAAGCTGATATTTGCAAGTTCTTTATCTAAAATGTTGGCCAATATTTGAAAACCTGTTAAGGAATGTTGGCCAACTTCTGTTTAATGTGAACAAAATCTGATTCATCATGATAAGATCAGCACTGTGCAAAAGCCATTATTTTCCATGGGCCATAGAGACAAGGTACTACCAGTGTTTTTATGATTTCCATAGAACTATCGGGTTTATATCTGTATCGGTAATCGTGACTCAGCACTTTAGTTGCTATGGTTAGCGCTAATGGTAGTTATGTTCAGATCGGTATTATAATAACAACGCAATTTTTCAACAGATTCCTGGCTGGTTTCACATTCGAAAATCTCTTTTATGCCAAATCAAAAAGTATTTTCGAATCGAGATTAACGAAAAGAAAAACCGCAGGATTATGATGGGTATTGGCAAAAATGGCGGTTTTACAATCAGCCTTTACAACTTCATACCTCTCTCTCTCTCTTTTTCATTCAAAGTGGACAAATTCTCTGACTACCTTACCGGGACGAAATTGTTTCACCAGAACAAATGATTTCCGAGTTTTGTTGTATATGAGAACAGATACCCTAAAACAAAACGATACAAGATTGCTCAAGGATCCGCTGGAAACAGTTGGATAATATAATGCCGAAAATGACTGCCTTACGAGTCGTGTTTTTTTATGTAGTCCCAGTTCCGTTGAACACCATTCTAAAAGAAGAAATACGAAGTTGTTTTGAAATACAAGATAGGACTAAAACTACTTTTGGGCAACATAAATAGAACCACCTGTTTGAAGGACACACGACAAGGGGCGATGTAGTTTGAGTCAACACACGGAACAACTTTCATGTCTCTTATATCCAGATTATCCATGACTCGTTTATCTCGGACTTTCTAAATATCAGCTTAAAAGTGTCTGGTTGGTTGATGAAGGCTTGATGAAGGCTTCTGATTGGTTCATGAAAAGGCTAACCAATGCAATGATGATGTTTATTCTAGCTGGTCTGAATACAAAATGCAAACCCACTGTATGTCAACTTAAACCGCCTAAAACAAAATTATCAAAGAGGTCAAGAGGCGTTTTTGTATCATTTCCAGACCAGCTAACTTCTCCAGTGAAAACTCTCAGAAAAGTGTTTAAAACAACGAGCCATAACCTGAACCCAACCTTCGCTGACCCACACAAGTTTTACATGGTTTACACCACGAACTTTGGTGGTCTGAAACTGAGACATAAACTGTATGCCAACTCTCGAGTTTAATATATAAGATAAACCCTAACAACACAAATGACCTGAATGTTTTTGTCAGATGAAATAAAACTCTGACAAGCTCATGACATCTCATATCAAAATCTATTCATTGTTACTGAAACAAAAGAATTTTATAGATTTTATAACTCCATTCACTATGCTAAAACAACATAATTAGCCTGGACAACAAATTGAACATTTGATGATAATCTATTTTGTGCATGATTGCTTACTGCTATTAGGGAGCTTGAGCATTACGAATTCTGCGAGGGGAACGTGTACCAATCAGTTTGGAACATCGAAGTGTTTATGATTTAAGTATTTATCTGCAACGCAGCCAGGACGGGAGAATTGAGTTTTTCCTGTCGTCGATTTCTGTATTTTGATTGGATTAAACTTTGTGTTTTCCAACAAAATGAAGAAACAAACCAAAAATTGAAATGTTGAAAAATTCTCCCTCGTTGTTTTTGTGTTTTCATAAATATTCGAAATAATTATCCTCAAGAAAGGAAAATGTTTTAAAGTTTTATGAGCAAACAATAAGAGCTATAGTTCCAATATTATTATCAAGTTCCCAACTTTATTATAAAAGTAATGTAGCTAAACACAGTTTAATAAAATGATGTTCTCAAACCAATTTTAGTTGTTTACATCTTACTCGCTCAAGCGAAAACATCAGATAACGCCAGTGCAGTGCTCCCGTCTCGTCACCTTGGAAACAGTTTGACGTTCCCGTCGCAGAATTCGTGTTGCTCAAACTCCTTAATAATGCCGTTATAAGATTTAAATACACAGTCTTCCAAGAAAACAAACAAACAAACAAACAAACAAACAAACAAACAAACAAACAAACAAACAAACAAATAAATAAAAGAAGCAAATGATTCTGTGAAACAAAATAAGTTTATTGTCAGCAGTGAAAAAACAACACTTGAACCGTATCAAAAACTACCGTCAAACGAAAACTCTTTACATAAAACTTACAAAAAAGTTGAATACTATAGATCGAACTATAGATAGATCGAACTATAGATAGATCGAACTATAGATAGAATAGATCGAACAAATACTTTATTATGTATAATGAAGTATGAATAATACGAAAAAGTTTATAAAAAATTGAATCTAATTAAAAATATATATATATTATAGAAAAATTCTAACACTTGAAATAAATTTATTTTTTGAACGATAAACAGGTCAATCCAGTTCAAATCTTTCGTCACTGAAGCCTCAGCTTGCCAATAAAATCGTTCTTAAACGAACCTAGGTATAATACATTATCGTGTTCATATACTTCACTTATGTATGCAATGGTGGTGCCATCAGGATCGTGAAAACTTTCAACGATATCTCCATAATAATCCAACTTGACCAACAAACCGTACCTCTTGACCAAACCTTCGAACAAGTGTTTTGGTAGGATCTAAAATAATATTTTACAACTAACAGGTTAACATGGATGAAAATGTTGGGAAAAATATGAGGTGGTCAGACTGCAACAACAAGCTGATATATGCGAGATTTTTATACAAATGTTTGGCAAAAATTTGTGAATCTGTTCAGAAATGTTGGACAACATTTCTTCTACCCCAATATTGGTAATTACGTCAAAAACAGGCATGTCAAACTGTACCGACATATGACGTCATAGTCATTAGAAAATTCCCTGGTCTGGAAATCTAATATAAACACTTTTTGTTCATTTTTTCTTTGATCTTTTCAACAGACAAATTTTTTCATGCACTCACTTTGATCATATTACATATTACAACCAATGCACAGAAATTATTTTCTATCATGTGATCAAAGGTGAATGCAAAACAAACTGCAGTTAGACAGTTTAAGTTAAAAATATCAACAATAGAACTTAACAATAGACTTCCAAACCAGGGAACTTTCTAATGCCAGCTATCAAGCTAACATGTGTGTCAACAGGCATCCTTATCATAACTGATCGACAAATTTTTACCTTAGCAATGATGGATTTTAACGTGGGATACGGTCCAACTACATCCAAGAATGAAAATGGCCATTTACGTATGGAAGGCAATGCCACCCAATAACCACCATTCTTTGAGGAGCGGATATTGTCTGGTAAACCCGGTAGATTATCGTGAAACAGATCGTATATACCTTTTCTGCTGCCTTTAATGAACAATCTAAAAACAAAAAGCATCAATCATTTTCAAATGGTAGAAGGCAGGAGAAACTCATGCCACCAATTTGCATAACAATTTATTCAGCACAGCTGACAGTACAAGGCAGATTAGGACTTCAAAGTTGTTTTTCTTCCTTAAGAACGTTATAGTTATCAAATTTATTTATCCACTGTATCTGCAGTTTATTTACTTCAATGAAAGTGTACTGTAAAGAATTTAAAGGAACAGAAGTGAGGACAGAAGTGCGGACCAGAAGTGTGGACAGAAGTGCGAACCAAAAGGGCGGACCAGAAGTGCGGACCAGAAGTGTGGACCAGAAGTGCGGACCAGAAGTGTGGAGGGCCTTTTATAAATGGCAAATATTTTTCTAGGTGCAATCACACCTATCAGACCCTCTCAGTTACGTTCTGACATTATTTATTATGATAAGTTAATATTACTAAGTTAGTATACATAACTATATACATTACCTTCCTGTTAGGCACATTTTTATACTGGATTTAATTTCTTAACTTTTTTCAAATAGGGGTCAACTGCACCCATTGACAACCCTCCCCCCTCCACCACCCTGTACGTCCCTGTCTCACCTCATGATCCGACTTGCACTGGTTTCCGAAACCAGAAGAAAATCTTCATCAGGAGACAGAGCTACACCATTCGCAAAAAACAAACCATCCAACAACACCTCTGATTCGCCCGTCTCCAGATCATAAGAAATTAGTCGACCTTGACCACCTCCTTCCAGTAAAAGGAAGGGAAACTCTTTTCGGCTCCATTTCCAACTGGAATCAGTAAAATAAACCTTGCCATCACTCGAAACGGTTAAGTGATTCACAAACTTGAAAGGTACATCACCAACACCAACAGATGCTGGGACCAACGTTTTCAGCTCAAGTAATGCCAGATTTAGCTTCATAAGACCCAAATAACCATCACATATAATGAGATTTTCTTCGTTCTTATCAAACTGCAATCCTAATGGACGACCACATTTCTCTTCTACTTCATCCTGTCCTATAGAAAATGTTTTACTTATTTATTGTAACTGTAAAACTGCAAACAAGATGAAAAGCCATCACTACCTACCACAATTAGGCAACCTATCGCCCGTTCTTGCCAACTCCACGATACTACCTGACTTTGTAATCTTTACAATTCGACCATCATGAAGACCAGTGTATATGTTTCCTACCAAAAAAAAGTAAACTGTGTGTTCAAGTAATTTTCAAGCACTTGAGTATGTATTATCATCTGTTGTCGGGATGTACCTTCTCTGTCAACTTGAATAGACTCTGGACCAGGCAATTTTCCAATACCTATCTTTGTGACTTCTTGTAATTTTGTGTTCGGTTCCAAAATTCCATCAAAATATGGAAGAGATTGACTTTTTCTAAAAAAAAAAGGAGGAAAAAAGATTATAGGTGCGATTATATGCCGCATTTGACTTAGTTGTCAGTACAAAGGTCTTTTGTCAAGAATTTGGAAAGACATCATAAAACAATGGTTCAAGCTATGAGAACTTACACACTGATTGGCTGAATAGGACTTGGCACAATCACCAAGTACAAGACAAACAGTAAAACAACAACTAATAATATCTGTCCCACAATCAGTCTTGCAGATCTATGATTAAATTAACAAATATTTTTAAGAACTTCATCATTCACTCAAAAAAATTGATAAGGCAGAGTTTAGTTATACCAAGTTTTACTATAAAAACAGGCATAATTAGATGAATAATTTCTAAGCTTTAACACGTTGACTACTGAAAGCAAAATATACTCATTTTGATTGGCCGGTTCTGATGTGTTGACTTTGTCAATATATTTCTGGGAGTGTAAGCCTCTACAGACGCTGTAACCAAACTTGTTTAAAAGTAGATCAAATTTCACACAAAACCAATCCAAATTTGTGTCGCCAATGCGTCGACTGGTTGCTATGCAACCAATTGTAGCAGCAATTTCAAGAAGAAAAAGCTGTAAAATTGTGGATTTTAAAATTTTTCTGTAATCAACGTAAAATCAGTAGTAAGGATTCAGTGACTGAAAAAGCAACCCAAATAAGTTTTATCTGAGCATATTTAATTCTTTTTTATCTATCCTTTGTTAGTTTTTTTTTCATACTCACAAGTTTTGTAGCGTTGACTTACTTTGGGTGTACTGTTTTGACTTTCTTCTCGTCTTGGTTTTCCAAGTCGTTGTCTCCTTCGCTTTGAGGTTTTCGTTTCCGAGCTTTGTTTTCAGAATTGGCCATTCTGTTCACTTTATATAATACTTCTAAAATTTATTGTTAGACAGAACAGAACAACTGATACACGAGTTCAATGTTTTGTGGTGAACGAAAGTTTACCAATTAATTTGGCTAAGACAGACTGTATAGAAGATTTGTATTTTCTATCTTTCTGCGTTAGGCTCAGTTAGTATCTTCTTATACTAATACGCAATCTTGCTTTTTTCTTACCTAACTTTTAAAGAAAGAACGTTAGGTAAAATTTCTCGGGAAGTTCGTCAATGGATATTTGTTTATGTTTTTTCCGTTATAATTGTTATAATTGTTATAATTGTTTTATGATATGAAATATGTTAGGGAAGATATGATATAGCATCTCAGGCGGAGACTTCGAATTACAATCGAACGTAGCAGCTATTGACAACGAATGATAAATAGTCGTTTGAAGAAAAAAGAAGCGTTTGTTTACATTTTTTAAGACAAAGTAATAATAAGAAACATGCATAAAAAAAACAAGTTTTTATTACGAAGAATAGTTTTTACACATTTACGACTTGTGTTGTGTAATGTTGAAGGTTGAAGACGTATCAAACGGCATTTTATCCTATCTCGGTTTGTTTTTTTAGATTTTCAAAGAAAAAAAAGAAAATTTAGTAAAAACTGTGTTGAGCATGGTATTTTTTAGTACAATGTTAGAAAGAAGAAAGTCAAGAAGGAATAAAAGATTAGAGATGTGATTAATCTGTTGGTTTCGGCCGTGAGTAAAATTAGTTAATACCGATGGCGTTTTTCTAATTGGAGATCTCTCTGTTCCTGGAATTTATAAAGAAAGAACTTTGAAGAAACTTCAGCTTTGAAGAAAGAAACATTATTTGGAGGTATGATTCTTTTTAGGATTTAGTTAATACCTTATATCGTATATATGTAAATCTGTATACACTCCAAAAGTTAATTTTGCGTGGGTAGTTTAGTGTGTGAGTGAGATATTTCACAATTTGTGAATAATTTTTCTGAGATTTAGCATTGATAATTATGAATATGTTTACCACAAAGACTGAAAGAATTTTTGGTTGACAATAAAGTTAGAAAGTGGAAAGAATTAAGAATTGGTTAGGATTCAGAAGTCGAAAAAATACAGCCTTTTATATAAATTTTCTTAATTTTTTTTTGTAGCAAGTTGTTTGAGGGACTTGGAACTATGACGTCATTATCATGACGTTAAAATATATTGCCGACTACATGCGGTCACAATTGAATTTGTGTGCAACTTTTCGCTGGGCTTAATATATATGACATTAAATGCATAATTATTGTGTTAACTGTTGCCGTTTGGGGCCCATATTGGCTTTGAGTTATGGCTCAAATTGATTTCTTCAGTAAAACTTTACATTAAATATGATTCGACGTAAACATGTAATAACATTTTTAACAAACAAACTTCTTCCGTGTTCTGTGAATTCTATTTTTGGCGACAAAGAAAGGAGAAATCAATAGTTTTACCTCAATACACGGCGTTATCAATGCTTAGTATGGCGGGTAAAAAATTCATGAATCGATGAAAGATTTTAGGGCGACGTTTTGGACTGCGTTTTTGTATTTCATAGAGTTATTATCAAATGGTTAGTATAGCGTGTAAAAACATCTTATTGGGAAAGATGTAAAAAATTTTTACACGGTATACTAGTTTGGAATATTTTTGATGTAATAGTTATGAAAATGTTACAAGTAGCTTCAAGGAAAATTAGCAGTAAAGAAAAGAAATAACATCTCTAGTGTTTCCTTTGGGACTATTACAGCAAGTGGTTTTTACGGTATCTACTTTGTTATTCTAACTGTTCCCTGTTTTATCTCAAAATTGCTTTGAAAATTTTGCATGTCGAGAATAGATTCTCTGTTGTTTATAAGCCACTTACTGTCGTTCTTTCTTGTCTTGGTTTATCTAATTTTTAAAGGAAAGAAATATTTTTATATTTACTACTAATGTTGTTTTGATATTGTATTTAATATCCTACATCATTTTGAATGTGAATTAGGTTTCCTTTTTCACTTATTGGATACTATGAGAAGTTAATGTATCGAGAGAATAGAGATGCTGCTACCTTCTCAGTATATTAAAGGGAGGGTAAGAAATGTTTACACTTTTGCTGAAAAGCAGCCAAATTTTGTCAGTCAAAAGTAACAAATTCTGTCCGTTTGACTGCTACATTCTATTGCAGGCCAATTCTTGCCTGCAGGTTGACTCTTTCTTTCTTGTGATCGCCAGCAGTGTTGTAATTGTAGGAGAGTAAAAATATCAAAAATGTGTGCACCCATTTTTCTGCCACCACATTTTCCGCCTAGTGTTATAGCAAAAATCGAGTCCTACAAGTAGCTACATAAAAGCTGGAAGGCAAAAACATTGTGGCCTATAGAAGAAAAGTGAAAAGCGACACGATTCGGCTGTCAAAAGTAACAAATTCCATTTTTTTTGACTGACAAAAACAGTCAGGGACAACTCCAAATTAGGCTTCAAAATTTGAAAAATCCAAATTAAGCTTTCTATGCCTAATTAGTCGTCTCAGAGATCCAAATTAGGAACACATACTCCTAATTAGGCTTCATCAAAACACGAAGTACAATTTGCACGTTCCATGCCATTGGTCGCAAGTATATTTTGACAACCGCTATAGCCAATCTGAAATCGAAGCCTCTAGCACAATTTTTTGATATTCCCATGTATATAAAGCTAGTTATCTACAAAATTGTTGTTTTCCGCCTAATTTGGCGTAATTCAACCTATTTAAGCTTTAAGGCCGGTTTACAGTTCTCGCGAATAAATTGTGGAAATCGAGCAACTCGATCGCGCAAATGTTGCAAAACAGTTAACAGTTCACGCGACTCATTCGCATGAATATACAAAATTTGCTAATTTGCTAATTTTGTTAATTCAGCAAAAATTGTCACTTTCTGTTGATCTGATAACAAAATTTTCTTGCGACTGGATGAAGAAGTTTAAATTTTTAACTTTTTCACCATACGCCAACGACCACAAAAAATTTCTGTTTTTAAACTCTGCACATGCGCGCAGTAGTGAACTTAAACTTTATTCGCACGATCCATTCGCGAGAGAACTGTAAACCCGCCTTTAGTAGCGGCTCAAAATGTTTAGTGTTTCTGTAACGAGAATCCTAATTAGGCGTATTTTGTCTTAATTTGGTGTAAGAGCGTAAAACGTCAACATCTCTCCTAGTTTACACCCAATTTCCATTTTTGACGGTAAGTTAGCCTTACCTAGCCTTACCTTGTCAACAGTAGTGTTCCCAATTTGCGAATAAGAGTTAGTGTGCCTTTTTGCGATTTGAAAAAAAATGGAAGCTTAATTTGGAGAGAGGACGCCTAAGTTGGAGTAAAAATAAACTTAATTAGGTGTCAAGTCTAATTTGACTTCGAAGCCTAATTAGGAGGAGTTGTCCCCGACTGAAAAAGGACGACTGGTTTGACTTTGAGCGAGCCGCTTTTCAGTAAAAACTTAACATTCTTTAGCTACAGAAATAGAAGCAAAAAGCTATTGATAGTTATAGTCTAAGCAAAGTAAAGTGAAAATCCAAATTGCCACACAAAATACCTCAGAATTAAAAACCCACCCACCCAAAAAAACGTCAAACCGATGTTTTTCGTCGTGGCGCAGGAGGAAGTCTATTATAGAGATTCATTATACCTTTAACTGAAATACTTAACAGTGTATTGGTTGTAACTCCCTTAGTAGTGTCATTGATGATATCAATGTAAATCAGTCTTTAGATTCAATTATTCTATACTCCACCATGTCATAATAAGCATAAACCTACACTGCTAGTTGCACCATCTTTATCTTCCACGTGAGATTTCAAGACTGGAGGAACATATTTCTTCTATAGAAAGTAGGCTACAAATAATCTTCTATACACATCATGTAAAGTGAAAGTAAACAGACTTTTTTGTTTTCCCCGTTAAATCTATTTTTGTTTGGAGACAAAATAAGGTGAATTTTTTAACCTTGATTGTATCACTTCCTTTGGCGATAGAAACCATCCCTAGTTTTTTTAAATGAATCTTCCATCACACTTTAAGGAAGTAATAATCTTGAGTGGGAGTCACTTAAGCTAACTAGGTGCTTTAAAAGTAAAGCTTGACAATAAGTCATTTCATTCGAGGCAAAAACACAGATAAAACTCTTTCAGTAGAAAATAAGTATACTTTTTTTCCAATATGAACTTACACAACTTACAATGAAGTCTTATAAATAAATAAATTTTTCGTAACCGATCAAATAGTCACATTCATTAGTTCTGTTATAATGGTTCTGGCAAAGGGTTTATAATGGTTCTGGGAAAGGGTTTATAATGGTTCCGGGAAAGTTTTATAAGAATAAGAAAGTGAATGGTTATAAATGTAAAAGAATAAAGTAAAATAAATTTTACAGGCTGATTTGGTGTCAGACAGCAGTCATGGATTCTGCTGCATCTATACATCGTAACACACCTACAGTTCTCCACTGATGAAGGAAATTGTAATGTTTTTACAAACACATATCAACACATCCTCAGAATATGACGTTTGTGGAGATCATTTGTGAACGCAGAAACAGATGCCAAACGAAGTAGTTTCACTTTCAGTTTCAACTTTCAGCTTCCTTCTTCAGCGCCTTCCGCACCGAAAGTCTTCAACATGAAGTTTTGTCCAGGTTCAGCAATGAAGTCTAAATTCTGACAGAAGATAACTAATTCTTCGTCACAATTCAACGTCGTCTTATAACAATTCAACTTTTTGGCAAGAAGAGTGAGCGCTTCAAGCATTCTGAAAAACGATAGAAGCACTTTCAGAAAATAACATCATGAAGCAAACTATGTCAGGCAAATAGACTATAACATTTCAGTTTCATTGATATGCATCAGGGCTTTTGATAAATGAAAAAATAAAGCCAATACTTGGATCAAACCTAATATAAGAGTCATATTGTTCAATAAATATACTAAACCATTAGCACGCAGCAACTAATTAATACTTACAGTGTGCCTAACCCCATTCGTCTGTAGTTAGGACATACTTTTAGGTTTTCAATTCGCCCTCTCTATAAAAAAAATGGAACAACTGATAAAAAGCAGACTTTTTCAACATTAAAGGTAAAACTCAGTTCAAAAAAGTAGGAAATTTTCATTCTGATGGGGAATTCAAATTGTCCCACATGAAAAACATTCAAAACGAGAAATTTTCGCGAGTAACTTTTTTTACATTTCGGGTGAATTTATTTTTGCGAATTTGTTCTCTGATAATTTTTTCGCGAGGATTAATTTTCGCCAATTTTAATTCTTTTATGCATTTTGATTTTGTCATTTAATCCATTTCGCCCAATTTCTTTATTTTTTACCCTTTTTCGACATGTTCACAAAAGAGGGTGTTTATAACTAATGATGCATGAGTCCCAGTAAGTTAAGAGTTCAACAATTTTTTTTATACAATTCGGGTGGATTTATTTTCGCGAATCGACCCTCCGGGGATTTTTCGCGAGGATTTATTTTCGCGAGTTTAGACAAAATTCGCGAAAATTTGTCCAGCAAATAATTTCTCTCCTTAAGATATTTGCTATTTTTATCAGTGAATTTGTTGCGAGAAAATTAATGAGAAAATCGCAGTTGGAAATTTCATTAAGTTCAAACCAATCGGAAATTTAGAATTTTAATGAGAAATTCTAAAGTTAAGGAATTAATTACGCTTAGAAGAGCTTAGAAGTGCTCGTTACAAGAAATACAGTACAACAAACACGTTGAATGTTGTTAGGATCAAGTAACTATTACTTCAAAGCTTACCATAGCGATACTGTGAATAAACTTTTGCTCGACGATCAGAGTACCAGCTCCTACTATCTGTGCTTGATTCACATCCTCAACAACGATTGGATAATACGTTTCTGATATGGACTGAAGAATTGACAGAAATTCTGGACCGAATGCAGAGTATGAACATAAGCAAGAAGAAACAATGAAATAATGAAGATGAAAAACGAATAAGTAAAAGGAAAACTAAACAAATAAGAAATCAACTTCAAAGGGTCACTAGAAAGTTTACGTCCTTTTAATTTCATATCATATTTATAATTTGAAATGTTTTTAAACCTTTAAATTTCATATCTTTCTCTTCAGTGGTTATTTCCTCTGGATTTGACTCGACAAGCAAATCCATATAACCTAGAATTAACAGATAAGCGAATGGAGCAAGTACGATAAATACCGTACGCAGAGTGTCTATCCTTATTAAACTTTCCCGTGATTCAATCAATTCAATCAATTCTCCTAATTCACCTTAATTTTTCTTTCGTGTGCAGATTATGCAAAGGGAAGGACAAGAGTGAACAATGGAGTCATTTTGTTCTTGTTTCAGTTCCAACATGTCATCTTTCTCCTGAACTTCAGATTTTTCTGACGTCATTTTTGTGATTTGTTAAAAAATTTTTTGAAACTCCAGTCCCCATTTGGTCCCGAACAAACGCAAGCCCTTCAGAAAACGAAAGTCCTTCATATGACACATTAAGTAAATGTCTTACCTTTTAAGTTATCACTTGAAGATAGCGGCCTCACAACCAGGCTGTCATTCAACTGACTTTTTAATGCTGGGTATGTTGTGAAAGTAAAACCATTCTTTTTTATCAAATCAGCCAGTGATTCAGAAGCAAAAACATCCATTATCAGGAACAGAAATACCTTTTATTTACAGACGATATAATAATGCCAAGTAATGGATGAATATTTGATGGTGATTACAGAGGTTTTTGGTAATCTAAAACATAAAGATTGTTGCAACTCTCAACAAAATTCTGAAGCAATTTCAATTGGAACAAATGCAAACAAACTCCTCATCATTTTGAGAAACATTTTCCACAAAATTTTCAAACTAGGAAACAAAGACAAGGGAAAGGGATAGATGGAATATTCCAAGTCTTTTTTAATACAATTTCCACACGATTGCATGTCAGTGATGTAACAGCGACATCAATTTACATGCGAAATTCTTATCTCAATGATACAACAATAACAATTAATAAAAATGGTAAATTATAAACCCACCCGTCGTTGTCATTATTTTTAGTTGATAAATTTTTCTAACAATAAGTACAGAACACTGAAAAAAATCACGTACATTTCAATAAAAAATATTTCTTTTAATAATAAACAGGCAAACTGAATTTCACAAAGACTTCACAAAAAAAACAGCAACAACAAAATACATTCGTTCGGTCAATACACAATCGGTAGAGAGGATTGAATTAATTATAAAATGTTTCCCAAACAGAAGAATTAACTCGAACATGCCCAAAAAGGCAGTCAAAACAAATGTAACATTTACAAGTGACTTCAACCAACTCGATCTTCATTCGATATTCTTGGAAAGATTGCAGAGGATAGTAAATAAAAAATGCATGAAAAATGAAAATTGAAAATCCACATTCACTATAATAATAATAATAATAATAATAAGTGATTTCATTCAAAACGTGAACGAAGATTTATGATTTATACAACAATTCCTCATGCAAACATTTAACAAGCAAGTGATAATATCTTTACAAGTACCTTCACAACAATAATGTGCGAATATAACATCAGATTGTTCATTAAAAAACATTTACAAATTAACTTTCTGAACAGAGGTACGTGGTTACCATGCCAACAAGGTAAAATGGATATAGGTAAAGAGGAGCATGTACTTAGTGTGTTTAGATTAGTTTATGTATAATAGAAAAAAACGTCAGCAATCACATTTGGGATTTTCTGGTTTTTGAGTAGCCATTTTGCGTAGCGAAGAATTCCCATACTGTATACCAGATCCCATTCGCTCTGGATCAAGTTCACCTAAACAAGCAAACAATGAACTGACTGAGATAAAGAAATTTACAATTTAATTACATAATGCGGCTATAATCAAATTGAAACCAATTAATCTCTGTTGTGGTTGTGATCGAACACAAAAGAAGCAATGCACATTAAATAAATTATTTCATTTTATCAAAATTCCTGAACAAACCCAACTTCAGAGGAATCTCTATAAAGCAGAGACATAACGGACACAAACTCCATTTACAGTCAAATTCCCATAGGTAAAGTCTCTATAAAGCGGAAATTTCTTTTCTGCAACAATGGGGTCTGCTTTATAGAGATTCCAATGGTAATGTCTCAACTCACCAGCTTCTATTTTTGAAAGTATTGATCTCGAGCATTTTAGGAAGGCTTCTTCCACATTTTCACCGGTCATTGCACTTGTTTCCAAAAACATCAGTTCTAAGACAAGTTTCAATCTCTTCATGAAACACGATTATAAAAAGGAATGGAAGTATAAAATTTACTTGAATTTATATAACGCAACATACCATTTTCTTGTGCAAATCGACTCGCTTCAAGAAAGGTAACTTCTCTGTCCCCATCCAGATCTTTCTTGTTTCCCAGAAGAACGATAACAATATTAGGACTTGCCAACGTTCGAGCATCTGTCAACCAAGTCGTCAATGTATTATAGGTTTCGCGGCTGTAACAAATGATTTTTTTTATTTTTCAAATTCAATCAGCATGCTTTACCACCTTTTGTATCACATGAAAACCATCACCCCACAGAAAGTATAATAGCATACATTAAGAACCCAAAGTTACAACGTGACAAACTTTCGGACAAAAGATGTGTTCGAAACATCATTCGTCCGAAATTTTGGTGTGTCTAAAAGTTTGTCACACCAAAACTTCGTTTTTGCACTGTTTTTTATTTTTTGGCAGGTGTGATTAATAAACACCCTTAAAGTATACTTGAAGGGAATTGACTAACGCTAGAATTTTGTAGAATTTTCTTATGCCGATGCGATATTTGCAAACCGAAGTGTGTCATGGTCAGTTGCGGTAAAATTAATTTTTGCAAAATTTAATTCTTTTTTGTGTCAAAAAAGAAACAACTCTATTTGTTTACTTCAGTTTGTTTCTTTCAATCGATCCCAAAGACTCGTCCAGATCTCGTTATAAAGTAAGATTCCCCTACAGCACAATAAACTCCTTTTATCAAAGTTGTCCAAAAGTTAACCGTCCGAATTTTCCTAAATTTGTCTGAAAGTTTATGGCCCGAAGATTTTTTCGCCGACACTTTATTCTCCGAAACTTTTTCTTCCTAATGTAGATCCATACCCCAAAAATTACTACTTTCATCCATACAAAACTTGCCACTATATTTTTTTAAAGCTTAGTTCCTTTACCATTTTCTATCAAAAATAAAGGGTGACCACCGGACTTTTATTCATGTATGTAAGCATACCTTGTAATATCGTAAACCAGAAGTGCTCCGGCAGCTCCACGATAATAACTCCGGGTAACTGATCTTAAAAAAGGAGGAAAATGATCATGAAAAATATGACATAATTGGAAGACACGAAATGTGTATGTGAGGAAATTATCATTTACCTAAATCTTTCTTGGCCAGCGGTATCCCAAATTTGTAACTTAACAGACTTGCCGCCAATATTTACAATTTTAGAACCAAACTCTACACCGATTGTATGATGTGCATCTTGTTTAACTAAACAAAAGGATGCAATAATTCGTCATATCTTAAATTGATGCGGAACAACAAAAGGTTGTATAAAACAAGTTTTTGGCTCACAGTTTTACCTGATTAAGTATAAAACAAGATTTCTTGCCGTCAGTTGCATTTAAAGGTGTTTTAACATTAGTTACATTTTGTAACTGCAGATGATGTATTCATAATACATTATACAGAACTGGATAATTGCAAACCAAGTAAAAACAAATTTATCGATTATAAGTTCTGAAATTATTATGCATCTAGCAGGACCCCAAAAAGTTAAGTGATGGGGCCAAGTGACGGTGCTTCATTTTGCATAGTTTTACTTGACCAACACTGATATTGGTTGCCTCAGCCAATCAGGCAACTATTAAGTTTTGCCACCTATGTACTGAACATTATAATATGGTGTTTTCATATCATATTTAACTTACATTTGTTTTCCATGAATTGATGAAGTATACATGATTTGCCAACCCCTGCACTACCAATTATGAGAAACTTGAACAAATAATCTAAACAAGAAATAAAAATAATTAAATTCTCAGAAAATTCTTTCAGAGTATCTTGATAAAAATGTTATCATTAAAAATTTGATATTCATTTTTAATGATAAAAATTAAGAAGTTATATAAAACGAGTAGAGAATGGATCACATTTACTGAAGCAACCCAAAGTGGCCATAGGCCGTTAAATTCTGTTTTTGCACAGTTACAGAGCCCATTTGACAATAATGTAAAAAATCTCTATGACCGCAGGAAAAAAAATGTGTCTACCATCTTGGGAACAGTTTTTTGAATTTTTAACTCGATTTACGTCACATTATGACATCAGCAAAACCTTTGAACAATGCTTCATGTGACATCTTTTTTTAGCACTGCATTGATAAAATATTATACTTTTAGGTGAGTTTTATTTTAAAACCTATTATAAGAAAACATTGAAGTTTTTTTGTACAACCAGCCTTCCATGAAACTAATGAAATGAAATAAACACATTGTGCACACAGTTCCATTGATGTGTGGGATTGATCACATGCAACGTTTTCAAGAAACATACCATGTGGTACTCAAATAAAATAGTAATAAATTATATGTCTTGAGTCTCAATACACCATCTCCCATTTTATGATGCTCCTCCACTACAACACTTTTTGTGCCCAAAACTTGCAAGACTTAATAGATAGAAGTTTTGATCACAACAATGCTTATTGTGTACCCATTTCGTCCCTTATATATTGTGGCTGGTGTAGAAGACAGTGTTACAGTTAGGATTAAAAATGGTTGGAATAAGTTTAGGAAGTTGTTGCCTTGTTAGCTAGCAGAGGTTGACCTTTAGTAAGTAAGGGAAGGTTTTACACAGTGTTATGTTATATGGTAATGAGTATCTCTTTTGGAGTAGAGAAACACATTGCAGTTAAATAGTTTAAGAGAATGTGTACAGCATAGGAGGCTGTAATGGTTTGTCCATATAGAAAGAATGGAAGTTGATGTTTGTTGTAAGAAATGCAGTGATATTCTGGTTGATGGCAGTTTAGAAAGGGCTCGGCCTCGGAAGACGTAGAGTGTAAAGAATTAAGGTATATAAGAAAGTAGTAAGACTTAAATCAGTAAGGATGTAGCAAATCAGAATCCGTCCAACCCATGGAAAACAGGCGCAATCCGAGTATAATGATGACCGCAATCGAAATAACCTGCTAATGAGTTTTACACAGACTCAATTAATATTTACAGCAATTACAACTCTTGCATTCCCTGTTTGTAAACCATTCACTTCTCATCTTTAGGAGCACCCGCTGTAGCACTTGAAAATAGTTTGAAAAAATTTGATGTCAATAAATTTCTCTACTTTGAAACCCATGTTTTTTTTTAATCAATCAAATTATTTTAATTCCTCCAGATGTTATAAGCATGATTCTACTTTCCATCTTTATTATATTGAATTATTCCACAATCAAATCAAGTTCAAGAAAGTTTTAAAATGGAGAATGGCAGTTTTTTTACATCATTCTTCACAAAATGAAATGCATGTGCTCAAAATTATTTTCATATGCCGCAAATTATAAACATTGAAATTTGAAAGCAATAATAAGCAAATACAATTTTTTTATAAAATTACTTTTTGTAACGAAGAACTGCCAAGGTAAATATTTTCGAAAATCCAAAGGCTGTGATTGCAGAGTTTCGGAGATAAAATAAATTTATGCATAAATATATACACAACTTTGACCATTGTGAAAATAGAATTTTTAGAATTTAGTTGATAAACGCAATAAAAATTTTTTCTTAAAAAGTTACATAGATGACAAACTAAGGCGAATGGAAAAACTTTTGCCAACCCTTACAGCTATATATTTTCAGGAAAGGCCATTTTTACAGTGAAAAATCTTAAACTCTAAATCAGTCTGGATCACTAGCTCAAAACCAATTCTGTGCTTTTTTAATAAATTTTGCGCATCTTCTTAAGTCAATAATTCAATTCAGTGTCAAAAACATCTTGATCACCAAATCTTGAAACTTTTTATGTTATGCATATTTATTACTTAACACCGTAAGGAAAGGAGGACATATATATGGTGTATTAAGAAAAGTATGGTGTACATGGTGTCTAAACAAACATTTGCATATCATCTTTATATCATCTTTATATTCAATTAACAGTTGTCTTTTCAGCAAAATATTGCCCAATCATGTCAGATATTTTTTATCTTCTCATTTTTTATAATCATGTTGAATCAGTTAAATAGACATCTTAATGAATGTGAAGAGTTTAAGAAACTTCATATAAACTTACCATATGTTTCACTCATTTTATTGTTTTTGATAATATGAAATTTATTTTCTTCTCACCTATATATAAAAAAGTTCATAAAAAAGGAAGTGAAGAGAAGAGAAATATTAAGGTAAGGGCATCTATTCTCAGCACATTAACTTCAACATCCAATAAGTGAAAAAGGAAACTTAATTCACATTCAAAATAATGTAAGATATGAAATATGATAAAACAACATTAGTAATAAATATAAAAACATTTCTTTCCTTTGAAGTTTAAATAAACGGAGACAAACAGGAACACCTGGAGAATCTATTCTCAACATGTGAAATTTATGCTTGACATTTTTTAGATAAATACGGAACAGTAAAATAACAAAGTAGATACGGTAAAAACCACGTGCAGTAATAATCCCACAAAGGAAACACTAGAGATGATATTTCTTTTGTTAACTGCTAATTTCGCTTGGAGCTACTCGTAACATTTTCATAACTATTACATAATAACATAATTAAACACGACGAGAATATATTCTTGTCATGCTTCTATTCTCAACACAGGTTAATATTGAAGTGATTAATCAACGAAAAAAATGAAAAACATTTAAAAGGGAAGCTTACAGTTAGTACTTTTGACCCAATAATTTAAATTCGAAATATCACTTAATAATTGGGGGTAGATTCAAGATTAGTCTGAAACCTCTTTAAACAAATCTGAACACCAAAAACACAACCAAAAGTTGTTGATATTCACGCGTGCTGTTATCGCCACATCTTGTTTCCTGCTGGAACAGAAAGATTGGCCATGGGACTTCTAATCATGACTTTTAAATCACCGTTTGGAAAGCAGATTTCCATATAGGGGCGAGGGAGGGGGGGTCCTTTCCCGGGTGCTATTATTATGTTCTCACCATGCTTAATAACCAGCTGATTACCACAGTTTGTTTACATTGTGATGTTATAGTTATGAAAATTTTATAAGCAGATTTAAGGGTAATTTGTGGTAAAGAAAAGAAATATCGTCTCTAGTGTTTCCTTTGGGACTACTACAGCACATGTTTTTTACGGTATCTACTTTGTTATTCCACTGTTTTATCTCTTAATAGTTTTGGAAATTTCGCATGACGAGAAAATAATATGGCTGAACATGGATGTGTCTTCCCATTCCTTTTCTCCTCCTTTTATCTAATCTTCAAAGGAAAGAAATGTTTTTATATTTTTATTACTAATGTTGTTTTGATATTGTATTTCATATCTTACATCCTTTTGAACATAAATTAGGTTTCCTTTTTTCATTAATTGGATACTAAAGTTGTTGTGTGGGGCATATACGAAACTACTTTATTGTTATTAAAGGTAACAAGCCCTTTCTAGTATATCTCAAACATCATGATAATATACACACTAACAGGAAAAAGAAAAGCCTTTCTAATACGTGATTTCGGGGATAATGCAGTCATTTTGGATTCTATTGTGACTACGGTTCGCTGGTAGGACAAGTTGCAATCGGGCTTCGGGTACCAGTATAGGAAAAATTGATTAAAAAGTTCTGTTTTTCTTTCAAAAAGTCCGCCGGCAAAGTGCAAAAGTTCTCCTAAACAGTCCAGAAGAAAAATATGTACAGAAGAAAATCAACAATCAAGACATTTCCGCACGGCAAGTCTTACTTCTCCTATGTAAACATAGCGAAAAAAGTGTGAAGTATGCCCTACTTAAGTTAGCAAAAACATTAAAATCCATTATGGCTGCATTATCTTTTCGAAACCGTGTATTCTCTCTCTTCCCTTCCCAAGCCTACGTATTTTCTTTTCTTCCACACTAATTTTAGAGAAACTATAAGATATACAGCTAGTCAGTAGGGCCCTTAAAATAAAATCGTACAAACTACATCATTGATGATGAAGTTGATAAAAAGGAAAGAAGTCCACCGACCACACCGAACCAAACTTACTCTCTCCCCGCTCAATCTCTCTCCTGTTTGACAAGAGATAAAATATTTCAAATTATTATTCAGCTTTCTTTTCCAAATGTCCATGAAAATTCTATTACTACCTAGCTAAAAAAACTGAGAGAATAAGAACGTGAAATAAAAACTTTTTTCTTTGCAGGCCTTCTTCAAAGCTTTCTCTACCATTATGGAATTTATTTTGTTTTTCTAGTCGGGGAAAAATGTTAAGTAGCTCATGTCGTTTGTCATATAATACGCGTTAGGGTTAGGGTTAGGGTTAGGGTTAGGGTTAGAGTTCGCCGCGTATTGTATGACAAACGACATGAGCTATTTGCCGGAAAAATTTAGTCACTTATATCCTCCCCAACCAAAATTTTTCCCCCAACCAATTTCAGCGGGTCGCCATGCAATTACGCAAACTGCGTGGATCATTCCTATATATATGGCATATGGCATATGGCAGTTTTGTTTTTCTAAAAATTACGATGGCCCAGAAGGATCAAACTGCGTGCACTTCGAGAAACACTGTGCGCTTTCTCCGATTACACGAGCTACGTTGTCAAAAAAACTGGACGGGGAGGTGATTTATAATTTTGCCTTTAAACGAACTCCAAACATGGATTGAAATGAAAAAAGTTTACCGGACCCGTTAAATTTATTTAAGGTCCTTCTTGTCCGGGAAATTTTTAGGTCCAAAGACGTCATTCTAAAGGGAAAAACTTAAGTTTTTCAAATTTCAATGTATTATATACCATTCCATAGCAAATTTTAGGTTGATTAAAAGTTATAAGAAGATCTAGTAAAAATAATCGATATTTAAGAAGTTATACGTCATTGAATTTGTTCTCGTGACGTCGTCAGCCAGCAGCATATAACAAGAACATCGCATTCTAAATAGATTTCAAAGACATTTCCAAAGTTTTTTCCTGTTTGAAAGATTTTGAGGTGCAAAAAGAAGAGTTAAAACAAAACTTTACAAGGTGTAATTTGTTCTAGTGATTAGAAATGAAAACAAAACAGCTCGATTTGCCTTGCCGTAGGTTCAATCCTCATAATTCCGAATCACTCTCTTCGTCATCGAGGTCGTTTTCGTCTTCAATCTCTTCATCAAATGATGAATCATCGTCTGAAATGCAGTTTGAACAATTTATACAATTGTAAAGTCCTGCACATTTCAAGTTACTTGAGAAACAGCTACAAACTCTGGTTTGACATGACAACCTTTGACATGCAGCTACAGGAAATTTATTGTAATACTGCATCTGGAGCTGGGTCCGGTATCATCCATTGTATTTTCAAGCCATCCTGTCCAAAATCTAACCATACTCTTCACATAGAGATGGCATATTGTGCCATTGCTGAAGGGAACGTTTTATGACTGCAGTCACATGCGACCCCCATTTGCAATGACATAGCAGCGCATCTCTGGTTAGGTGGTAATTTTTTCGGTTGCGGTGTCTCTTGCTAACCAACAAATTTAAGGTAACGACCTTAATCGGCATTATTGTATTTCAAACCGTAAAGTCGACAGACAAAAGCTTCAGAAAATAGTTGGACATCAAATCTAAAGTGATACCCGAGCGTTGGCTTAAAAAGAAACAGAATAGTATTATTTAGCTGTCTTTTTTTGCTAGAGGTGATGTGACCTTTCGTGTGGAAATTTCACAGAAAACATAAGATAGAAGCGTTCTTAATAAACCTTGCTTGAAAAGATTCATTCTTTCTTAGTTCCTTGAATGCTTTGGATTTCACCCATCCCGTAAAAGCATGAAGTGCTGGAAGTGCGGCGCAACAATCTTTCATATGTTGAACTGATAGGTGGGCGTGTTGGTTGCAGCATAAAAAACATTTTTTCAGCTGCTCCTTCTGTATGTGCATTTTACATCCATTTATCTGCATCGATGATTAACATTTTGAAGCTTAAAATTATCATCAACTACACTGCATCAAGACGTTTACTATACCGATCTCTTTTTCCTGAGGAAAACTTGTTCTTCTTTCTTATTCGCAGTTGCACTTTCATCTTCCGTGTGTCTTTGATAATTGAGGGTAATGGTTGTAGCATGTGTGCGATACCGTTTAGATAAAATCCCCAAAATACCCCCATTAAAACAGGGTTCCGTTTCCGTTCCCATATTAGTGGAAATCCCCTTATTATTATCTGTTCAAAAGATATTCTATTGCTTTCAACGAAAAAAGTGATAAAATCGTAAATTACACATGCGAATCTTAGCGGGGGAAACTAATTTCATATGTGATCGGCTTCAATACTACCAAGAAATGGTATTATTTATCAAACCATTTATCAATCAGAACGAATTTTCATACACTTCTTGTACTCCTACAAAATATCACTAATTTCTTTAAAAACCACAAAAAAGCACAAAAATCCCATCAACTTCTTCCTCTTCCAGTTGATTTTGGAATTTCCTCCAACAAAATAAAAAACCGACCCCAGTGGAAACCAAGCTTTACTCCAAATGGCGGGCGATCAAATTTATGGAATAGAAACTTTTCATACACATTTTGTACTGGGGGTGAAACCGAAAACGCTTGTTGCATATTTAAAGTATAACGTAGATTGCATCTTAAGTGAATGAACGAATGAAATAATATTAACAAAAATGTGTGATTTTTTTTATCGAAGATAAAAATAGAACGCATAAGTATAATCTTCTCTTTTTATGTTGTTTTTCATGTTTTTGACCTGGGTAGCTTTAGTAAATAAATTTATTTGTCCGGTAAGGTTTTTTTGGAGTCCTTTATGTGTGTAGTTCTAATTGTTATTTGTTTCACCTCGATTTGCATAGTTTTATATTTTTGTTGCATCACAGCTCCCTGACTACTATGATTATTCTCTGCCTACGATTCTGTGCGCTCTCTAGCCAGAAACAGTACGTGCTCTTCCCTACGACCACTTGTGTTACACAACAAATACACGACCTGATACGTTGAAGTTCGTCCCTGTCATCCCTGTCCTAAAACCATTGACGTTTCTGAAGTGGAGGAGTTTAAGGATCTTGAGTTTGCAATCATGCAGAGTGATAATCAGGAATTTATAGAACTTGCTGTAACTGTGCTGGGCAAGTCTGGGACAATTCGTGAAGGTTTATGGGAATGCATATTTGTTTATTAATTGCTAAGAGATCAAACGTTTATACACATCAGCTCGTGGCTGAAAATTTATGAATTTTGCCTGAACTGCGAAGCTTTCTTACGCAAAAGTTTCTTCCATTATATTATAAGATGTTCAGCCTCTTTTACAATGTGACAATCCAAAACTTTTGTTGATTCCCGAAAGGTGGACAGGTATTTATTACACCTTATAAGTGAAATAGTTTTCAAAAATCTGCGAAATTAAATAGAAAATCTGGAAAACTGTATCTAGCGGTGAATTTTGTTATTTTATACAAGAAAATTACTTTTATATGTTAAATGTCAGCGTGTTCAAATTATTTCTCCTTTTCTTATTAATAAATTAATAAATTGACGTTTTTTGAATGACATCACTGATCTTGTTATCCTCTAGGCCAAAATAAGAAAGTTTTCACCACAAACAATTGTCTCCAGACCGGGATTTTAGGGTCAAATACCCAGTCATGACAGCGACTTTAACAGTGTGAATCGATCCACTCACCTTGAGAGCGGGCTTGATGTGTAAAAGGGGGTTGTCTAGCTGAGCGGTGAAACATGAAAGTTTTGGCTGTGAATGTAAATTGCTATCTAGTTTCATTCTCCAACCAGTACTTGAATAATAAAGATAACTTGATCAGTAGAAAGTGCGATAGCCCACTTTTTTACCACTATTTTATTACCA
Organism: Turritopsis rubra; assembly: GCA_039566895.2. Lineage (NCBI taxonomy): Eukaryota > Metazoa > Cnidaria > Hydrozoa > Anthoathecata > Oceaniidae > Turritopsis > Turritopsis rubra. Next base: position 8,710,581 of record CM077626.1, on the reverse strand, counting down.
CTGATGTGCACACTTCTATTTCTAAAGATTGTGCAATTCTCAAGATACATACTGCACTTCTCAATACAGACTACGCGTGTCTCTGAAAATCACACCGCACAGTTCTCAAGATGTAAAGCGCGATTCCAGATAGTTCTCGGTTTGTCAAACACCTTCTCGGTTTGTCAAACACCTTCTCGGTTTTTCATAATACAGTCCTCGGTTACCGAGAGATTAATATGGTAATCTAGGTCTGCCAGTTTATTGATTGAGGCCTGTTTAAGGTTTCCAAAAGCTTCGAGATGACAATGGATGGAAATGGAAGCTGTTTGCGTAACCTGAGAAAAATGTAACTTTTTGGAAAACCTCTTTGCTTTTAAGTCATCGCATTTGATGATTTGCGAACAACCTCGAACCCAGAGTCTCTTACCTTTTCGATATACGGATGGCGGCAAAGAGACCCTGGGTTCGAGGTTGAATTTGCGGAACAGGTGATGAAAAAACCGATCGATCTCTGCAAAACTTTAAATCCTGTAAGTACGATGAAATCATTATTTGCGACTACTCTTGTATATAAAAAATGCAAATACCATTTGAAATACAATTTCCCTGTAATGTTTTCTGAGCATATTGACGGTGGAGCGTTTAACCAAATGCAGCGCATGCCAAGAGGAAACAATTGGCTGATGATTTCACCGGTCAGCACTATGACGACAGAGATTATTGTGTGTTACTATTATAGAAAAAAGTTCGAGATAGCGCGTGTGAGAGTCCACTATCGTCGTGTCCCGTACACAAGCGAAAAATAGTGAGTCATTCTCATTCAACACATAGTCTTGTGACTTATTGTTCAACCGAACGAAGTCCTTCCTCCATCTTCGTTTAACAATATCCTGCTAGCCCTTATTTACAGTTTTTCGTTAACGGGATAGGGTTGTGAGAGACATAGTCATCTTTTAAAAATACGTTTCGATCTGTTATAAATAAAAGTACAGCTTTTGAGTGATCAGCATCAGGTGTGGAATACAATTTTTAAGTGTTGCATAAATTATCATAATTTACCCTCGTTCCATATTCAAATATCAAACGCGAAAGGCAGCCGATCCGAAAACATTATACGTGTGTCAAGGCTGTACTGCGGAACGCAAATTTTATTTACTATGTCATTCGAAGTATTTTGCTTTATTCTATCTCTTCTGATATCCGTAGCGCTGATCTTTTTAGTAATATGGAATGTAAGTAAATATGATGCCTTTTTATAATCGTAAAACTTGCAAGTCACTTTAAAATACTACACTCCAGCTAGCTATAGCTATACAATACAGTAATATGTGATATTCCCTTCCTCTGGGTGGACATCCCCACGGACACGTTCTCCACCAAGGGATGAAGCTTCTGAAGAGGCTCATAGAACACTGGGCTTTACTAAGTAGAAGGGTTCACCAACTCTTACCCAAGGGCTGTTCCACTTGTTCAACTTGTTCTCAATGACGACTATTATTATATATCAATTATCATTGCGCGTCAGTTTAGTTTTTTTTTCCAGGATCAAGTTTTCAAACATTGTGTGTGTGAGGAACACAGTTTCCAATAATCAACAATGTTCTGCAAAATGTTTCAGCTTGAACTGTAGCTATATATTCACAAAAAAATGAAAATTTCTATAGAATTTTTAAAGATGACATATATAGCTCGGAAGAAATAACCTTTGAACTCTCTTGAGAAGAAGGACTTCTTTTTATGCTGTAGAGGGTGTCCTGCAGTTTCCTTTGTTTTCTTAACCTTAGGTGTCCAGCAGTTGACTAGTTGACTCTTTTACTTTTCTTTTAAAGAACAACAACAACATTTGGATGGTAAACTGCTGGACACGAAAAACTACCGAGCATAAAGACACTTTTTATTTATCTAGTTTATTTAGAACCAGATATGTGTTCCTTTTGGGAGCTGTTTCATGCCCCCTTATTTTTTCACTCAAATCCATTCCGAATGTCCTAAGAAACTTTTATAAATGTAACAAGTCAAACTAAACCAAGAATTAATTAGGTACTTGAAATAAAGATTTTTATCTCAGTTTGTTGTTGGAGGAAAGAAGAACCTTGATATGTTAATGAAAACGTCCGCCATGTTTTGTTTACCAAAGTTAACTGTTGACCAAGAAGTTATAGATAACTAAACAAAGAACTTAAGGGTTAGAAGTAGCTGCATGTTGTTGTTGTACAGGGTTAACAACAGCTCAACAACAGCTGTAATGATTACGTTTTTGCGATGGCAAAGAGTGTAAGAAGTTCAACAGACACAGAAACAGAAACGGAATGGGAAAACGTTTGAACTTATTTGATTTAGTATATATATACTAGAAATTGTATTTTTTTATTGAAAATTAAATGTTGTACTGACATTTATATTTCTCTTGAAATGACTTTTTTCATTACATAAGTTCCTTGGGACATTTGAAACGGATTGAAATGAAAATAATTGAGATGTGCGGAAAGGAAATAGTGCCCCTTTTTTATTTTTGTTTTCTGTAAATCCAATTTCAGCTTGGCTGTTGCATAACAGTTGCCTCGTTTTTTGAAAGGTTCGTGCCTCATGTTTATAAAACGTTGCTTACAAAAAAATGTGTAATGGATGACTTTCCAAGTGATAAAACATTTTACTCATGTTCTTTTTACAAATATGTTCATGTGTCTTTTTAGAATTAAAAGTTCCTTGTATCCTTTAAAATGTTTTTTCTTTATTTGATTATCTAAGGGGTCATAATGACAATTAAATAAGACCAGATTAAATAAAACTAGTTTTCTTAGTGTGTCTTAAGTCTGAACCAACCCACCACCACCTAAATTAATGTTGTTTTGTCCTCTTTGTTCTTAGGTCATTGCATTTGATGATTTACGAACAGATTATAAAAACCCGATTGATCTTTGCAAAACTTTAAATCCTGTAAGTACCATAATAATCATATGCCACTACTTGTAAATAAATAATCATTGAAGGCTACAGGGATTATTTCAAGCTCTTTCAGCTTTGACTGTTTAGAGATTGAGATTGAGTATTCAGGGTTTAAACAAACTGTTTACGCTGACCAACAAGCCAAAATTCAGATTGTTTTGATATAATGTGTATAAATAATTTCCCAAATCAGATATAACTTCTCTCTTCATTGAGAAATATTGAGAAATGTTATATAAAACACTGCAGGATTGCCAATATTTTTTTCAACAATTGAGTTTCAAAAACTCAATATTTAAGATTGAGTATTTTGGCCGGTAATGGGCATAAAAAGTGCTTAATCTCTGGGGAAGGGTAAAATTTGTTGTATGCCTACTGTTTTCATTTTAATGATGCTTTCAGATCATAGTTGTTTTTTTTACACTCTTTTAGTTAGTTCTTCCAGAATTTGGAATTCATGCATTTCTTTGCATCTTGTTTTTATTTGGTGGATTCTGGGTGATGTTTCTGTTGAACTTACCTCTTCTGGCATATAACATACGGAGGTATGAACATTTTCTTAATTAGTCATGATTGTTGGAGATTCTTGCATCTGAAATGAATTATTTCGATTTATGATAGAGTTCAAAAGGTTGTTTCACAAGTCTTTTTTTCTGTGAATCCTTTGTTGTTTTCAAGATATTTCAATTATAAAATCTTAGATTTGGATCCTGTAATGATTAAATAGTAATGACGTATAAAAAGTTTTCTCATTACTATTACTTTTGATATTTCAAAATTGACATCTTTGTGATTGTTAGGTGAAACAGCAGGTATTCAAGACTTAATTGAATGGTAAACTTAGAATGAGTGTAAAATTTACTAGATGAAAAGTTCTACATTGGTGTTAATTTTAAAATATAAGATTTCCCTGTTTTTACTTTTTCTTCCAGGGTTTGGACAAATTGTAGCCTGTTATATTATTTCATTCTATATTTCAACTGAAATTTCACTGAAATTTATGGGAGCTAAAAAATGAACAACACTCCGCATTTTCCACAATTCCTAAAATTCGAACTGATATTGTTCAACATTTTCAGCAGTTTCGACACAGAAATCCCTTCAAAGGGAAAATTCGACTTGCTAGTGTCAATTTGTTAAAAGTATTTTCATGTGTGATTTTGGTGGTTCAGAAGTTTTTTAAATGCTATGCTTTCTTCCAGTCAGTTTACCAGAAACTGACTGGAAGAAATTTTTAATATTCAAAATATATTGTAGTTGCGTTAGGAAGAGTTAACTAGAGATTTCTATTGGCTTTAGCTATAAGTTAATGTAACAAGATGCGATCATCACTGGTTTGCGGTGGAATGTTATAATTCTGTCTGGGTTAATAAGGTCATGGTTACGTCATGCCTCGTTCTTTTAAACAAAAAAGAGTCTTTCAACCAAAAAGTTTAATGATCGCATCATGTTCACTTGTGTCACTCTTAGACAATGGAGTGTAACTAATATCTGAAAAGTCTGGAAAATTCTCTGATTTTCTCATTTTTATTTCAGATACCTTGCTCGACCAGTCATGAGTAATGCCGGTATATACGATCCCACTGAAGTTATGAATTCTTCAGAGCTCAATCGTTGTCAAAGGGAGGGCTGGGTCAAATTGGCGTTCTTTCTTATAAGTTTTTTTATTTATCTTTACAGGTGAGGATATCTTAACGTTCGTTTCGCATTTAGAACAAGATGTATCTTCCATTTTTCCGTTTTTTTCTTTATAATTTAGTTTTTGTTTGGTAAGTTTTGGTTTTATTTTGCTTGCTTGGCAAATCCACGTTAGGCTGGGCTGTTGCTTAGCAATTGCTTGTTTTGTGAGCCTATAAAAACCCCGTGTATACTCAGTGGGGAATTTATAATGATTCAAATGATTGTTGATGTTATCTTTCTAGGATGTTGTATGCCTTGTTGTCATGATGACAAGAAAGAAGAACGTCCCTTTCAGTTTGTCGCTATTGTTTTTTTATTTATTATGCTAATTAGAATATTTTGACTGGAGATAAAAACTCGATACGACACCATATAATTCTCCTTCATATACGTTGTACCACTAAAGTGTTTTGAATTGACTTGTGTTTTGTAGTCGAAACCGAGGTTGCGGTTTGTATCAAGATAAAATGAATGTGGCATTCCTATTATCGTTTTAAAAATGGTTCTTCCCTCACGAATGTTCCCTAAAGGTCGATTTCCCAAACGCTGGAAGTCCGGAGCTTCGGCCTTGGAAGTTTAATGGTAACGAGCCCTTTATTCGAGGATTGATGTATGCAAAACCTGTTTAAATACAAAACAAGAACCATATGGTGCAAAACGGTAGCAGCATTTCAAAATTAAGTCGGAATACGAACAAAATAGATACGAACTCATTCATCCGAGTTTTACTTTTAAACTTTGTTAACCCTTCGTTGAGTGGTGGGGTTTCTTGCACTCGTCCTGTTAACATTCATTGAAAAAACAACCGTATGATGAGATTTTTTGTTTGAAACTTTAAGTACCTTCATAACAATCAAACCGTTATGAAAATCATTCAAAATTACTGTATGTTCACTTAAAAAAGAAATGTCCAGTTTGTTTATTTATTATGGGTATCTCACACCTCACCAGACTGGTTTTCTTAAAACTACTCACCACACTAAAGCTGTTTTTCCACTAGGCGGAATATTCCGCTTGCAGGCTGGCGGCTTTTGTTTTTTAATAAATTCGGCCAGAAGCGTCCGCAAATAAGTCGGATCAAGTTCAACTTTTCCGCCGCGGATATTCCGCAAGCCAATCAAATGGTTCAATTAGTGATCACGTTGAGAAAACAATAGCCGCTCCGCGCTGAATATTCCGTCTAGTGGAAAACCGGCTTAACGAAGGGTTAAGTGTAAACAAGTTTAAACTTTATTAAGTGTTAATAAAGAAACAGCATTGCTTAAAACAAAAGAAATATACATTTGTGAGCTGTAACCATGGATACTTATCTTGTTTTAAAATATCTTTTTTTTTAAAAAATGTATAAGAGCCAAAAGGAAAAAAAACGAAACAAAAATTAAAACGTCTTCATTGAAAAAAATATAATAAATAAAAACGAAAAATCCATCCAAATACTGGGTTTTAAACTTTGTCAAACAAAGTAAACAAAAACGTTCAAATAACAAACAAGAATACTTATAAGAAGGTCATTTAATAGAGTTAAAGTAAGAACTGCTTCTTACTTTTTATGAAGCTTTTCATCATGAACTGTAGGTGAGCCGAATGCCTCGGTAAAAAAATAATATTTAATTTCAAGTGATATACTTCGCATTCAGAAGTAACTGAAATTCTCCTTTTTGTTTTTCATGGGAATAAGATCCATTTTTTCGTGAATGACTGGTAAAATACAAAAAAAAAAAAAAAAAAAAAAAAATACTTATTGAATGTTTTGATAAGCTTTTGAAAATTCCTAGCCTTCATACAATTTCGTAAAGGGAATTTCGCCGAGTCTAAAGCGTGGGCTAAATGCCATTTCGGCCGGAGGAGGACTACTAGTAGTAGTAGTCCAAGGGTGTTTTTATACGAAAAGTTATATAATAGTATCTTGTGTCAATTTGATCAGCCTCATAATGTCGTTCACTTCTTCCATAGTCACAAGCTTCTTCCATGCTTTCTTTCGATTGATTCATCGCTGTGCCGAAGATGGTAATCTGTTCGTTGACAGATGAAAGTCTATGAAACCAAGTATAAATCGCATCTTAATTTGTGGACCATATAGAGCCTCTTTTGCGGTACCATCTACCCGGCGTAACTCGATTAGGGAAGGTTGAAATTAAGTTTTTTACAACACTGAACATCATCATCAATAATAATCTTCGAAAGATAATAACTCCGTATCAAGTCTACATGTCAACCTCTTCTTCTTATATACCAGGAGATTTTGTACATAGTAAATCACCACACGTGCACCGTTTCATAGGAAGTGGATCTTGAATTAACTCTGAAGCGTACAAAACGTCATAATTACAGGCTTGAAGTATCATAGCCAGTATGTGTCTTTTGAGCGAAGGAAACATACACGACAAATGATATAATGGCTGATAGTCGGCTCTTATGTCGTAACTCCCCGAAAGCAAAAAAGACGATGGTAGTTTTGTTATTATTCTATCTCTGTCTGAATGAACTTCCCGTTTTTTGTTGGATGAGATGAACGATGAACTCGTCGCATCTGTCGTCAGATTTTGGGTTCCGTCTTCTTTTTCATGTGAGGTGGAGGGACCTGGAGGTTCTTTTCCTTCGTGTTCTATATTAAATAGATGTACTAGATATAATAAACCGTTTAATGTAAAAGACATGTTTTGGTAGTGAAAGCACCCTTTCGGACATCAAGCAATGGAGAATTCCTATCGTAAGTTTGATAGTGTTACACAAACTTTCTTTTGTTGATTAATTTCCTCAATTAAACACCGCAGCGTTCATTGGATGGAGACGTTTCTTTCATAAAGTACCGTTTGGGGGATGTAATTGGATGTTAAAAAACAAACAAAAGAAAAACTTTAGACATATGTCTTGTGGTAATTTTAGATTGGATTGGTCCGTTCTCATGGGTTAATTCTAATGAGGCATTTACTTCAGTTCTTTACATGGTGAAACTTGTACTGTCTGTGGTCAATTTTATTTGTGGCGTTTTTTACACGATTTCGGAAAAATAAAACTCATGCCGGAATTAAATTTTATGCGGGAACGAAATTGAGTTTTTGCAAGATGATATCGAGAAAAAACACCTCATGTGAACAGAAAAGCAAGTTTTGCGCTGGTTTGAAATCTCATATCGGATGAATTCGTGTTGGATGATCTCCTGTAACCCCTATCTGAAACACGTGAAAAATAAAGAAATTAATTTATCTCCATAAAAAATCGTGATATCTTTTGTATTATATCTCAAAAATAGATTCATTTTTCTATCCCAAGCACCAGAATACAATGATTTATATCGAGTTTTGGAAAACATTTTTCGAACGAAAATAAAAGAGGCCATTCTCCATTCGATATATTTTCAGTGCAGGGCAGAAAAACGACGTTTGAGTGGCATCATCACACGCATGCGCATGGATCAATGTCATCATCGATTTAGGCGAACCGAACATTTTTCTCCCCTTTCAAATTGAACAAATTACGGTTAGCAAGATTTTTAAGAATGCGCGCTATACTAATCATTAACTCATTGCTTAGGCGGGGGAGTTTTTGGATTCGACGTCGTTTGTCTTTTGCGCGTCGTAAGTTTGACGATTCTCCATTATATATTTTTCATCTCTCTAATATTAAAAACGTATATTATTTGAAGAGCCATATTGTTATACTGCTGGTTATATTCTACAATGCCAGTCGGTTACAAATTTATATGTTTTTTATAAAAAAAGAAAATGTACCTATAAGTCGCAAATTCAACTCTTACTTCTGTTTTCATATAAACAACTTTGGAATCCTCTTGCGGAGTTTACGGCTGTTTTATTTCCGTTTTATTTTCAAATAGTTATGTTCTGGAATATTATTTACTATGCAATATTTTCGCGCCAACACACCACGTGATGTTTAATCATAAAATTTGGTTGAAAAACCATGATCGCAGATATCGAATGAACGTATTCAGGATAGTCACGTTCACGAAGATGTTCATGTTGATTCCGATGGTTTCAGTTTTTATAAAATATATTTTATTATTTTATGTGTTTTCTCTTATATACCTGGGATAAACCACAACTGGCTACGAGTATTTTGTCCGTGCTAAAAAAGTGGAATGGAAATTCAGACGCGAATCTAGAACCTAGTCGAAATTTATGGAAGAGAGCACGGTCATTAAGCGTACAAAGGAAAAACATGCAATTAACCTAATCAACACTTATGTTTTTTTACAGAAAATTCATGATTCTGTACTCCTCCACTTTCTTTGACTTACCCAAGATTCGCCGCTGAAATTGGCGTTTAGGTGATGAAAATTTTGTTCGATAATCTTCAAACACGTTATTCAAACACTCCTAAAAAAGATTTTCAATAACAGTATCGTTTTTTTTTTTTGTTTCATTATTTATTTTCAAGTTTTCGAAATATTTCATAATGCTTTGTAGCGGCATTCTCACATTTCAAAAATCTATTGAACAGTCACGTTAAATATTTTACCAGATACTATAAAAAATATTTAATTTCAGTTCCAGACCTTTTCTAACCGATGAGTCATTGTTAAGTAATGGAAACACGAGAACAAAAAGCAATCAATTGTTGTTAATACCAACTTAAAAAGATGTCATGCTAAACGTCACTTCCACTTAATTTGAATGAGCACATATTCTTTTATGACAATTTTTGCTTTTTGGGAGTTTGGGAATAAAATTGGGATAAGGAAAGTTCAAAAAGAAGGAGAACTTTATTTAGTTTGTTTAACAAGATGCGACCATCACTAGGTTTCCGGTCAAAACCTTGTTATTTCTGTCTGGGTTAACGAGAACATATTTCCTTTTAAACGAAAACAAGACTTTCGAACAAAAAATTTTGTGATCGCATCTTTTGTTCGACAAACACGTTCTTTTCGATATTTTGTTATGGCGGAGAGAGGATAGATTAAATGTCTGATTCGAATCACATTGATTTTACTTACTTAGACGTTTAGCTGTATGTTGGAGGCCATCTGCTTCCACTTTTGCTGTTTCCCGTTTTCGACAGTTATCAAGAAACTGGCCATTCCGCAACGTATTTTCATGAAATTTCAGTCTGGTCACATTCACCTCATCATGTTTTCGTATGGCAATTTGTGCAGCCATAAGCCGTTGCCTTTCGAATATCAAAATGCATTTCTTACAGTTACAATCCATCCAAGGACAAAATTTCTTGTGACCTTTCAATTGCGAGATAACACCATGGTTACGACACCGGGCACAGCGGGGTGTTTTACCGTCCGAATCATCACAGATTTTCTTCTCCATCGAAATCATAAACCTCGCCTAGTTACTGGTGTGTCTACACAAGTGTGTTGGTCTCCAAATAAATATTATATATTATGAAAGTTTTGAATTTTATTTTCTCTTTCATGAAAAAAGAATTAAGTTTTTCTTTTGAAGAAATTTGAGAAGGGGATCTAACGTTTCCGTGTTCTTACTAAAGCTTAATTCAAAGAAATGAAGTAAATAATCTTTTAATGCTATCAAGAAAAGTACGCCTTCAATAATTCATGTTCCAACAGCACTGATAAAACTAGCGCTTCTAGGTGGCGCGTAAAAACGTTTCTCATACTTATTGATAAAAATATAAAGGTGACAGTTTTGTTTTGTCAACATACGAAAGCGAATCGAGTGTTCTTCATTAACACGCAGCCACACCCCGTAATCGAAAAATTCGCGTGTATCGTTTCTTTACTCCGACCATTTGTTTCCGCATTCCAGGGCACAACAAACGTAATATAATCTCATGTGCTAGAAAGGAAAGCAACAGGACATGTTCTGTAAAATATAGTTCAACGAGAAACTTTGAGTAAAACATTTGTCATCAAGAAACGAGTCCACTTACATCTGCTTTGCTTGACTGTGATTGGAAAAATACCGCTTCGTTGTGGGAACACCTAGAAAGTTGCAAGGCAATGGTGACATCCCAGCTAGAAACGCACAAACAGACTACAATTTGACTTTATATGCATATTAACTACTAACTTTGGACAGGGATGTTCATTTGTTCGTGGTAAGGTAGGATCGGCCACTACATCAGAAATGATCTGTGTCATCTCGCTAGAACAACGAAAAGTAAGATTGGATATGAAGGCTTTGAAATATGATACAGTCGACTTTCGATATCATGAACTCTCAGGGGACCGATAAAAACGATCGAAATAATGAGAGCAGTTTTGCCCTAAAGAAGGTTCGAGGGAGCAAAGAGATAGAGAAATTTCGAGATACAGAAATTCGATTGTATATTGGAATTGAATTGAGTCTTTGCCATAATTCAGTCATCTCTCTAATACATGATGCAACATACACACATCGCATTGAAAATCATTCAAAATGTCCTTATTTAACAATAAGCGAGTTTTAATACGACCTATAAACTTTATTGTCACTGCTGTTGATATATCGTTGAACAAACCCAAAAGCGAGTTTTCATCACAGAGATAACTGAATTATGGAAACTGTTCATTGAGCTAATTTTCAGCATGAACTTTTTTTATAGACCACTTAAAACAACAACAACAACAACAACAACAACAACAACAACAACAACAACAACAACAACACGAAGCAAAACGAAGCAAAAACGTCAATAAATTAGGAAGTAAAAAAAGAAAAGAAAAGGTGTGCATTGTGCTGCAACACCATGAAAACTCTCTTACTTGACGTCGTGAACGATCATGTTAACATAGATACACGAATTTGAAGCTTTTTCAGAATAATCACAATTTCGACACTAAAACACATCAAGCATTAGAACCATTTCAGCTCGGATGCACTTCGGAATTGTCAAGAATTAAACAAGAAATTTGTTTGACTTACTGAGTAAACCAGTACTTTATTTTCTTTATCTTCTTTTGGATACAACATGTTATTGCTACAAGGAATGAAGTGAGTACAATGACGAGCTAAAGCAAAGTAGATATCTGCAGACATCTGGAAAATATTCACGTACCATTCCTGACAGAATCTTATTCCCACAAAGCCAGGTCCCTCTTGTTCCTGTGTGTTCTCTGCAAAGTCCTCGTCTCCATCATCCCAATTCATTTTCTCGATAATCAAATTTTGGATTATTAAATATACAAAATATATTTAGAATAGCCTAACTAAACATAAATATACGACATGTGAAGTGATCAAGCAATTTCAGTATCGTAGAATTTTCTCAAAAATCAAACAAGGGATAGTTATGTGGGTGCTGTCAAAATTACAGTGTACCACGTGAAATTATCTTAAAACGAAAACACCCTCTACCATGTTGATCTTTACGTTCTGTCCCAACCCTCTTTCCCTTCCCCTATTTTCATTGTCAGTAATTTATTAAAACAGAATGAAACTAAATTTAGCAACAACAAATCTTTTGTATTCTACAAAATAATTGAGTGATGTTCGTTACGAAAAGACATTCCTACAACTTCTTCTCCGTTAGAAAATGTTTTCCCAAAATAAAAACAATTGACATTCCAAAGGATAGATGGTTACATGTTTGCAAAGAGCTGACGAATTTGTTACAATGCTGTTGACATGCTTGAACCGTAAAGCGATGATACATTTCGAGATTATTATATCAACGCTTGCTTCGTTTGGAGCTTTTATCGTAGTCACTAAATTCAACAAATAAGGAAATTAAAATATTTTTTTTGCAGAACAATATATATAGTTAGCACTTATCCAAAATGCAACATCAAAGCCATACCCATAGTGCAACGATAATACCACAAAAACATCGTTCAAGGCTCGTTGAAACGAAAATTAAATACTTAAGCAGAAACAAATATTGCAAACCAAATTAAATATACCTATCGGATTTTTCACTTCGTTTACCACCACGTTTGGCATCTTGCAAGAACTTATCAAGTTGAAATGGATCTTCTTCCTCTTTCTCGAATTGGACTGGTCCATCCCTGGACTGTAGACGATCAGCTCCTGAAAACTGCTTATCAGGTGCAAATCTAGAAGAAACGAACACCGATCATCTATATTTTCTTAATAACCGAACACTGTCGTAAAACTGAACGACAATTTTTCAACACAGATATTTGCATTAGGACAGTGTGAATACCTTTTCGTATTTTTGATCAAGCTTACAAGATCATCTCCGTAAAGGTCCTTGTCAAGATTTTTGGTTGGTCGATATATAGACGACATTGCGTCGGTTTTCCGCCATGGTTTGTCGTAAACATTGTACGCGTCCTCTTCGCCAAATCCACTATCCATTCCCTGAAAGCAAAATTGAATTCTTAGTTACATGAGTGTTTCTGTTGAGAATTTATAATGCTGTCCAATTAGACAACTTCGTTTCCAGGCTACTGCTCTCTCCTTTACGTTTCCAGGGTACTCCTTCCTCAATTTACTCGATGGAACTCTGGAGACGAAGTTGATAAATAAATATCATCATCATTATAAAAAAAATAAAAATAAAAAATAGAATAAAATAATAATAATAATAATAATAATAATAATAATAATAATAATAATAATAATAATAATAATAATAATAATAATAATAATAATAATAATAATAATAATAATAATAATAATAATAATAATAATAATAATAATAATAATATTTGTTTGCTGGTTTTCATAAAGACTTTCTATAGACCTGTCCCGCCGTTCATATTTTTATGTCGTATTAAGCTATAGGTTAACGTAACAAGATGCGATCATTACAAGTTTGCGGTGAAAACCTTGTTATTTCTGTCTGGGAATAATGGTTATGTAATGCCTCGTTCTTTCAAACAAAACTAGAAGCCTTACAAAGACTTATTTGGTTGGCTTTTAAAATACTGACCTAAATTGTATGTCATGAGAACCTAAAACACGGCCTTCATATCAAACGTCTTGAGCCATGTTGATTGTTTTTCTTATTTTGTACTATATGGTGATAACGAATTCATAATTGAAATAATATGCAACTTAATTAAGTATTTCGGGTCTTCAAGTTTCCACTTTGGTTTTCAATCCGAAAATCCGAACTTTCCGAAAAATTAAAAAAACTGTGACATACATAGACAGATACGCGTGTATTTGAAACAATTTCCTCCATACGCTTCGCGTTCGGAAATTGAAAAAGAGAGACTTTCAACCAAAAAGTTTACTGATCGCATCTTGTTAGCTTAACACACTCTTAGACACGGTTATCAGTCCAGACCGCGTTTCTGTGTTGATAATTATTTAAAATCATCCCACAGTGATGCATTGATCAAGTCAGTATACGACACAAAAACTCACGATAGCAGGTCTATTGACTTCTTCTCTTGTTTGTTTGTTTCAATTATTTTCAAAACGTAATCAACTGTATCAAAACTCCACATAAACCAATCAAAGTAAATCTACCTTGGAGTCATTAAACAGACGTTGATCATATAACGCTTCTTGCGACGCAACACCTGCGTTGGGTAATCCCAACGCAATCTTTTCACTGACATCACGATCCTTATCTCGATTATTTTTCGATCTATGATGGAAATTGAGATTGAAAAATCAACAAGTCAAACATAACATCCCTATCCCATCACAAAAATGTTATATTTTAAAAAAAGACGAACTTTTTCTCAGTATTTTTGGATATCTTTCGATCTCTGTCTCTGTCTCTATGTCTGTCACGACGAATCATATCACGCTCTGCTTCTTCCTCATCCTTTGGAGCTAAACGTAAACGAAAACGTTTATAACAGAGAGTTATAAACACGACCATTTCAAGTTTGACCAACTTTTCGATGATTCCCTGGTTAAATATCACCCACTACCTGACCCTCTCTGTTTTTCTCCATTCCTCATTCCCCATTTTTTTTCGTACCATAAATAGAAACAGTTTTAGAAGTGGAAAACGTTTTACCTGAATGTAAACCGCTACGTTCTTGACGAGCTTTCTCAGCTAACTCTCGCAATCGCGATTCTTTCTTTTCTTTCTCCTTTTGTGCTAGCTTCTTTTCCAATTTCGTCCTCTCTTCAACTTCTATTCGAGCATTTCTATCAGCAATATAAAGAGATTCAGCAAGTTTAGCAAATTTATCATTGATATGCGGATCCTGTAATCCTCGGCCATCTGCAGCCAATCGTTTGTCAAGTGGTATTGTATAACCCTAGAAATACAAATGTTCATTACATAAATTATAGATAAGTCAATAAGAATAACATTGTTCATTTTGTGAATAAAGTATAAAACTTTGCACATTTTTTGTCACGTATCAGTGGAATATATCCAAATAGAAAAGCTGCAGAGAATTATCATCCAAGTTGCATGTCATACCTTGGGATTTTTCCAGTTTGATATACAGGGTGGTATCTTCCATTCTTGCTGCTCCTTAACTGTAGTTTTTCTGGTTGGTGAGTGCATGACAGGAGCCGGTGGTGAAGGTGGCCCTCGAGGGATTTTCTTGTTTGTTTTGAAGCGTGGCGGTTCCATAGGATCACGCTGTTGTTCCACCATCCGTATGACTCGCTGTTTTGCACCAGAATTGAACATAACTCCCCCTTGTGAAGGTGTGTACCTTGAAATATTGCAAAATTTATGTTTATCTAATAATAATACAGAAAAAAAACAGTGAAATAGGGAATAGACATATCCCAAGTTCACATTTTAAGGTCAAATTTTGAAAAGTTTATCAATACAGACATGGTGTCTGGGTCTGTGTTAGAAATCAATGAAAATTGACACACAGCCATTTGCTGGAAATGAATAACTAAATAGTTACAGTGAAACAATGCATAAAAACGAGATCTGTACTGACAATCAAGTCAAAATACAACATAAAAACACCCACTAAGATCTATTGAATCTCTTTTGACACTTTACCTGATGTATTGTGCTTCAGCTGGTTTCTGAGCAACTGAATTCGGCTGGGCAGCAGCTATTTTGGAAGTAACTTCAGCCTCTAAAGCTTGTCGTGTTTTTTCTGCAATCTAAAGTTTCAATGTATTCAAGAAACAGAAAATGAACAAATTGAACTTGTAAACGAACTTCATACACAAACACTCATAAAAACAAAATAATGACTTCTTTAATCTTTTCTTCATCTGGACGAGCAAGCTCTGGATCATCATCGTCTGCCTTTAGTTGTTTTTCCACTAAGTCTGTAAACCGAGAATGGATAACTTTATTTTGGGGTTGGCCTTGACGCAGTAAACTATCAAACTTGATATTTCCATCTATGTCCATTTGTACTGGTAATGCATTTGATCTCTCTTTTCTTTCTCTACCCATACCAATAGGAAACTGTGCTACCATAATTTCTGGAAAAGCACCACCATCTCCGAAATCCTAAATAAAACAGAATTTTGAAAAAAACCATGAAGGTACACAAATAAAAATAAAAGAAACTCAGCTCTTTTTGGATGCAAATGAGTTTAGACATTATCAGTGGCAAACATACGTCACCTAATGCATTATTATTTACCATAGATTGCTTATACCTCTTGCCTTCTTGGAATCCATCCTTGTCTATGCATGTATGGGGGTGGACCAGCTACAGCCACTTCATGCTACAAAAAAAATGATTACAATTACTTTATGAGTGTAATATTCCTGAATATTAGTTTTATACCAGGTGATGAAAAAGAATGGATTGTGTGAAAATAACACAAGAAAAGTAACCCTACATAATACTCTATGAATTGTGTGAAATTCTTTCACAATTTTCTTTGTGTTACATTTCTTTAAAGAAAAAACACAGTGATGTCTCACTTACTCCTTTAAAAGCAGCTTCAAGCTCATCATCGCTGTCTCCATCATTGTCTAATTGATAAAGCTGGGTTGGAGCTGGCAATAACCTGAAGAAAGATATTTTAATCATGAAGTTAATACAGGTAGCTAATTCAAAGAGCTTTTACTGATTTTTATATATACTGAAAGTTTTCATTTTATTTCGTTTTTCATTTACAGGCCTATCAGTACACTCACAAATTTCTCTTTTTTAAGCACATGGCCTTTATATGTCGCAGCAGCATCAAAACTGTCTGTATTTTTATGTGGTTTTAGAACCAGTTACCACCAATATCATGAGCTGAACATGATATATTTACACATACATTTTTATGCACCTGATGATGTACAGACGTACGAAAAGCTTCTTGCTCTATTTTTAACCAGAAAAAATATATTTTCATTTCATCATAATTTTTAAAACTTAATGCCATTCCAAATATAATGTGTTAGAGGTCTGAAGAAAAACTTTAGCTAAAACAAGAATTTTTTGAAAAAATCCTGTTAGGGTTGTTGGTTTTTACACTATTTATGGATAAGGGATGCTATACCAAATATAACAATGATGATAATGATGATGCATTCTAATATTTGACAACTAATTAGTGGAGAGGAATTTGTTTATCCTTTTTGTATCAGGGGCTAATACAGGAGTTGAATTTGGGTGGTCCTTCATTTTTGATTGTGGTAAAATTACAGAACATTAATTTTAATGTGCAAAATATATTCCGTAAAATAAACCTTAATCCTTAATAAGAAAGTATAGTTTTTTTAGTCTAGACTAAAAGAATGCTGCGGGATATTAAAAGGGTGGCGATGCTAACCAGGTAAGAAATTAGAGATGCTTATATAATTTTTTTCTTCTGCAATTTAATGAAATCTGCAAAATGTATACAATCTGTATGACTTAATGTATGGATTAGGAAAACTTAAAATACCTAACTTTGGCCAATATGATATCATTCTATGCTTTAATTTTTAACATTTACTGAGTTTTAAGTTTCTCTCAACATTCTCTATAACCTTATCATATGTGCTGACAATATTCCCTAAAATTTGACTGCTGCCCGTGTCCACTCGTGTTGTGTTTGTATTTCACCTTAATTTGACAACAGTGGGCGCTATTGCACTTTCGTACCCCCTTAATATTATTGATGATTCTGATACAGAATTTCATGCTGATTAATAATCACATAAGAACGTGGGTCTCAAAATCAACAGAACAGAAGTTATTGGCCATTAAAGATCTCGAAAATGTACGATCAACATCACCACTCGCGCCCACCATGTTGGAAGATAACTGGAAATCCTTGGAAATCCTGGAAATCCTTGTGCCACCACTCGGGCAAATTTTTGAATAGTTGGAATAATTATTCAAATCAATATTAGGCCATATTCATTTATTCATTTTTGTAACTTTATAACCGCAGGCAGTAGTTGTATATAATTTATACACTGGAATTTTGCAAAATCCCAATCCCCAGACGAGCAGAGTTTGGTGTTTTCGGCCTCCTGAGCTGAACTATTATTTTAGCTAGCTTAATATTTCTTTTTTATGTTTAAAAGTTTCTTTGAGACTTTACTGTAGCTAACATCTTTCCAGGGTATATTTCTCAGAAACATAAATTTTAATAAAAAACGACACTAAGGTAGATGAGACGAGAGAGAGAAAACAACAACACTCACAAGAAGTAGTTAACTTTGGAGAGTGAATACAAAACATAGTTTCTTAAAGTATAGTTTCTAACATTTCTTTACCTGGCCAGAGACATATCTTTTTATTACTGCCTATGACAAAACAAACTGAAGTTCTTGCTCGAAGAAATGTTGCGTTATGTTGAGCGAAGCAAATTTAAAGTTTATAGAAGCCCATTTACAGATCTTTAGCCTTTGTTCAAAACTTGTTGAATTTACGTAGACTTTACAGTAACAATCGGACGAGTCCTCTCACCTTGGCAGGGATCGCGGAGAGGGGAGGCAACAGAAGCAGTGTATTATCCGGAAAATCCCTACGACCATTACAAATCGATTTACTACGAAGCCCTTGATTGTATAGTCAACTCCATTAAGGACAGATTCGATCAACCAAAATTTTAGCTATTTGCCCAAGTAGAGCAGTTGTTTTTGAAAGCGATAGCAAAGCAGGATGTTACAGATGAGTTTAAAGTACTGGAGACCCATTTCAAAGGTGACTATAATGCCAAATCTCTCACCGCGGAGCTTCAAGTACTTCCAAAAATCTTTGAATATTAGCCCATCAATTTGAATACAGTCCTTGCCACGAGAAAAGCGCGTGTTGATTGGAAATTGCGTTACCATCATCAGAATTATTTTGACTCCAGGTGCCACTTCTGCAACACCTGAAAGATCATTCTCTTTGTTAAGAAGAATCAAAACTTGGTTGCGATCAAGAATGGGACAAAAAAGACTTTATTCTTTATCGATCCTCTATGATAACAAGGCCATTCTTGATGAAATATCGTTAATTGATGTAGCAAATGAATTTGTTGGTCAACACCCAGATCGAAAGAACACATTTGGTTGTTTTACCGTGAAAGACCTTTATATTTAAAGATGTTTGTATACATTTTGTTTTTACACTCATGTTATTTCTTAGTTTTTTAATCATTCTAAAAGACATCACTTACAAAGGTATGTATCGCGATGTTGTTTTTATTATTACTCTGTATAAGTAAGGCATAAAAGTTAGGTTTTATGGTTATAAAATAGCTGTTTTAGGCCATTCAGAGAGCTATGATGCGAAATTGTATCCGTCGCCCAACCATGGTGTGTGTGTGTGTGTGTGTGTGTGTGTGTGTGTGGGGGGGGGGGGGGGGGGCATGTTCCAGAAATTTCCTTGCCCCCCAGATGAAAACTGGCGCTGCGACCCCTGCTTGGACACTTCCTTCCGAAACATGTTTTTTCATCTGGCCAGGTTTCAGCGGTCGGACACGGAAGGCACAACTACTACAACGTCTTTAAATTTGATTTGTCAAAGTGAGCAGCGGAACCAGGAATCTTCATAATGCAGCCATTATGGATTCTATTGTGATTACGGTTCGCCGGTAGGGCAAGTTGCAATCCGGCTTAGCCAGACAGTATAGGAAAAATTGATTAAAAAGTTTCGTGTTTCTTCCAATAAATCCCGACCAAGTGCAGAAACAAAAAGAAAATCAACAAGACATTTTCGCACGACAGGTCTTACTTCTCCTATGTAAACATAGCGAAAAAAGCGCACATCCAGTAAAGTTAATAAAAGTCAAAATCATTAAAATCGATAATAGCTGCATAATCTCCGAAATCATCATCATCACCATCATCATCATCATGTATTAGGTTCCATTATTAATAATATGATTTTTCTAGTTAATATATATATATATATATAATATAGTATATAGTATTGTCAAATAAAACTCATTCACACTGCCTGGGTAGATAGTAAGATATCATTAAAATAAATAAATATCAAAGTAACCGGTAGAAGCAATGTGGTTTAAGAACATTTGGTAAATCTACTGCTACAGCTAATTAATTAGAAATAAAAGTAATAACAAATAATAATAAATAAATAAAATAAATAAATAAATAAATAAATAAATAAATAAATAAATGGATATCATAAAGTGACTATATAAATAAGAAAGCATTACAATGATAAAAGTCTAGCTAGAGCTTTGTCTTTCAGATACTTTTTGACGTCTGTTCTAAACTTCTCAAAGTCGTTACAAATTATCATATTTCATGGTAAATCATTATATATAGTTGCTTGTTCAGAGAAGGTATTTGCTTCACCGTGTTGCAATATCATCTCGTTATCTAAACGTGGATTGAATGCTTTCATGTACAATGGCAAGTACTCTGGCCATGTATTGCAGTGCAAAGCTTTGTGCACTGGTTTGACAGTTGCAAAATCAAGATTTTCAATAACTGGCAACCACCCAAGATCGATAACATCTGCTGCTTTCACATATTTACCAAGCACGTAAGATCTATTTGATAGGTACTTCGGTAACTGTCCTAATACAACGTTGCTATAGTTAAGCTTGGACAAAACGAGAGTTTCAGCAAGGTTTTTTCTCACATGATACGGGGTAAATCGATTCCATTGTTTAAGTGCTCTAATTACTCCATAAGAAGATTGAGCAACTTTGGTAATATGATCTTTCCAATTTAAATTTTCATGAAAGCGTACTCCCAATATCTTTGAAGTTGAATTACGTTTAATTGAAATATCATTGTCAATAATTTCACAATCCTTGGTCGTTCCAAAATGTTGATATGAACTCATTTTACTTGTTGAAAATAACATCAGTTTTGCTTTATGATCGTTGAAGAGAAGAGACTGCTCAGTTGACCATTCTGATAATCGGTGGTCTTCAATTTTTTTGGCGCATGTTTTTAAATTTTTCACTTTGTTGATACAATATGGTGTCGGTAGCATATTGTGTAGAATTTAAAGAAACACTTTGAGATAGATCCATGACGTACAAATTAAATAGGACTGGGCCTAAAATGCTACCCTAAGGTACGTCAAAATGAATAGGTAACGTGCTCGATGCTTTGTCATCTACTTGAAAAAACTGTTTTCTGTCAGAAAGATAGTCATGGATTATTAATAAACTTTCCTTTGTGAAATTCATTTGGTATAGTTTAAGGAGCAAAGTCTCGTGGTGTGTCAAATGCTTTAGTATAATCAATTAGAACAGCCAGAGTTACTTCACTTTTTTTCATCGCTCGGCGAATATCATCTCTCAATTTCAATAATATTGTTGTTGTTTAGTGACCTTTCCGATAACCAGATTGAGTTTCATTAACTAACGATTGTTTATCTATATAGTTACAAAGCTGGTTTAATATGACACGTTCGTATACTTTAGATAAAACTAATAATACCGAAATGGATCTATAATCTGCAATCTCAGTAGGCTTTTCAATTTTTGGAACAGGACAAATTCTCGCCACTTTCCATGCACTTGGAAAGACTGTTGTATCAATACTTGTGTTAATTATATGTACAAGAGGTGACGTGACATAATCCGCAATTGGTTTCAGGTATTTGACCGGAATATTATCAAAACCAATAGAACAGTCATTTCTTAAACTTAATTTCTTAAACTTAATAAGATCTTTTTAACCTCTTGATAGTCGGTGTGTTGTATTTTAAAAGAGTTCTCACAGTTGTTGTTCGGCAAGTTTTCTATAAATGCAGCATTGATTGTGTTAGTGTTTTCTTTGTTAGTCAGTCGACTTGCCAAGGTACAGAAGTGCTGATTCAGATCAGTTGGATTATGTTTAATTCGTTTGTGTTGTTGTTTGAGAATCTGATTAACTGTTCTCCATACTACCTTTGGTTGCTTTTGAGACAATGCTTTTCCAAGAAATGACTGTTTCGTGTCCTTAATGGTTCTTTTCAATCTTGATTTTGATTTGTTATAGTTATCTCGGTCACTGTTTTCTTGGTTCACTTTAGATTGCATACGTAAAATCTCTGTATTCTTTTACAACAATTTTATTTTCGGATCATTCATCTATGGAGCTGGAGGACGCGTTCACTTAACTTTTCTTAACGGTGCGTGATCATTAATGCAACCGCACACCAGCTTATTAAGAACAACTATCTGGTCATTGGGTTTATCGAAACTGAAAAAAACATTTAATGGAAGATTTTAAAAGTCTGATTTGTATTTATTGAGATTGAAAGTTTTCTGGTTCCTCTGCCATTTGTATCTTACTTCGTATCGTTTTTTTTTTTTATGTTCAGTATGGCATGTCGTGATCACTTATTTCGTGGGTACATATAACATCCTGATGTATCAATTTTCGCGGTATATTGCAACTAATATGATCAATCAAGGTTCTCGATTTTCTTGTAGGATTAGTGATCAGTTATTGTTAGCGAATATGAATATAAGATGTCATTGTATCTACGTGATGATTCAGTATCCGTTAACATTTCTATATTGTAATGACCTGTTAAAATGATAACGCCATTCCATTTAACACAGATTTTACTTAGCAAGGATCCATTATTTCCAGCCAAGCTAATTTTACGTTTTCATCAGAACTTGGCTGATACGTGACTCCAACCAAATATGGATTGTTTTTGTTTCGACCACGTTCTTCGATCCATTGTTGTTCTATTGATTGATCGAGTTTATTGAGATCTTTACGTTCATTGGCTACTATATTTTCTTTTAAATAGAACCCAACTCCTCCACCTCTCTGGTTTTCTCAATTCTTGAAAAATGTTTGGTATTGAAAAAAATAAATAAATGAAAAAGCATTACTTAGGTGTATATGTTTTTCCTGAAATTATCGATCTTTTATAGAAAACAAGATGAATGTTTGAACGCAATATACATTATAAATCTCTTGTATTGTCAATTTGTCATCTGTGGGTAGATACTATTTTATTGAGTGCGAAAAAGATAATATGAATTAGGTAGACGATACATTCAGAAAACCTACAAAACGATGCCAAATCGAATACAACTGTTAAAAAGGCTGAGATCGAACCTTTCCCTAAAAGCAACTAAGGACGTGTACCAATTGATGATTGTACCAATTTTCCATTTAGCTGTATCACTTATCTCAACATTTCAAGAACAAAGATTGAAAAACTAGATTCGCTACAACGGCGTGCATCTGCTGTCATCAGTTATCGTGAAGAGGAAGCGTTTGTTCCAGACCACTTGTTGAATGTTGTTAAGCGCCATGCTTTAATTCTCGTCAAGAAATGCCTTTGTGGCTTAGTATGCCTAAACTTTAAAAGTTATTTCAGATATAACAAAATGGGAACACGAAATGCAAGTAGGCTGCTCATTGTCCCAAAAACTAGATTAGAGATTGCCAAGTCTGGCTTCTTTTTCATGGGTGTGAGAGTTTTCAACTCTCTGCCGATGGAAACGTGACAGTTGGAATCCTTCTCTAATTTCCGGGATGAAGTGAGCAATCTCACCTGGTAACCTCATATCCGTTATTTTCATTATATAAGGAAACGCTATTTTTATTTTAAGAGTGTATATGATGAGAGTGACAGATAGAGGACTTACATTGCTGACAGGTTTTAATAAACTGTCGCATCCTCTGTAAATATTTTTAATAATAAAAAAAATAAATACCATTAGTGATATAGAAAAATGTGCTCCTCTCCAATTTTCGAAATACCCTGGATCCACCGCTGCGGCATGTTTTCGCTTTATGAAAGGGAGATTTCGACAAACGCCTTCTCTCTTGTCGAAACAGCCCGGTTGGTAACCTAAAGCATGTCTGATTCTTCTTTGAAGGGATAATGACTAGCCAAAACATCGGCAAAAATCACGTGACGACATCTATGATGATAGGGACATCCTCGACATTAAGCAAATACGACGAAAACGAAGATGGCGACGTGAGCGAAACAAAATATTTATTTTCCTTGTAGATTTCGTTTGGAAAGAAAATCTAGTCAATATTATACACCATTGGGAAACTTTTGTCAGTTAATAACATCATTTGCACATTTTCGCGTTGTAAACACAACTTGCGAGGCTATGATTTGAAAAAATACTAAAATGAAAGATGTGGAATAGTAGCATGCTTCTCCTGTGTCTATAGCATATCTTTCTTTCTTAGTTCAGTGATCAAACGTTTAATTATAACGGACCAAATCTTTAAACTTTCATTGCTTTATGATTCATTCTTTACCGATAATTTTAGATTCCTCTCACGTCGCGCCGTCCTCGTTGCCGTCACAGTAGGTCCCTTTAATTTTAAAAACTTAAGACTGTCTGAGTGAGGTTAGCCGGGTTTATAGGGCTGGACCACCCGCCTCTGTTTGGTCATCCCTTTAGTTTAAATTTTTTGATGATGATTTCTTTGATGATGATTTTTTTTATGATTTTTATGATAAAATTTTCAATTTATTTTTGAAATCATATAAACTTCAGATTATCAAAGATTGGATAATCTTGTTAGAATATCAAAACATTCTAATAAATCATTATACCAGAACTGTGCACTTTTTGCAAAAACTATGCGAGGAACATATAATGTATAATAAAAGTATAATTTCTTGACTGTAACAATTTAATTTTTTAAACGGAGATTGAGAACAATGTCGTACTGAGAAGGTCCTGCCATGTTTCGAACTGTATACACTTCTCCATTGATGTTTTTTCTGTTTTCCTACCTTTTTTTCGGTGAGCAGAAGGTTCAGGAAACCGTTTGTTGTTCAACCTCGATCCCAGGGATTCTTCTCGCAGTATATATTCATATCGGACCATTTACTACCTTATCTCTCCGTAAATGTCTGATATGAATATAGAAGGAGATGAAGCTCTGGGAACGAGGGTGTGTGTTGTTGTCTTCTCAATTAATTAAAAGCAATGTTTATATGGGACCGATATAAATTTTCAAGTTTTATATGCTGTTTACAAGCGATACAAAACTCAAACCGCCGTGCCAGTTCCTTTGTTGTTGTTGTTGTTGTTGTTGTTGTTGTTGTTGTTTTCTTAATGTTATTTAAAGGGATGAAGATCAAAATGATAGATAAATAGTAAATCATTATTTGAACTTTAAACTATTCTATAAATTAGTCACTTTCCCCCCCCCCACTAAATTTTAGTTTTAAATAGGTGTTTGATATGTGCATATGATTCTCTGCATCAAAATGTTTATCATCGCTTTCCGATTCGGTATAATATACGTGATCGGCTTGATTTGTTGTCACTATGAAAAAAAATAATTCAATACGGTTCCTTCATTGTAAATTTCCCCTCTCCTGTAGAAATCCAAATATATTTCCTGTTACACTAAAGTTATTTTGGGGAAAATTGTAACTCGGCTTTTGATAGGCCGGGAAAACTATTTGTTGGGGGATAATTTGGTCACTACCCTCTGAAATTAGTCACCGTTTTTTTCCCCCGATAATTAATCATTATTATTATTATAGCATTTAATCTCAAATTCCTGTCAATTCCTGACATTCCTAACAAAGTGGCGGCAACCTAAGAATAATCTTGTAAACTATCTTGAATGAAAAAATTATGAAAAAAAGCTTTCGGAAAACTATTCGTCACTTTCTTAAGTAAAGGAAATTACTTTAGAAATGAGGAAACGAAACAAAGCTAATTATAAACACACTTAATTGCAAACGTGAGTTACTTTGTGGACTTGGTAATGCAGTTTGAGGTTTTCAAGTTGCAGAAAGAATTGTTTTTCCAATCCATGGAATGGAAGGAAAAACATTGTGCAGATGGACGACACGGCGAAGAGCATTTAACATCGCCAATCCAAGTGTTGATGTATTAACATGCAAAGCTATTTAATTGAAAGATTTAAAGCTGTTCACATGCATAGAATTCCTTTTTGATGATTTTAGCAACATGAACGATGTATGAATTAAATGCTAAAATAGTTAATACGTTACTGTTAGCAACAAAATAGTGTCATGCACCAATGCTTTGTATAATATAGTGCTGTAGTAAACGAATGAATTGGATAACTGTAGGAGATCTGCTGTTGATATGTTCTGGTGAATTTTTCAGGTAAAAATATTGTTTTATTTATGCATTTGGATGAATAATGTATTCTTTATCGGACCAATTCGGTGGAAGACGAACGGTAAGGTCATACGGAATGTTGCGTGTTTTATTTCTTTAATTTTGTTATGGGATTTATCCTCTCACCACAAATTGCAGACAAGCACACAAAAATATTAGATGTTTACGCTCTTTTATTACTGATGTAACAACGATTAGAAATTACACAAGATCAAGAAATTATCCATGTTTTTAACCATTATGGTCAATCCTGGATATTTGAAGTGAATGAGTTCATAGCGGGAGACAAGTTGTTTAACACATATTCCATCATCACAGACACATCAGCTAGGTTTTAGAGATTCCAGGAAAATTTTAGAAATCAAAAAACTTGATTTTACCACTTTTCTTGCTCACGTGACACGAATTTAATGCTGTGATGTTTTTAGCTTCCAGATAACATTTTTCTTACTTTGTCTATGCAAAGCAGTAGATGCAGAGGTCCTCAGATGAAACGTTAGCTCAAAGATACTATGGTGCAGTATTTTGACCGCAGAGGCAGATCAAGTCAAAGACGGTTCGTCACAACTATTTTGTCAAAACACTGGTTTTGATTGCCAAAAATTAATTTAAAAACAAACATTCCATTTTCTGCTTAATCCGCGAAAGTTAGGAAAGTGTGAAATCGTTGTTTTTTCCCCTTCGAAACTGTTGTGTCTTTTCGCTCATCAATAACAAAAATGTGAAGAATATCCTAACCTAATTGCCTTCGGAATGTTAAAAAGTTTCAGCCAACCCTGGATTTAATATTTCAAAAGATATTTTCCCAAATAATTAGATAAAGCCTTAACTAAAAACTGCCCTTCTCAGATGCGGATTGAAACAATTTTCTTTTTTCGTTCATGACTGAAGGATATGAAGTGATATGAAGTGCTGTCTACAACCTATTGTTTTATATATACATGAAATCAAATTTCAACTTTGCAAGTTTTTGTCAATTGTTTTGTATTAATCCGTTTTTGTTTGTTAATTGCTGAATAATTCAGACAATCGTCAGATTGGAAAGTCATGCATGTAACGACCATCATAATCAATCAGCTTAATTTTTAAGAAGGAAACTCTGAATAGTGTCATCATAGAGGGCTATGTGAAATATTTTCGAAAGTGTTCAAAACAGATTTTTACAATGAAATCGTATTTCAGATTGATGCAGTTAAAGCAATTTATTTGAAAAATGGATTTATTAGCGTCACATGAAAGACGTCAATAAAATCCAGTTTTAATCTTTTTTCTGCTTTCACAGCACACAAATACGTAAATTTGCGTCAGCGATAAATTAATGTTATTTCAAGACATGAAATGATTATGATGTCATCATTTACAGTATGAAATGTTTATTTTTGTTTCAATAAGCCAATTTATTCAAATTAAGTAAATCTTTTCCAAACTCAGTTTAATTTGATGATAATGGATGTAAGAAATTTTTCATGAATTACGTCACAACATCCATAGTGGTCTCGTCTAAACTTAATACTTATTTCGCAAATGGGAAGTATCATTTCTTTCTTGTAAACGTCGCAAATAGTTCAGAGAGTAAATCTTGTGGTTTGTATTTTCAGCTGATCCATTTTGTTTATAAGCACAAAGTTTATAAGCATATACAAGCTGAAAAAAATGAAAAATCAAGTATCTTGTAAGCATGATAAGCCTGAGCCTGAATCTTAAACATATGTGAGGGTACTTTACACATGTGGTTTAAAATTGTTGCAATATCTTTGGTTTCTGGATTACGACTTCTAAACTGATAGAATTTCAGGAACTATGTTTCAGTATAGCTTTTGGTGACTCATGCAATTTGGTTTGTGTACATACACTCGAAGGATTTTCCATCCTGATAATAATAATTTGTAATTATCAATTCGTTCCCAATCTTTTTTTGATAGCACAGTATCTTCCACTATCTATTAATTCCTTTCCACTAGATATTGTGGAGATAATCGAAAAGATGCAAGACAAAAACAATGGTGTTTGATAATATTTTCTTATTTTTTTTTCCTTGTAATTACATTTAGAAAATAAGTTTTCAAAGAGACATCAAGAATGCTAAGTCGTGGGAAAGGATCAGATCGTAGCAAAGAATTACTCAGCGTACCCCAAAATTTCATCCCTGGTCTCACCAAACCGAGATTATCCATACTACCAGATCCTGATGAATTTCAACAACCCTCACGAAAGGTTAGTTCTATATGCTATCAGGGGATTCAAGTGAAAATAAGAGATGATCCAAATCTCCCTGAAAAGTTGTTAGTACAAGCAGGCTTGCTCGCTCTGAGTCTACCAGCTCCAAGTCGGCATTTCAATTGTACAGAAAAAGCAAGTCATTTCAGCATCAAATCTTATGGCAAAAAAAACTTTTTTCATCGATTTCACAAGCCAAACAGTGCATTAGATCATATAGTGTTAGACAGACGATCAACAATGCCTACTTTGACAGACACTGGTCTCAATCGTAAGAAACCAGTTGGACGAACTCGTTCGGAAAGCTTAGAATGCGTAAAATGCAGTGACGAAGCCGTGACAGAGACTTCAGTACAGTATACACTGGAGAATCTTTCACCGACCAGGTCAAATAGTTTACCGGATATTGATGACAATTTGCTGTTAAACGATACAGAACACTGTTTGTCAAAAGAGATAAGTGTTGCCGTCCCATCAGCCGCCAAACGACGTAGCCGTTCATTTAGTAGCGGCCTCAATTATCCACCAGAACTGATCACACAAAAAGTGAAACGAAAAATAGGTTTGGCAGTTACCGACAATTTTAAAAATGTCAATGAGCAAGTTGAAAAAGAAACGTTAGACGCAGTACAGAAGACGCTGCGTGCAAAGCTCCCCAAAACGTTTCGTGTAACGGCAAGTATCGGGTTATGTCACCCAATAGCTTCAAAGTCAGTTCAACAAGATAATCAGAAACACCCCCTCGTGTCTTCGCCAAATCTTTTAGGTCATCCAAACGACGAAAGTAATAAAAAATGGAATTTTAAGAAACTCATTCAGAAGGGCTCGCCGAAGTTAATCCGACAATTCAAATCATTTGACGAGAATGCAAACAGTGATAACAAAGACGGCAAATCACCGACAGAACGAAGACGAAGCAATGTGACGGAGAATGTTACTGCCTGCGAGAGACCATCGTCACCTTTTACTCGGGCAAAAACATATTCAAAACGGATTGGTGAATCAAAACAGACTAAATATCATTGGAATTCTTTTGATTATTCAGAATCGCGAACAGAAAACCGTAACAGTAATGGTGAAAACATCAAACTGTTTAACGACAACAATAAACATCCTTTGAAATCTACATGCAGTTTGAAAAATGTCCATTCAACTGCGTTTAGTTATGTTACTGTTACAGATCGAAAGGACGACACTGAAACTAAGAGCAATTCTTGGAAACAGGAGAGTTTTGAACAAGACAATACAAACTTTGGACAGGTCTCTGATGTAGCGAATAATTATCCAAGTGACCGGTTGAGTAGTCAGTCACTTGGTGGAAACCATAACAAAGATTTCTTGGATGACGCCAAAGAGGGAAGGAATGGTAATAAAGAAGAAAACACCAAAGAATTGGAAGAGGAGATATCTAGACATCTGAACGAAATCAACGAAATGTTTAATCTAGATTGATCTGTTCTATATAAATAGATTGTAAATATTTTATCGTATCGTATTTTTATATCGTAAATTTTTGTATTGGACTTTTTAGAAAAGTCTCAATGGAGAAGCATGCAATACTTGCATATCCAGCGAGAAGTTGGCCAAAGGTTAACCATGCCGGATTGACAGAAGAGTCAGTAAGCGCGGGTTGGAGCTTTGAAAAGGGGAAACTACCCTCAAGTATAAAAAATTACGAAAATTGCATTAAGCTTCCATTGATGTGACTTAACAGGTTCTGTCAAAATATGACGAGAAAGAATGTTTTTGGCATCTCATGAATAATTAATGACTCAAAACTATGGAATTTGTACCAAGAAGGCGTAACCCACGTGATTTTTGTGTCTCGCTGGCTTTCTGCTCACCACACTCAGCCTTCATACTTGATAAAAACATCTGCTGATATATGTAAAATATTTTTTTCTCTATGATATGAACCCTTTTGTAGGGTTGATTGTTCTTGCTCTTTGGAAATTTTAGCCTTGAATTATTATGATTGGAAAAGTGTATAACAGAAAACAAAAAGGTTCAATTCCCACTCGATCCATTACCTTTGCGGAGATTGGAAAGTACATTGTGTGTATAACTGATAGATTACTAATAAATATACTAGTTGCACATGTCCCGCATTTTCGAGGAACATATCACGCATTTTCGAAAAAGATGTGTTGCCTTTATCGGCCACCGTATAAATTTGTTCCAGGAATTCAGAAATCCAACTTTTGAGAAAAGTTAGTTTAAAAATTATCCCCGTATTTCCGAATCTTTTTCGGAGCTGGAAACACGTCCACACCTTTTGAAACAAAAAATCCGATTCAGTGCGACAGATTGCACCTAAAGACGCCCCTACACCATCAAGGAAAAAGGGCGCCGATCAACGCGTGTAGAATGCCTAGTCATATTTATGCTTACTTGATTTTGGAACGCTTGTGGTAAACAGAGGGCCAGCGAGACACAAAAATCATGTGGAAAAATATCGCCAAACCTTGTGGTTTCTTTCAAACATAAAATTTCGCCTCTCACTTTTTTGACATTTTAGAAGGGGTGTTCCCCCTTAATGATTCCAAACTTTTCAAGAGAAAACGTGAAAAAAAGTCGAAGCTGAAGATTTCAAATGTGATGATGGGAAAGAATCCTGCACTACAGTAACCCACCAAGCTGAACACCGAAATGCTTATTTTGAAATTCTCACCGATCATAATTCCCACTAAAATTTTCACAACCAAAACTAAAATTTCGAATTCTGTTCTGAAGCATAATCTAAAAATATTCAACTAAATCTCGATGAAAAAAAAAAAAAAAAATGCTGTGGACCAGCACGTGCAAATGTTCTTACGCTCTTCTTGTCTCTTCTTCTCGAGGAACGAAAAAAAACCCCGTCAACCCACCAACTCCCGCTAAAAAAATTGCCACTGGTGGAAACCAAATTCAAGCCAGACACAAACAGTTCGCACAAAAATCGCATCCTGATTAATTAGCAAAATTCGTCAGGAATTTACACCAAACAGTGTACGAATTTTACGGCGAGAGGTTCGCATCGCACGAATTATTCGTCTAGTAGAAATCCAGTTTCCACAAACAAGAAACGAGCGAGAGGACATTTTTTGGGAAAAAATATTTTCAATTATGACCTCAAAGTCAGGTTTACAACGCCATTTTAAATAATAATTCGAATTTATTTTTTTGGTTCATTGAACAAACAAAAAATCATATAAAACATAGATGGAAACAATATTAGTGACATTGTACAAATGGCCGCCAAAAATTATGATAAATAAATTAAAACCGAGTAGCAGATTGTTTTTCCATACCCACCCAAAGTACAACAGTCACGATTGACTTAAAAAAATCGAGCTTTGAATTTTGAAACTAATTTGCGTCAACCATTGGCCGAATGCAAGATGAATTTCTTCATTATTGGAAACATAACCTTTCAGCTTTCTCCTTTGTTGTTAATGCAATTTTGTATATTTTCAACCTTAAGAACATTAACATTCGCGAAAATTAATACTCGCGAAATTTTTGGGAAAAAACGAAAATATATTGTTTCGAAGAACTTTAGGTAATACACAGAAAGCCGTTTGTTTTGTTCGTGCAAACGCATTTTCTGGCACGAGATGAAGACTGTGATGTCAAGGCGTGACGTCATAATTTGAAAAGAAAGGATGTCTTATTTTCTCATTCTTCTCCCAGAAATAGCTAGAATAAATTTTAGATGCACTGATGCAGAAAATCAAGAGAAAGGTCAATTTGACATTTTAAACTACGAGAAATAAAAAAAATAATATAAAATAAAAATCTTTAATAATAATTTGTATAAGGGATTTCTAAATATGGACGAGCTTCATAAATCATGCAGAAATTGATAGACTTTTCATTATAACGTACTTTCTGGAACTCCACTGCCATTATCTGTGTCGAATGACAGACGTGTCGATTGAAAGTCTAAGCTGTCGTTATGTAAAGTTCGGCTACCGTGTTTACCAGTTTCACAATCCTATAGAAAATTCGAAGAAACTTGTCTTATAATCCACTTATTTCCTTTCGAATTGGTTGACACACAGATGAAAAAAAAAAGAATGAAAGAAAGAAAAACGTGTACAAACAAGTAGGTTAATAACAGACTGGAAAAGTTCTCCGTTGAAAAGGAATTTATGACGAAACGTCGAGCAACACTCGAAAAAATCAAACACTCGAAAATATGAAAACGAGAAGAATGATGGATGAGACAGCCATGTAAGACATATATTCATTCAACGAAATATTTATATTTTTTTATAAAAAGTTGTAGATTTACAAAAAGCCCTATAAAAAAAGACCATATGTAATTTAATTTACACAAGGCAAGCACGTACAAGCTACAGTTTCAACGGCGGATTAAGAGGGTATGTCGAAATTTGTGGAGAAGAATGTCAGTTATTAAAGCATAAAAGAAAACATGCAAAAAAGTCCATTGATGATACGGACTGAAAACAGAAATTATGTTAATGTGCTCCTTCACAATTTTCGACGCACCCTCTGTATGGAAAAATTGGATTTACTTACATGACAATTCTGTACCAAACACAACACTGACGCATTCACTTCACTATTTCCTGGAACAGCTGACTAGGGAGCAGAAGGGAGAATTCCAAATAATTTCAAAAAAGCTAATTTGCAACGCTTAATTACCAACATATAACTAATTAAGTAAATTATAAATTCTATTAAATGAGCCATGATGAATTTGGACTAGGGAAAAAGTTGATGAGCAATCACCTCATTCGATAAACTTTTTGGTTCTTCGTCTCCATTTTCATCGGCATGTTCGACTGCAGGTTCTTTGTTCAATTCTCCATAAAACTCACGTTCAACATATTTACGTTTGATGTAATCCAACCGCTCAACTCTAAAAATAAAGTTAAAGAATCATCTTAAGGTGGATTTTTCCTTGATCCTCTACCTGCCGCGGCTTATTTTTTCTTGCCTGAAATGAAATATTTGGGCTTATTTTTAATTCGGCTTATTTTCGAAGGTCGGTCTATTTCCTAGGAAATACCTGATTGGCCTTTTTTTAACATTGGAGCACCAGATCAATATTCTACAGATTATTTATATCTTGCATTATGTGGTATGATATAGAACCTGACATTGGTCATGTCAGTTGGTTACAGAGACTTTTCTCCCTGATTTCTCCCTGATTTTCCAGAAATCCAACCAAATTTCCCCGATTTTTTTGAAGGCATCTGAATTCCCTGACTTTTCCCTGATTTCCCTGATCCGGCAGACACCCTGACATTGGTATCACAATCTCTCATATTCTTTTATTAAATTTTGACAAAAGTTTCAGTACACTTAAGAATTTCTGCATGTAGAAAAAATATTAGATAACATTACAGTAACTATCCCATAACTATCGTTGAAGAGATCCCAACAAAACCATTCCCTTATTCTTTTCTTTGAGTTAACAAAATAACTCGATTACACCTGACGATTGAAGAAGTGTTAACTCGATTACACCTGACGATTGAAGAAGTGTTAAGGAATACTATACTTGGTCGCTTCTCTTGTTATTTTCTTGACGTCACCAAGATTAGCCTCGTACAACGAGTTCTCTTTCTTGTTCCCATGCTGCTCCATAAACTAAAAAAAATGAACAAGACAGATTAACAGGTGAATCATGAAATACGAAACTTACGCGCAGTTGTACAAGAGCCTGGCTATTATAAGACTGATACGATTTTTCAAATGAAGGTCTGCTCCGACTGTTTGGACGGATTTCCCACATACCTCTACTAAACTCACATCCCACTTGTCCAGTGATAAGGATTTGACTTTTGAAATATGGACGCCCAGTCCACGATGGACACCCGAGCATTCAATACAAAAAACAACACCGATATTAGAACTTGCCCATCCAGGTCCTGCAAAGATAAAACCAATTATTGAAAACAAAACTTAGTTTGATAAACACTTTCCCAAGGCGTTAGCTAGAACTGAATTGTGGTGTCCGTTTGATATGAATTGAGAAAGTTACAGTAAGCCAAAGGTTTAAGAAACCGGAAGCTCAGACGATTTAACATGAATAAGCACCTTATTTCGGCTTAAAATCTAAACAGCTATATAAACACATGGGAGTTCTATGCTGTATGCATCATATCGTTGATAGAATATCAAACACGCATCTTTGATTCCCTTTGATTTCCTTTGGGGACGACATAAAGTACAACCAAACTTCTTCACAAAGTCAATTGGGGAAATTCTTTGCTTGCTTTAATTGTTCCCATTCTCCTCCAAATGGACACTTATGCGCTAGTTAACACCCTGTTCCAGAACTTTTTTAGATGCAAATGGGAATGTTAGTAAATGTTTGAAAGTATTTACAATCATCTACATCTCCAGTAAGTACTCACTAGGACAATCACAATCAGCACACAGGTTATTCCCTTCAACAGCTTTTATTCGTTCTACAGCATTGTGACATACACTTTGTGACGTCTGATCTCGATGGAATTCTTTTACACTTGAACCACGAGCATTTGACTGAATTATAGAAACGCAAACATGCGCATTTTATAGTACAACGAAACGGGAATTGTATACGACATTAACATACAGATATGAAGGAACGCTTACCCGTCTTCTATCATCACCATTGTCCAAGGCTGATGCAATACCATCCTTAAATAACGAAAACGAAAACAAATTTTCTGGGAACATCGTTCCCCGTTCAATGAAAGACAGAAAGAAGATGGTAAAGTTGCTACCTGTATGGCTTTGATCCATTCCTGTAAGTCTTGCTGGTTACGAGCCTGTAAAATGTACTCTGCATCACTTGTGAAAAGCTAATGAAGAGAATACCAAAAGCAGGTTAGATGACAAACTCCTTAAGTCAGAAGAAAAAAAGTAACGGAGTAATATTATGGTCTACTAAAAGAAAGTAGAAAAAAAAATATTTCCTGGTCTTGAAGCCAATTGTCAAGTTTTATTGTCGTTTGTCTAACTAAATAGGTTAATATAACAAGATAGGACCATCACTAGTTAATATAACAAGATAGGACCATCACTAGTTTGTGGTGAAAACTTTGTTATTTCTGTGTGGGTTAAACGAGACCAGGGAATTTTTTAATGACTATGTTAAGAGCACACTATTTTTAAAAAACTCGTCAAAAAGAAAACCATCCAAAGACAACACAAAAAGAAGGTTAGGGCAGCAGTGAAAAAAACCAACAACATCAACAATAACATCAACAATAAACTATTCAGGGTAACGTACCGTTGTGTTTTGGAATGCAAATATACAAATAAATCATACTTGAAAACAGTAGTTTCTATCCGTTTCAGTGCCACATGGCTTCACTGAAGACAACATGAGGCGTGCAAATGGAACAGGCAGCTTCTGATCTTGACCTTGTGATAATAGTTCACCATACTTCTTGTCAAGAATGAAATACTGAATAAACAAAATACTAGATAATAGATGGCAAGGTTAAGAGGGGTGAAGGAAGGGGAATAAGTCATCAGATACTATCTTGACTTACCAAGAGTGGATATTTGCTTTTTGGAAAAGCTTTCTGTTTTATTCTCAGGTAGCCTTTCTTGTGGAAAGCATCATCGTGTGCACATTGGGGCCTGGAAACATTATAATTTCATTGTCAAAGTTCAAATAAAATAAAAATCAATAAAATATTTGTGATGTTAACTACCTTACAGCTGGATGCACTTTGTTTTTATTTGAACCGTCCACATCTGTATTATGAGCAGTGCTGATGGCATCCACATTTGTATTCTGCACAGTGCTGGTGTTAGTTACAGCAGGTTCTATAACTGATTCTGGTGCTAAAACATGAAAGAAACCATGGTTTCAGGTCAGTATTATATAAGGTCATTGGGTCACCTAACCAATGATATGATTTCATCATGGCAAAAATACGGGATGAAGGATAGGGGTGGGAATATTTAAGGTGCAATGATATGAAAATTGATCTGGCCATGATGCTGGGTATTTCAGATGCTGTTAATCATGAATTTGCAATTCCATACATTGTACTATTTTCCGTTCTATATTCTTTGATTTTTTCTTGAGTAACAATAACCCCATTGATGAAAGCACATGTAGACTCACATCGACAAAATAACGATGAAAAGCTTTTACAAAGGACACTAGTATTAATTCTGATCAAATTAGGAAAGGTTTTCCAAAACGAACAATTCTGTCTTGACAACAGAAAATACCATCTAGGAGATTCATATTACAATGCAAATTGAAAAACCAAAGGTTGAAAAACCAAAGGAATGACACTTACTTGGTTCTTTGTCATCATTCAGAGGTAAATAAAAGTGTGTTGCAGTTAAGGATGCAGATCGGGGCGATAAACCTTTCACTTGATCATCTGTTTCCTCTTTGGTTGCAGGAGTATCGATCATTTCCCAATCTTGCTCCTGAAAACAAAAATAACAGTAATAATAATACAAAAACATTATTCAAATGTTAACAGCATCTATTCATCATCAGCTGAAAACATACCTCAGATTTGGTTGAACCTTCTTTGTACTTCTTAAGATCCTTGACACCAGATGAGATGAACCCTCCAACTTTGTTCAGAAAACGTCCTGTACTTTGAATTGTCATAGCCCTTAAAATATTGACAAAGAACTATAATGCTGCTGCTGCTGATGTTTCAGAAAAAATTAAATCACGAATCAAGACACTGAGTTTAGTTTTATGAAAAGGAAATCAAGTTCCAATACCCTTGATCAGCAATCGGGAACATATTTCTCTCAGCTTGTGCAAACATATCGATGTCAGCTTCAATTCGTTTTCTCGATTCTTCATCTGAAACCGACATTTTCTAGAGGAGAGTTGATAATTGCTACTTTAATGTCTTATGGTTACGTTTTTTTTAACATGGTTTACAATGGGCTTATAATGTGTTAATGTTGTGTTAAATAATAGAAATAATAGACTAAAAAGTCCTTGGAATATTCATTTGAAATAAAATACCTGGAACTCTTTCACTTTGGATTGTACATCTTCAAAAAGAGAATTCATGTACGGCTCCAGTTCTTTAAGAATCTGGAAACAAAGAAATCAAAGGAGCATTTACGTGTTGGCAGTTTAGGAAAGTAGTAAAGAAAGATATAAGAGAAAATGAAGCCAGTAAGGATGTAGCAAAGGAAAGACTTTTTTAGTAAATAAAAATACTGCAAAAAAGAAATATCTCAGTCTTGATCAAGATTCTTGATTTTAACTTCAGTTAATTCGAACAAATTGCCTGGCCCCTAGTCGCATTAGCGAATGTATATGGTATAATAATTTTAGGCAACAAGGACCACACCTCAGTAAACTACAGTCTTATTAGTGATGAACGAATCCACACAGTGCCTAAGTAACAGTTTAACCATTAACATTAACAGTTTTTTTTTACAACCACCACTTTTAATCTTGCTGCTAAAAGGCCATCATGCAGCATGGAAACTGTTAGATGCATAAGTGGACAACGTTGTATGACATTAGTGGGCAACGTATGTATGACATTTGAATTAAAAAAAAAAAGATCAACTGAATAAAAACCAATCAAATGTTTACGTATGTTACAATCATTAATGCAAACACATCCCACATGTTGGACTTACATTTAGAAAATGTTGGACCTATGTGGTGGACTTATTTTTCCTGGCCTTAAGATCAGCAAATTATGCTTTAAAATCATTACATGAGAGCCTATCTCCCTAGATGACAAAAGTATATGGTAAAAAAACAGATAAATAATTAGGTTTTATAAAGACCTGTGAACAATAGTTGAAATAAGAAAATTCCGCAAGCATATGCTCCAAAATTCTTTGCAACAGGAAAACCTATAACAGAAATTATGTATAAGTGTAATGGCTATTCAATAACAATTACGGAATGAAATGCTTTTACAGAACAAAACACCATTATTATCAACAGATGCTACATCCAAAGAAGAAATTTTCAAATAATTCGAATGAAGTATTGTTACCTTTTTCTGTGTATTTACGTTACGAATACTTTCAGTGTAATGAGCAAGCAGCAGTTGATACTTTTGACGTGATGTGATCATATTATGAGCACTTTTCTCCATTTGTTGCGTCTGAAGGAAAGTGAATTAAACTCTTCATTAAAGAAATGAAAAAAAAAACAGAAAAGAAAAATATATTGTGCTGAAAAATGACCAAATTTATCACACCTCATATTGGAGATTGGATGCATGTGGAAGATTTGAAAATTTGACCCATGATACGTGTAATGATTCACTAGCTTTCATCAGCTTTGATTTGTATTTCTATTATTTGCACATAAAAATAAACACAATTCAGAAGTCACTTCACGAAGACACTGAAAATTAAAGGTGGAGGTGTCCAATGTTATGATTTCTTTTCCATCTTACACAATGATTCTTGTACATTGATCTTTTTATTTCTACTATTCTTTGGTCTTTATAAGAAACCTTTATATTAAGCTAGTTGCTTTTAAAAACTGAGGAAAAAATAACACACAAATCGGTCTGTCATCTACAGAGGAGCAAAAGAAAACACAACAGATAAAAAAGCAGGACAAGAAACACAACAACGTTTTTGTACAAACCTTCATTTTCTCAACATCTTTTACCAACTTCATTAACGGCTCTACACCCAACATTTGGGTTTGCGTAAGCAGCATGTCATGATAGCACTCAATACGATTCAATGCATCAGAAAACTAAACGTCAAAACAAAAAGAAACTTAATGCTCACTAACAGTAAATGTTTAAGTAATGTTTACGAATGTTTAAATCATGTTTGAATTAACATACGTTTTATGCAATAAAAGGTACCTTGGCTAATGGTTCAGCTAAAACTTCATCACCTTTAAAAACTTTTGCAGCAGAACCAAGAATTTCGCTCAATGCATTTCCAGCACTATGACTGAGCGTTCCAGTTTGGTGATAGTTTTGTAAACCGTTTGCAACGTCATGTACAGTCTTACCTACCTGAAAACAAACCATTGACACATTAGAGATAAATTTCATCTCTTATTATTAATATCATCATTATGATTTTTTTATAAAGAAGAAACTAACAGCAAACCTCATTTGCCTTGATTCCCCAATACTTGAGTGATTGGTGGCAAGTCGGACTATCGTCAGTCACACAGTCGAAACATGGAAGATCAGGCACTGCTGTTTTACTCATTTTCAATTGGTTTTTACAATCAATGGTTCTATAGAAATTTTAAATGTCAACATCTCTTAGAATTGTAGAATTATGGAATTCTTTCACACAAATTCCAAACAATATGAATACATTCACAGTCAACTCTCAGTCTTGAACATCCAATACCTTGAATAAACATTTTGGACCCTTTAGCATTTTGTTACCTGAGAAAAGATCTAGTTATCTCAAACTTGCACTCTATCAAACATTTTACTCAATACCTTGGCAGTTCGAGATTGCAAGAGAAGACTGTAGGCCTGTTAGATTAACAGCATAGTGGTTTCTCATTGACAAAGTATGAAGAATATATTAGATTTATAAGAATTCCAAATAATATCATGTAAGCTTTTTATTCAACACATTTATGAGTTCTCAGTTTCTGTAGTTATTTTACAATTATCGATTATGAAGAGCACAAAACACAAGTAAATGAAAATACAACATTATGAAAATTTTTCCTATTCCATACATTCCAACATTTCAAATTAACATATCCTGAAACTGTTTCAGACCTGTTACGGTGATCAAGATTTGGATCGAGGGGCTGAAAATTTTAAGTTTGTTCACATCATTTTTGACTTAAAAATACCCATTTGGATATTTGGTTCTTGATTTTCAATCAACTTGTCTCTCAAAGTTTACACATACATAAAACTTTTAACAACCCAAAAATATCTTCCTTAATTCACTAGCAGCAATTAGGCAATACCTCATCACTTATTAATATCACCAACATGGAGGCCTCCTAGGACTGTGTACACAAACCAAATTTTAGCGTACACGAAATATCTGCGCGCACCATGTGTACGCTAATGTATTTGTATGTGCACGGAATAATGTGCACACAAATTTTTAATTTTCCAAGTCCTGTATTACCTTTCAAAGTGTTAAAATCAGGGAGCTTCCGTGCCACAGATTTCCCAACTGTCCATCATCAACATTGAATACTGTGAGTGCACACCCACGCAAGCTTTACAGCCAGGACATGGGAGGCATTTAAAGCCCTGTGCGTCAACACAGAGAACTTTTGAAACCTGTCAAGCTGATGTTAAAATGCTCCAAAGCAGCCACCAGACTCCCTACTTAATATTTCGGTATTCCCAAAAAAAGTCTGGATACATCACTGACTAGTAATGCCTTTGAATTAAAGTAGAGTAAAATTTTAAACGGATCTTTGTTTTCACATAACGAACCCAAATAAATCACTTGAAATTAATCAGTCACAGTCCTTCTTTTTTTCATTTTTTCATTCTACACAACATAAGAATTTACATCAACATTTTTTTTCTATAGCACAACATTCTGTCCTAAAGCAAGTTGTTTTAACAATGTACCAAAATGATCTATGTCAAAACACCACCACTATCGGACTTGCTTTTCATAAACGATGCTATACCAGAATTAATTGACGCCTCCCTCTAATAAACCTAAACGCATTCTTCTATCTTGGTTGTCAATAATAAAATCATACCTCTTTTGCGGTTGGAAAAACCTTGTTTTTTTAGAATTGGTGCCAAATGTTTACTTGATAAAAATAAGAATTGTAGAGTTTCATTTATTTAATAAACACAGTTTCATCAATTAATAAACACTGTGTGTTATGCGCATCATACACAAAATAATTTAATTGTTGTTGTTTTTCAGTGCCAGGAGCCAGTTAGTCTTTCATTTTCTTTAGAAAAATGATATACTCTCCTCCCCACAAGTTGCAAAAGTTTCCTTTTAAAGTTTCCTTTTAAATAACTCATGTTCCTTTAAATTAAAATATACCTGTTGCGTTCACATTTCATCATATGGTTTATGTGGATGAAGATTACTGAAAGCTGTGTTTACACAGGGTGTTTTAAATTAATTAAATATCTGCAATAGTTCGACGTAAACACTTGAGTTTTTTGTGATTTTGTTTTTTGTTTGCAAAGGAGAAATGAAGCAATG
The DNA here is from genome assembly GCA_039566895.2 of Turritopsis rubra. Classification (NCBI taxonomy): domain Eukaryota; kingdom Metazoa; phylum Cnidaria; class Hydrozoa; order Anthoathecata; family Oceaniidae; genus Turritopsis; species Turritopsis rubra. The sequence continues at coordinate 8,669,383 of CM077626.1, read as the reverse complement.
AAAGATTTTTGAACAGCATTTTGGACAGCGTTTTGGATATATGTACATACAGTTATTATCAAATGGTTAGTTTAGCTTTTTACACCCTATACTGTCAGATGGAGCTCAGAAAAACTGTGATTTATCCTAACTGATATCTGGGATCGTTAAAAAAGGTAAGGTAACGATTCTTTTGTTATGCATTGAAGGTGAGTAATTCAAAGGAAAACTTATATAACTGTCAAGTTGACGTTAAAATGTTTTCAATTGTCTCATCCCTCTCCTGCTGAACCTGGTCTGTTTTTATTTCAATGCTCAATGGAAAACCTGCAAAAATTATGAATGCCATTAAAGCTACATTTCCACTCTGGAAGGTGGGTGGTGAAGAAGTATTAACAATTGCAGAAGTTGGAACATAAAATGTTTTTACTAGAGATAGTTCATTCAGTTCATTTTTTTAAAATAACTGCTCCCATTCGATTTTCAAGAATAACAATCAGTCGAACATCTTAAAATAGAATGAATCAGTAATTGCAATTATGACCAATACCAACATAAATGCCTTTGTAGCAAGTACATTCGGCCTCGTTTTAGATATCAAAATGATCTCTAATTTTCAAGGCTTCTTTCTTATCTGGAGCCTGCCTGTTTGATAGCCTGTCTCTGCTCAGTTTATTGCGAAAGTATTCATAGCAAGAGCTAGTTGGTAGTTTTAGAGTGAGTCAACAAAATATATCTAGTGGCTTTATTTAAGCAATTGCAATATAACTACTATGTGTATTATTTTGATATGAATGTGAACCAGGTGTGGGATTTTTTTAATACTCAATGGATTTTACTTGCAAATGGTTATATTTAAAATTGTAAACAAAACTACTAATCGTAAAAGAAAACAACGCAGCCTGCGGTCTTTCTATGTTGCTTCGCCAAATTTTAAATTCTGTTCTGTCAAAGATAAAAGACAGTGCAATAATTTCTCTGTTGTTTAAAATGATAAAACCAAAAACTGATCACTTAAATATCATTTTTTTATTTGTCCGACAGTTTTATATATATTAAAAACAGACGTACTTGAACTTTTTTCCAGTCTCTTCTTTCGTTTATGCAGAATGCGCATGTATTTGTTCAGAGTTTTTCTTACACTTTTCTATAACTGTTCAAAACAATCGTCATATGACAACTGAAAGATTTTGTTTTCTTAATTTTGTTTTAATTGTTTTAACAAGCAACATGATCAAGCGTGACCATTTTTTTTCTTAACCATTTTTCTATGTAAGTTATAGAATATAAATTCAGGTGAGTGTTCTGTTATTCCCCAAATGTGACATCAAATGTGACGTGATCCTGAAGAATAGCAAATACTCTATAAACAAAACTTATAAACAAGATGTACTTGCGCAAGTAGCGGTAGTTATTTGCTATTACAATTTTGCTATGTGTAACAGGGAGATGTTTGTTTAAATAAATTAAAAAACCTTTGTTTGTCCAGAAAAACCTCTTTTCTATCAGAATACTCTAAAAACATAGGCGTAGGGTCAAAGATGTAAATTCAGTCAATGTCCTATAAATCTTCGATTATATAGGGTAGGGTGGGGTAAAATGGGTGTACGGGGTAAAATGGGTCCAATTCACATTTTTGTCTTAAACTTATGTATAGCTTGGCAGAGCTATGGATTTGAAATATGGATATGAAACCCATATTACCACTTTAAAACTCAAAGTCAGTCATGGCTAACAGTCTTCTCCATGAGCAAATCAGTGCATGTGCCAAAAAGCATGTGTTAATCTATATGGGTGTGCGATTCGCACAAGAAGAAAACACCTTCAACATAGTGCTTCACAACTAGGTCAGGAGTCGGTGAATTAGCTAGGATGAGTAGGTTGGCCATGAACAGAGATATTTTGCTAAACAATTAGCTAAACGTAGCTAAACAATTTTACGTACCCACGTGATCACTACGTAGTGGAAATCATAAATACTTTTCCCCACGTACATACTAGTTGCTTTATTGAGAGACCTGGTCTTCACAAAAATAGAATTTGTAAGAAAAACATGAATGGAGCCATGAAACACGTGGCAGAATTTTTTATTAAAAGTTTATTCAAGAGAGGTCATTTGCATGTGCGATTAAAAGCTCTCCTTGATCATTTTGGGTGCGTAACAGCGCATTTTTAGAGAAGAGGTGTTTGTAAGAGAGGATATTTTCTAAATTAGGGTGGGTGTTTATTTGAGAGAGGCATTTAAAAGAACCTGGGTGTTTATTTGAACATAAGGTAAGTTCACATATCCTTGTCATGCTTCTATTCTTGTAACAGATTGAAATTGAAGCGATTAATCAATGAAAAACATTTAAAAACATTTAAAATGGAAGCTTACAGTAAGTACTGCTGACCCAATAGTTTAAATTTGAAATATCGCTTAATAATTGGGGGTAGATTCAAGATGAGTCTGAAACCTCTTCAAACAAATCCAAACACCAAAAACACGACCAAAATGAAGTTGTTGATATTGATACGTGGTTTTTACGGTATCTACTTTGTTATTCTACTGTTCCGTGTTTTATCTCAAAATTGGACATGTCCCCTTCCTTTTCTCTTCCGTTTATCTGTAATATCTTCAAAAGAAAGAAATGTTTTTATATTTTTATTGCTAATGTTGTTTTTATATTGTATTTCATATCTTACATCCTTTTGAACATGAATTAGGTTTCCTTTTTCATCTATTGGATACTAAAGTTGTTGAGTCAAACATAGATCAACTTACCTTAATAATAATAATAAAGCGAAGATATGAGAGTATTTTTGAACACTGACCTCTCGCAATTTATTTGTGATTTCCAGAGACCAATAGAGAAGTTCAAAGTAGTACAGAAGGAGGGTATCACAAATATGTGGTGTTAGAGTCGTATAAGGTCTCAAAATTGGGTCAGTCGGTGAAAATAAACCCCCCAAAAAACAAATGATGAAAGAACTTATTTAGCTGGAGTTAAAAAAATGAAAAAAAATACTTGTCTATTTAAAAAAAAAGAGACTAAGGAAACAAAAGAAACTGCCGGTCATCATGCAGACACAGCGAAAGTTATATTTGTCCCGTTCTGTCTTTTTAATCACATTTTTTAGCTTTCTGTTTTTACATAGTAGTTACGTAATTAGTAGGTTCTAAAAAAAATTTCAGCTTCAGCTGTTTTAGCACTCTATTTATACATGTTGTTAGCTTAAATAAAAGTTAAATTCTTTGTGGGTAAAGGTGAAAACAGCAAAAAAGGGTTTCCCTAAAAATTTGAGTAGAATGTTCATCCGTTTAGTTGCAGAAAGTTGAACATGCCCAACTTTTATAGAATTAATTATGGATGACAACTTTAGAAAAACGTACATCTATACTGTTCTCACACGATAAGTTTTTTTGAGAAGCTGTTTTTAACTGTTTTTATAAGGATAATTGAAACTAAACAGGAAGATTTGTTTCACTTGAGGAGACCCTTTATAAGTTGCCCCATAGAGATCCAAACTAACTCTTCGTGTGTTAATTTCAATCAGGGAGGTGAAGGTACCATCTTGAGAGGAAGAAATCTAGTTTCTCACGGAAGCCGGACGTTGGTGAGAGAGATCGGGGGAATAACACCGCGGTCCTCTTTTTCACATCAAAAGACGTAAAGGTATCAAAGATATCAAAATCGTCCTCGCAGAGTCGAGTTGATGTGGTGTAATTTGCAGATGCACTATCATTGAACAGGCAAGATTTGTAGAAAATTTATCCAGTAGTAATCTTCATTAAAAAAGTTTACGAAGCTTAGTCGCAAATTGCAAGCAAAATATTTATCCCTTTTTAACAAACAATTCTCCAATTCCTCTGTGACAGTCCACCATGATGCACTCTAAGATGTTATTACTCCTGATTATTGATTACTCCAGAAAGTTGGAAAAGCTGATCAAAAAATATATGGGATGGGATCACATGTTTACGACGACAAACCGTTACTTCTCAGATTTTACCGACGTCCCAAATTTTGGGTGGAGAATGTAGGAAAAAAAGGATGCAGATATTCGGATACGATGACGTGACTGACGGGAACAATAACGTTTGCGCTTGTCAGATTAAATAACGTTATCGAACCGATCCGAAGCCATGAACCCCCAGCCCACCCCCTAAACACAAACAAACAAACTGTCTTACAGTAGAATCCAGTGGAATCCCGGTAACTCGAACCCTCAATATTTCGAACTCTTTTAACATTTCCATACAGTTCATATACCGACTAAGTTCGTGGTGTAAACCTTATCCATGGTCCCACTTTTACGTTATCAGAAAAGGGGAGGGGGGGGGGGAGGGGGAGGGGGTTATCTGCGGAGGAATAAGATATCTTACCACAAGACACGGCTACCTTATATTCCGTCAGAACAAATATAATTTCGCATCTGGGGGGAAAACATTTAATACAGTCAACTCCCACACTATCCTCTCCGTCTCTTTAGCATTGATGGTATTGTTCCGCTATCTCGAACCACTTGTTGGTCTCCAGAGTGCATCATATTCGCTATTTTGAACATTTTGTCAAAATTCAGTTTGTAAAGACAATTCATTGTTAAGACTATCCCTTTGAAAAGTAGCTGTTTTAGGACGTTTAGAGAGCTATCATAACGAACATTTCTTCGTCGCCCAACCTATTTTATATTTTCTCTGACCCTACAGTTTAAATATTGTGGCGTGAACCCTGATGCATCATGTCAAAAGGAAATGTAAAAATACTTTGATATATTATTCTTTCTGTAAATGTAAGAAATATTATTAAATTTGTAGGAGACAATGGAGAAAAAATACTAAATGGCTTATTGTGCGTCTATAAGATCTTCGTATATAATAACTCCGCGCTTCAATCAACGAAAATGCCCTTTTAATGAATTTTATGAGCGACCTTTTGCAGGATTCATAAAAATTGAAAGGAATTACGTGATGGGTTAATTTGACAATTCACAGCTACTACTATCCTTTCCGAAGAAAATTGATTAAAATGTATTGTCATATGTCAAGACAGGTTGCATAACCTTTTTCCATGTAATTGAGCAATCCTTTCAAAACCTTGGAGACATTCTGAATCGTATTGTTAAAAGAGCTGGAAATGTTATGGAATCAAAAGTAGAACCTCGTGGAAATTGCTACAAACCTTTTCATAGATCTGAACGCCTGATATGGAATCACAAAGCCTTTTTGTATCAAAATGAACGTGCCAAATTCTTTAAATGTTTACTCCGGTTTAAAGTGAGCAAATTAGTCTTTTACTTGATTTTCAAAATTCTTCCACTTTTATATAAACCCTTCCATGTTTTTTCGAAATCCTTCTAATTTTCCTTCTTTTATTTTCGTCCTTTCCCTGGCTTGCAGTTTCACTTTCACCTTGACTTTCACCATGAATGATAGAATAAAGGTGTACTTCTCTGAAAATTAAAGGGTTTTTGGAGTATCGGGGTGGTTACAGAAGAAGTCTTTTCTCGATTGAAAGAAGGCTTAAAAAGTGGGAAATATGAAAAAAAAGAGCGCTAAGTAAAACGAGAGCAGCAGAAAACGATATACGCCAAGCTATTATAACAGAGATCAGTGGTAGTGAAGCTAATCTTGGTTACAGAAGACTGCCTTGTTTCCAAGGGAATTGTATGCCGCTGTCAAGTTGATGTTAGACATATGTTGAAGGAAGTTGCACCAGAAGGAGTGGAACTGAGGAGGAAGAGACTTTGCATCGCTGTTATGTGTCTCCAGGTCCTAACTATACATACCTTTCGGTTTCAGTGTAAATGAAGCTATCAATGGTTTTTCTTGTAAACTGATGGAGCGTCCGAAGATATTGCTCAGTACTATTTGAACGCTGTACAAGTATACGCTGGAGTGCCACACCAGATAAAGGCTGATGACGGAACCGAACTTTCCCTAAAGCCGGTTTTCCACTAAGTGGAATATTCAGCTTGGAGGGGAGGGTTTCGAAACAAAGAACTGACCAACAAGAGTTTGTCCTCTAAAAGTATTCTGATGACTAGAACTCTACCATTAATGGAAAGTATTTTACAAAGCAGTGTTGTGGATAAGAAAGTGACTTGCTGTAAAAGGTGTCAACTGTCTAAAGCAGCCATATCACATCACACCTCACATCAGGGAGACACATGAAGACGTTTTATGGTCCGAACAACGTTCAGACGGTGTTAACGTACAAACGACATCGTCTAATAATCAAAGTAGAAGACCTGTATAACGCAAACATACATAACGCGTAGATATTCCTGTATAAAGCGGACGCAATAGCAGTTTTCCGAAGCAAAGTGGATCATTAAAATACAAAACCAAATTGGAGATATGCAAAAAGATATCAGCAAATTAGAACAAATGACAAATGTATATAGAGTATACATATGTATATTTCATTTTGAAATTCTATATTTATAATACATGTAAATAACAAAGTTTTCCTTCTATTAAATAGATAAAGTACACTTTGTGGACATAAGCTTAAGACATTTTATTTTCAATGAAATCTGATGCCTGAAGTAAATTTTTATAATTCTAATATTTGGGATACCTGTAAACCGGAAATTATTTCACCGTTGTTCGACACACAGTTTATCAGTCAATTTGATAACATCCAAACTTCATGGTGTAAACCTTGTTAAATTTTCCCTTTCAAACGTTTTTATAAGATTTTCACCGAAAAGTTTGATGGTCACAAATTAGCAGATAAACATACGCTCTTTACCCAAAAACAGATTTAATTTTGTTCATAAATGCATGCATCATCAGGAACAATAAGTGTTTTCTAGAAACAAAAATAACTTTTCTGTTTAAGGAAGTTTTCATCTAAAATATACGATCTCAAGCACGTTGGAATTGATTATGAAGAAGTGGATACTTAGTCACTAAGGGGACACAATAAAAATAGTTTTATAACATTGTGGGAATTTAACAACGTTTGTTTATGAAACACCCATGAATAAAAATCTAAATAAACAGTCAACAAAAGAAACTAACATCTTTTTGTCAACAATAAATAACAAAAGTTCCATACGGCTTAAACAATCACTATAACAAAAATATTGAGATGTAAGGCATGGGTACGAGGTTTACAATGAATGCAATAGAAGCCAACTCTTCCTGTCATGCTAAAAACGATCGATTCAAATGTTCAATGAAAACAGAATTGTAAACATTCTTCTTTTGCATGCCATATAAGATAATGCTGGACCCCATCACATATCGTTTCATTTCGTTGTGATTCTTTCCATTTATAATAAAATCTTTTAGGATTTTGACAATTGCTGATATTTTTAGAGGGATGGAATAATGCTGATTTGGATTGACTTTTATTACTTGTTTCACAACTTGATTAATAGAACCCATTCATATTTACCTGAGGAACTTGAGTATGCTGGTGGCGGATGTTTTTCCAGGATCTTGTTGATCTGGATTAATTTTGAAACACGGATGCCGTTGTACTTGATTGCATACGTTTCTGCTTCATAGCACTTATCCCGGAAGAACTGCGTACAATCATGTCACACTGGAATTCGCACCTTATATCTTGACCAAGATGAAATGGCGGACCTGGTCGTCCTGATACCTGATACCATATTTCACTTTATCCATCTGTTCAACGTACAGAATCTCTTGAAAGTTGTGGATATGAATGAGGTCCGAAAGCTCTTACCTGCGGTTGATATGAATTTTTCCGATTATTCAGACGAGTTCCAAGGATTTGCAACCACCCTCATGTAGAATGCTGGAAACATATGCCAAGAAACCCAAATTTGTTTGCTTCAAGAGATCGATGAATATACATTTTAAATAAAGGATAATTGAATCCATATTTCAACACATGTGAAGAAGTTAAAAGTTTGAGGGAAAGTATCAGAACTATTTTAGTAATAACAGAACTTCCAATCAATCATTACGCCGTGCCATTTTCGGTTTTTTCAGACTGTTGTTGATATTCAGAATGTGTTACGACAAACACATTTTAATAAATCATATTCTTTTGATATTTAAGTTTTATGCGTATATCTCTAGAAACAACGGTTTCTTAAGTTTTAAATCTCTTGAAAGAAATATATTAAATGTGTATATAATGGAACGGTCAATCGCTTTAAAAAATCTACGAAAAAACATCAATTACTGGATAAATGGAGTTCTGTAAAATCAAAATTTAAAAATATAACATGAAATATGTGTATGTGTGTAAAATTACATTTATTTCACTGCTTGCTTTTCTGTAAATAACAATCACTTGATATGAAAGGAGAAAGATAATAGGGGAGGGAGGGTATCGTATTTGTTCATTTCATTTTATTTTATCTGTTAATTGAGATCAATGTAATAGTTCTATTTTTTTATGGTTTTTGATGGGTTTTTTTTATGTTTTATTTTGTTACAATTATAGTCAATTATTTGTTTGTAAAAGTTTGAAAAACGAGAATAAAAATTTCGAAATAAAAAAATAGAAATGAAATTGAAACTGTGTTTAAAGCGTACTGCTCATTTCCATCTCTTTCCGTTTAAAAAATGGAAGAGTTTGAAAAAAATGGAAGAATTTTGAAAAAAATAGAAGAATTTTGAAAATCAAGTGAAAGACTTCAAATATAAGAATTTCTTGGTGACCCCTCAGCTCCATCGTAATTTTTCTTTTGTGATCAAGCGAAGCAATTAACAAAATGAATGCTCGATGAATACACCTTTCCTCCCGAATTTCTGTTTAAACACCGTGTTAGTGCTTAGTTATCAAGTTTCACCTCGTTTCTATGCATTTTATTGCTTTACTAATTTTATAGCGTTATTACCAAGCAATTGTCACTTATTTTTCCGATTCTCCAGTAGAATAATTAAAAGCAATTAAAGCCATAAAAACGAGGCCATTCTTGTTGACTAGGCCATAACACGGCGTTTAAACAGAAATTCGGGAAAGGTCTATTCTCTACCTCGAACTTGTTTTTTCTGTCCGAAAAAGTTTTCATTAAATAATGTATAGTACACTTTACTGTTTTTATTTCAGAAGTTGTTGAATTGGATATTTGATTAATTTGATTTGTTAATAATAATTATTCTTAGTAAACATTGTCATCCGAACACTAATAGAACAGTAAAACAATTCTACGTCATTCTATGTCAAAGTATGGCACGATTGCAAACAAAAAGTTTATTTCCAGTATTTTATAAGAATCTCTTATAACACAGATATATCGTCTCAGAACAAGTTAAAGAAAGAGAATTTGTTTGTCTCGCACAAATATTGTTCCAAGTACCAAGAAATCCATCATCACAGTGTAAAAGGAAATTTCTTGCGAATTCACCACTCCCCCACACTCTGCAAACAGTTTTTAATCATACAGAAATTTCGTGAGGTTTATTGTTCGACATATTCATCTTCCGATGTGGATTGAAAATGCATTTTTTTCATAACCACCACGACATTTTTCAAACCTTATCTCATCGATGGTGACGTAGTTTATCAACATATTCTTACACTGTCAACTGTTTTGTTTACAAATGTAGCGATGGATTTCATTCTACTATTTTTTACTGAATTTCTCTCAGAGTCAAGAGAATGGTGTCACAATTAACTATTTAAAACCATCATGAAGCTTCGTTTCGGTCATAATAGCTAATGACAAGTACCCTGAATATTAAAACATAGAATCTACTAAGAAACAAACTCCCAGAGTAAAGTTTTGAAAAAAACAAAAACGCATAGGACATTTAATCGATCATTTACGAGTCCTGTTCGTTTAATAAAAGAGACAGAACCTTATCAAATTTCCATCTTTTCTCAGATCATTCAATTCTTTTCAAACACCTATATTTCATTTTGAAATTCTATGTAATTTTAAAATGGGTCTATTATTCATTGTCTAAAAATCTGAAACTCTTGAGAGATTTCATCACCTAGTAAATTCAAAGTTATGACGTTATCATTCTTTCGCGTTATATTTCGCAATCCACTCCATATCTGTTTATCATGGTGAGATGGTGTAACGTGTAGAGAATGTAAGGGCCTCTCTTCTCCCTACGTAGTAACAACAATCTTTTTGACATAAGACCGTGGGTTTGAGGATTTGAGAATGTTATGATAAGGAAGGATTTCAACATTAAAGGAATGACCTTCATACCAATGACGTCATTACCGGGTGACGTGAACCCAAACCTCAAGAAATAAAATAACAAAGTTGATGAAGTAGAGGAGATCTTTTCAGTTCAAAATACTGCATTACCTGTGAACTGCAAATGATTAACATTTAACTTTAGTTATCAGAATAGGCGAAATTTGAAACGCCATTTATTATGAAGTAGACATAAGGTTGTGTGAATAGGTAATCTGATCTCCAAACACACCTTAGTCAATGAATTGTTATTTTGACAGCTAAAGTAAACATTGTCAACTTAACTAGAAAATTGTATAAAAGAACAACAAATGGCAAGTTTTTCTATCATTATAACTGAAGATATGATGAAGATAGTTGTAAAACTCATCTTTTGGTTAACTGTTGTGTTTTCCTGCAGTGGACAGACTGCCATTCAGGGTGAGTGTTCTGATTCAGGGTGAGTGTTCTGATGAATTTTAATTTTACTGACCTGACGTTTAACAAGGTGTTCTGTCTGATAATTAATTCAGACCTGCACCTGGCACATAAATATCCTTATCGTCAATCGAGTAAAAGTTGATGAAGATCTTGAAAAAATGTTTTTTTAATACATCAATTCTGTCATTGTGTATATGATGTTGACGCCCTGAATACAACGTGAAACAGAAGGGAGCGCTAAAATCTCAGGATTGACCATCAATAAAAAACGTTGAAGCACCATTCACCTACAAATTCCATCATTGTTTAAGAAATAATTTTATGAAGAAAGTCTTCAAAACCATCGCTAAAACGATATTGAAAGGTATTTCACAAATATTGGTTCCAGTAACGATTGTACCGTCCATAATAATAATAATAATAATAATAATAATAATAATAATAATAATAATAATAATAATAATAATAATAATAATAATAATAATAATAATAATAATAATAATAATAATAATAATAATAATAATAATAATAATAATAATAATAATAATAATAATAATAATAATAATAATAATAATAATAATAATAATAATAATAATAATAATAATCATGTATTGGGTTCCGTTATTAATACAATGGTTCTTCTCCATAAAATAAAATGTAGTTAAGTCAATAATAATAAGGATTTTGAAAGAAATATTTTCTCCATATTTCAGAAAACACTGAGGAGGATAAAGAGAAGGAGACACAACTCATAACTGTTTTCTCGAGTTTTATTCAAATTTGAATCATTCATAAATTCTGAAAATATAACCGTGTTTACGCGTTTCATTGGATTTGCAGCATTTTTAAGAACGTTTTGATCCACTTCATTTTATGTACCTTTTGGAAAATCCCTGATATCTCAAGAGAGATTAAAGAAAAAAATCCTGATTTTTTTACTAAAATAAGGGCAATGTTTGTGTTTTCCTTTATGGAAAGTTTTAACGCGTAAAACATCAGGGTGGAGAAGAAAAACTCATTTAAAATTTGGAAAACCTTCGTGACACTAATCGCACCTCGAATTTAAGTGACAAGGACTTTTTATTTTTACTGGCCTGAAAAGCATTTTGAAGACAAAGGGATGAAACTTTTGTTTTTGCCTGATTTTGTTTTCAGGTCTCCAGGACTTATTGGCAATTTTTAAGGTACAAAATAAAAGGAATTTTTGTAATAATTTTAACTAATAATGTGTCTTATAACAAAAGAGATTTCGTTTCAGCCTATTGTTGTAAAACGATCAAGCAATGTGTAGTCGACACAACAAAATGACCGGTATAAGTTCTTTATTGTTTAATTCTTAGGTGGGAGGTGTTGTGATGGATTTGCGACGCCTAACAATTTCATACAGAACTATAAATAATATCGAGACGTAACTACTTCTGATAAGTTTTTTCTTTTAAAAACTAACTCGGTTCGTCGTAGCGCATTCGTAAAGAGGGTTGGCTGGTGGTTGGTTTGAGGGATGACCATCAGTAAAACAAACAAAATACCAAAGACAAAAACATTCGAACGTTCAATCAACATTCTGTCGACATACAATGTACAATGATTTAGAAAATCTGTCATGCCCTTATAAAAAGAAGAAATGTCTGTCTCAATCGTGGTTTAATCTGCGGTCGGTACTGACGGAAGAACCTGCCGTTCTTTTTGCACAAGCTTAGGAATGTATTGAACACAGATTCAAATATGAACAGTTTCAACGGATTTGCTTTCGGAATGCAAATAACACAGCATGATTTTTTTCATTCTTGATAGTAAAAATAAATTAAATAGGTAAAGTATTTTTAGAAAGAAAATTATTAAATCAGCCAAAAATATTTCTCTCGAGAAAACAAGAGATTAATCTTCAAGGAACCAGAAAATTTCTTCCAAATAACGAGAACAGTTTGAAATAACAAGAGAATTTTAGCTTGAGTGTCAGCAAAATGTCCTAGGGATCGAGCAAAGGTTTGAGATATCGAGACTCAAATTTTGTACGTATTACCCATGCATTACAGTAGCACCCCGTTAAGCTGGACACCCAAAAGGGTTAAAAACAATAACACTTCCTTAAATAGGGGATCCTATTTAAGCAGGGTTTTTTTATCCCGAAAGATTACTCAATGGGAACAAGAAAATTACCGGGTGTCCCACTTATGCAGGGTCCAACTTTAGGGGGGTCCTACTACGCAGTTTTTTCTTGGTGGTGCAGGGAAACTAATTTCAATTCAAAAGGCGAACGAAATACACGGGTAAATGGGGTCAATGATATACATTAGAGAACTATTGTAAATTCTATGGATGCAGAATAATATTGTTTTATTAAAAATAACAATGAAATGATGGCAATGGCAGTTAATGAATCTATCTCGTAAACTTATATCGTTTCTCTGTTTTAAAATCAAAAGTTATTCTCCAAACACATTATAACTTCCTTAACTAATCTTAATTTCTTAATAATCTTAAATTTATCTTAAATTCCTTAATTAATCTACACGAAGATTATCATTTTTGAGTGGTATCACGCGTATCGCATTGTGAATGTATGGCGCATCATGTATGAAAATACTGAAGTGGAAATCGGGCTTTACCTTTTTTCTGATACCATGGAGGAAATCGAGGCAAAAACCCAAGAACGAGTGTTGGAAAACGAAAGTGGAACGCGAATGACATATAGTAAAATTCTCATTTTCTAGGATGTGTATTTAATGGAAAAACTTACGAAAGTGGTGATCTGAGATGGGATGAATGTAATTCCTGGTAAGATGCTCATTAGCTATATATTATTAGAAAAAATAAAACAGTAAAAACTGTCTCGCAAAACTGTCAGAGAGAAAACGATTCTTACCAAGTCTTATATTTCTATGGAGCTATAAGTAAAGAGGTGGAAGAGAGACACTTTTCGAAAGTTATCATTATATCTCCTTACATGCAGATTATTTTTTTAGTGCTTGTGGTGAAGATGGAAATTGGTTCTGTACTATAGCAGGATGTGCAACTGGTACAATTTATTCAATCATTTTTACCATTGTTACTGTAAATAAGGGGATGCATTTGCCATTTTGTTAAATTTAAAATCTAAACACTTTCCCCCCAACCCAACCAGATAAAATAAAAAGAACGAAAAACATCATGCAGTCTCGTTCTAACAACATCATCATCTGCGACTGTTTTATTTCTCCTCACAGAGAATTTACACTTTGAACGTACTTATTCCCTTTACGTCTGAAAATTGATAGCTTTCATTTCCATTTATTTGTTCACAGATTTGATGATGATTTTGCTTTTATTGCAGGTGTCTGTTATCACAATGGCGAGGAGTATAAAGATGGACAAACATTTAAGAAAGATTGTAATGTTTGGTAATGATTTTAATCTTACAGTACAGCCTGAAAGAAACTTTACATATTCTTAAAGGAATGAATTTTTAAATGAAAACACAAGAGATTTTCTTTTATAGAGTTTTATATTACATGAAGTTTGTTTAAACACACGACTGAACTGAACATGAAAATGCATGTAAAATAAACAAAAGACTGTTAACACCCAACTCCTAATATTAGGTCTATTCAACAGGTCTTTCAACAAAATAACCGGAAGTGAAGATAGAGAATCAAGAACTCTATGGTGTCTTAATTCCTTTCGAATAAGTTAAGTCTCTGATTTTCATGATATAGCACCTGTTCCGCTAAAAATGCTGATGAAGTGGGATATGCAAGTTGTACAGAGATAGGCTGTATCACTAGTAGGTTTTGATTTTCTACCTAACTTTTAATTTTTTAATTGTTTTTTATCTTTGTTCTAAGTTTTTCAATCTTTTGTTTTATTTCTAGAGCCCCCATGTTTCTATAAAGAGAACACATACAAGGAAGGCTATGTCCGGTATGAAGATTGTAATTCATGGTTAGTAGCCTCTTCTTTATTAATGAAAGAAAATACTTAGTTCTTTTTGAATGCTGTTTCTTCTCAAAATATGAAGTGTAGTTTAGAGTTTGAATTATTTATTTTGTAGCTCTTGTTCCAAAGATGGTCAATGGCGTTGCACTGAGATTGGATGCCCAAAAGGTAACATAATATGAATGTTTTTACTGCTTAAACCAACAGTTTTATGACAATTAAATCATTCATCTTTTTTTGTGATCTTTTTTGAAAAGTACTATTATTACAAAAAAGGGTTACTCATTAGTTCAAAAGTCACAAAAAATAAGTTCTTCAGGATAAAAAAATTCATTTCGCGAAAATATAACATGACATTTTACTTTAGGTATTAGAAATTTTGTTTCTCCATTGTAGGTGTCTGCTATCACAATGGTGAGCAATATAAAGATGGTGAAAAATTTAAGATCGATTGCAACTTATGGTATTGATACATTTTCATTTTTTGCATGTTTATCTTTCTTTTATGTCGAAGAATGTGGAGAATTTATTAAATCTTATCTTGTTGCTTTTTTCACATTTAGCACTTGCATTGCTAAGAAAGCAGATAAAGTAGGAATTCTTGGTTGTACAAAGAAATTATGTCCAAAATGTAAGGATCATAATATCTAGTAGAGACAGTATCGAAATATTCTCAGAAACTTCCTACTTTGTAAAATTAACATGACAGTTGTTTTGAAATTGTGGAGGATTGGTGAAAATCTTTTCTTTATAATGTTAAAATTAGTAAGAAGCATGTTTTTTTCAGTTCAGTATATGGCAATTGTTCTGGCTTTCACTACTGTTCTACATTTTTCCTTTTTTATATTGTTTTATTGAAAGTATTGTATCATTTTTCCAGTTTCCATCTAATGAACGAAATGTGTTCAGCAATAATACAATTCGTTACTTAATAGGATGGGAGTCAACTAATCAAACCTAAGCAATCAAAAGTTATGTTTTAATGTTTTTAGCACTTTGTCATCAAGAAAGAGACCAGTGGAAAAGTTCTCCCATTGGCATACCTCCACCAGGTGCTTTTGTTCCAAAATGCAACCCAGATGGCTCCTATACAAATTTGCAGTGTCATGGTTCTATTGGTGAATGTTGGTGTGTTGATCCTGCCTCCGGGAAAGAAAAAACAGGCACAAGAACAAATCGTGGTGATCCACCACCTCGCTGCACTTGTTTGAAACCATGTCTTAGAATATACAAACCAGTTTGTGGTAGTGATGGGAGGACATATCCTAATAAATGTGAATTAGAGAATATCCAATGTAAAGATAAGAGTCTATATAAAAAGCATGAATTCACATGCAAAGATGATATTGGTATGTATGTGTTAGTGTTCCCTTGTACATAACAGAATCACAAAATCTCCTAATAATATTATTTATCATAAATTTACATCAAGGCTTTCTGCATTTTTAATCGTTTTGTTAGGAGTAACATTTTAAAGAAAACTGTGTCAATAAAAAAATGAAAATCATGATATTGGATGAAATTCTGGTTTCCCAACAATAAAAATTAAAAAAATATATTTTGTTTGTGTTATGTTGTTTTCGATCATTTCTTAACTGTATTAGTTTAGGGTCCTCAGACTTTGTATTATTTTATGTTATTCAGATGATGGAAAGATCAAATTGCGAGGAAAGATTCTGTTACCTCCAACATTCCCGCCTTCTGTACCAAGGGGCTCATGCTTGTCGGTGAAAGTTTCAGAGGAAATTCTTTGTGAGGGAATAGACTGTGATATACCTATACTTTCATCAATTCAATTGAAAGATCCAAAGGTGTTTCTCGATGGAACCATTCCATATAAGATGAAAGTAAAGAAAGGAGAATTGCCGTATGTTATTGAAGCTTCACTGAGCATGGGATGGTGTAGAGGTCCAGATGATTCAATCAAAGCTGGGGATTACTTCCATGACATAGCGTACTCATTTTCTGCTCCTGAAGATGGAAGCTTTGAAGTAAAGATGGACATTTCTCTAATAGGATATAAGATAAAATTGCCTCCAAGTATGTTAGTTTCACTATAATCATTAATAGGAAATAATTAGTTTGTTAATTTAACTTATTCAAACTTGAATAATAAATGGATGTTTAATCCACCAAACGAAGAACAAAGAAGAAAGCAAAGTGAGACTGAATTTTTCATTTCAGAGCCACTGTGTTTAGTGTACTGCCCAGCAATTAATGATCCTCAATGTGGCTCAAATGGAAAGACTTATGACAATAAATGTTCGTTGGACGCTGCAAAAAGCTGTGGTGAAAGCTCGCTACAATTGTTACATAAAGGAAAGTGTGAAGGTATGACTTAAATCCTTTTAAAGCAAGTATGAAAAACTTCAAAGTATGTAATTATTTTGAACTATCTTTTATGTTAAAAAAAATGTAAAACTCATTTTATCAAATAAAGGCCTTTCTAAAAAAATTTTTTCTTTTCAATTCAGTATGTACGAAAGGCTTTTTCAAGATTTCTCTAACTTATGTCTGGTATTTATTTTTAATACAGTTTGGTGAAAAGTGCTTTCTTATTTAGAACTTTGTCTTATTTATGTTTCATTTGCTTACCCCCACCATAGCATATACAGTTTTACGTTATTCTTAGAATGTCCTCCTGATAAAGCTATAACCTGCACTCATGATCCATGTGCTCAGTTATTCTGTGAAGATTACCCAAATGCTGTGTGCAAAGCAAACTACTGTGGTGGTTGTAAAGCTGAATTTTACTATTCTGGTCAAAAAATTGCGTGTGGTAATGAAACAAATTGCAAAATTTTGATTGAAGATCCTGTATTGTTAGGGGCACACAACTAAATATAGATTTTCTTTCGAAAAGCAATTCAACATAAGTTTAACGTCTGGGTATCTTGTCATAAAATATCAATAATAACATCTCCATAAAGATATGTTAAGCATATTTACATTTGTTGATCTTTGTAAATATGCTCTTCACTTCCAACATTATTTAGGATTAATTATTTCATTTAGAAAAGACAAAGTGTTCTCAAGGATGTCCCTTAAATTTTGAGGAAATGTGTGGAAGTGATGGTAACACTTACAGCAACAGATGTCTGTTTGAGGTTGCCCAATGTGAAGACAAATCGAAAAGTCTCTACTTGCAAAATGAAGGGCCATGTAAATGTAAGTAATGGCTTATTAACCTTTCCCTGTTTCTCTAGGAAAATACTGACTCAAGCTGTGACTAATGGACTGAATGCAATGAGGTTGTAATTCTAAGATGTATTTCCTGCTTTACCAAAAAAAAAACTTGCGGCAAAATGGGATAGCCAAATAATAGAATATTCATTTATATAATTGTATTTTCTATATTTCAGCTGATAAGAAAACTTTATCTGATGAAGCTGGTATGTTGACTGTTTAAATACTTTGTAAATTTATGTGATTGTCAAGCATTTTCTTAGGCTCCTTTTGTTCATGAAAAATGTTGTTAGAAATATTATCAGTTGTATATATCGAGTAATGAGAAAAAATGCAGCGAGAGCTCCTCAGGAAATATATTAAAAAAACCCTAGGGCACTGCTTTGAGAAAGGCAGTTTTTTGTTCATTTTTTTTGTTCAGTTTTTTTGTCAGATGCTGTTTCAAATATCTTCCACTTTGATTGGAGAACACTTTCATTACCCGAAACTCTAATGTAACTTTGTGCTGTGTTGAGAGTTTTAGTCAAGTTATTATCATATAATTATACTTTCTATATTTCAGTTGATAAGATAACTGTGCAAGGGAATATCCTAACTTTCTCTCCTCGATACTATTACTCAGCGACATTTAGGCAGGGTCTGTAAATTGTACCTTTTTTCTCGCGATAAAAAAAAAAAATGCATTTGTTTTCATGTTTTGTTATGCAAACTTTACTTGTTAGAAACCCTGCTTCACATTTAGAAAATGTCATATCAGGAGGAATTCTAGCATAATGAAGTGACATTATTAATTTACTAAAATTGAAACTTTTTGTGATAGCATCACATCTTCAGAATATAAACACATATCTTTTAGAAGGAATTCTATTGTAGATTTTTAACCAAATCTGTGAACACTTTAAAATACTAATTCTTTAGAGTGTCCAAAAGATGTACCCATTGCTGCTTGCACCTTTGAGCCTTGTGCCCACTTAATCTGTAATGATTATCCTAAAGCTGTATGCAAGCCTAATTTCTGTGGTGGATGTAATGCAGATTTTTGAAGCTGCATTACACACTTCTTTTATTCTTATACCCAACTATTGTACTTTCTATATTTTAGCTGATAAGATTACTGTGCAAGGGAATATCCTATTGCCTCCAACAGTTCCTGCTCCTCTGCCAAAAGGCTCCTGTTTATCAGTGATGATTTTAGAAGAACGTCTCTGTGGGGCAGAAGAAGAGAACTGCAATGTTCCTGTTTTAGCATCCACACTATTGAAACATCCTAAGTTGTCACCTGATGGAGCCATTCCTTATCAGTTGTCCGTAAAAAAGTCTGAAGTTCCATACATTATTCAAGCATCCTTGAGTATGGGATGGTGTAGAGGTCCAGATGATTCAATCAAAGCTGGAGATTACTTTCATGACATAGCATATTCATTTTCTGCACCTGAAGATGGAAGCTTAAAAGTAAAGAAAGATATATCTCTGATAGGATATAAAACAACTTCTTTGTCGGATGAAGCTGGTAAATTAAATGTTTAAATGCATTTTATTGACTATAATACTTTAATAAATTTTATAGGTGTTGGTTCATGTTTTTTATTGGACCTGCCTCTTTTTGATACTACTATAACATTAAGGTTCTAAAGATGGATATTCTTTAGCAATACTAGTCTCGAGTGATGTAAACAAACTAACAGCTCTATGGATGTGTCAGTGTGTACATTCGGACATTTGATGACATTATCTGTTTGAATCCCTAATAAATGCCATATTAGAGGGAATATTATAAGAAAGAATTATATGCATGATTATTTACGGAATCTCTGAGTATACTTTGGAATTTTCTAATTTTTTAGAGTGTCCAAAGGATGTACCCATTGCTGCTTGCACTTTTGAGCCTTGTGCCCACTTAATCTGTAATGATTATCCTAAAGCTGTATGCAAGCCTAATTTCTGTGGTGGATGTAATGCAGATTTTTATGTTGGAGATCGTAAAGTCACTTGTGGTACGAGAGATTTCTAAAATGTTATAAACCATTTCTCTTATGAAGATTCTTAATTTCTTACCTCTCATCAATGTTCTAGGATCGACACGGTGCTCCCAAGGATGTCCTTTAAACTACGATCCAATTTGTGGAAGTGATGGAGAAACTTACAGCAATGAATGTGTGTTTAGAGTAGCTCAATGTGAAGATAAAGAGAAACGTTTATACGTGCAAGTAAAAGGAACTTGTCCAGGTAATTTTTTTTAAATTTCTTTTATTTAAAATAAATTGAGTATTGAAAATGGTCATAATGACTCATTAGTTCAAGTGGTTGTTGTGAGTTTCCTTAATTTCTTTCAATTCAGTAGTTTTTTTGGTCTTTTGGATGTTTGAGGTCTGTCGTTTATTTGAAATTGGCTGATTGCTTACAGATGCATGTCCTTGTATACTGAATTCTACTCTTTAGTTCTGTGAGCAGGTTTTCAGGAGCTGCATTGCAAACTTCTTTTATTCTCGTTAATGGAATATTCATAAGTATTATAATTTCTATACTTCAGCTGATAAGATAACTGTCCAAGGAAATATCTTATTGCCTCCAACAGTTCCTGTTTCTCTGCCAAAACACTCCTGTTTGTCAGTGAAGATTTTGGAAGAACTTCTCTGTGGAGGAGAAGAAGAGAACTGCGATGTTCCTGTTTTAGCATCCACACAATTGAAAGATCCTAAATTGTTACCTGGTGGAGTCATTCCTTATCAGTTGTCTGTAAAGAAGTCTGAATTGCCATACATTATAGACGCATCTTTGAGTATGGGCTGGTGTAGTGGTCCAGATGATTCAATCAAAGCTGGAGATTACTTTCATGACATAGCATATTCATTTTCTGCACCTGAAGATGGAAGCTTAAAAGTGAAGAAAGATATACCTTTGATAGGATTTAAGATATCGTCTGATAAAGCTGGTAAATTTTTTTGCTGTAATGCGATCTAAATAGTTGTTAATTATTTCTGTAATTTCTTGCAATCATACCCAAACATCGCTTCAGGCTGATTTTTTTCTCTCTTTTTAAATTGATTCAGGCAGCGAGAAGAAATGTTTAAAGGCATGTCCATTTATATATGAGCCAGTCTGCACATCAGATGGTCACACCTTGGATAACATGTGCTTGTTTGAAATTGAGAAATGTAAGAAAGGTAGTCTGGAGATAGCTCACCAGGGAGTTTGTGAAGGTAAGAGATCAGTAACTTTGTGAGAAGTTGTTTTAATAATGTATCCTGTTTTTTTGGTCGTTCTATGTAAGTTGTAATAGCAGAAGTTCTAAATTTATGAAAATTGAAATTCCTTTAGTAGCATTTTGTTTATTAATTTGGTGTTAGAATGTCCAAAAGGAGTGCCCATCGCGAGATGCGTAGTTAACCCTTGCGATGCTACAACATGTCCTGCAAACCCAGATGTTAGAAACCCTGCTTCACATTTAGAAAATGTCATATCAGGAGGAATTCTAGCATAATGAAGTGACATTATTAATTTACTAAAATTGAAACTTTTTGTGATAGCATCACATCTTCAGAATATAAACACATATCTTTTAGAAGGAATTCTATTGTAGATTTTTAACCAAATCTGTGAACACTTTAAAATACTAATTCTTTAGAGTGTCCAAAAGATGTACCCATTGCTGCTTGCACCTTTGAGCCTTGTGCCCACTTAATCTGTAATGATTATCCTAAAGCTGTATGCAAGCCTAATTTCTGTGGTGGATGTAATGCAGATTTTTGAAGCTGCATTACACACTTCTTTTATTCTTATACCCAACTATTGTACTTTCTATATTTTAGCTGATAAGATTACTGTGCAAGGGAATATCCTATTGCCTCCAACAGTTCCTGCTCCTCTGCCAAAAGGCTCCTGTTTATCAGTGATGATTTTAGAAGAACGTCTCTGTGGGGCAGAAGAAGAGAACTGCAATGTTCCTGTTTTAGCATCCACACTATTGAAACATCCTAAGTTGTCACCTGATGGAGCCATTCCTTATCAGTTGTCCGTAAAAAAGTCTGAAGTTCCATACATTATTCAAGCATCCTTGAGTATGGGATGGTGTAGAGGTCCAGATGATTCAATCAAAGCTGGAGATTACTTTCATGACATAGCATATTCATTTTCTGCACCTGAAGATGGAAGCTTAAAAGTAAAGAAAGATATATCTCTGATAGGATATAAAACAACTTCTTTGTCGGATGAAGCTGGTAAATTAAATGTTTAAATGCATTTTATTGACTATAATACTTTAATAAATTTTATAGGTGTTGGTTCATGTTTTTTATTGGACCTGCCTCTTTTTGATACTACTATAACATTAAGGTTCTAAAGATGGATATTCTTTAGCAATACTAGTCTCGAGTGATGTAAACAAACTAACAGCTCTATGGATGTGTCAGTGTGTACATTCGGACATTTGATGACATTATCTGTTTGAATCCCTAATAAATGCCATATTAGAGGGAATATTATAAGAAAGAATTATATGCATGATTATTTACGGAATCTCTGAGTATACTTTGGAATTTTCTAATTTTTTAGAGTGTCCAAAGGATGTACCCATTGCTGCTTGCACTTTTGAGCCTTGTGCCCACTTAATCTGTAATGATTATCCTAAAGCTGTATGCAAGCCTAATTTCTGTGGTGGATGTAATGCAGATTTTTATGTTGGAGATCGTAAAGTCACTTGTGGTACGAGAGATTTCTAAAATGTTATAAACCATTTCTCTTATGAAGATTCTTAATTTCTTACCTCTCATCAATGTTCTAGGATCGACACGGTGCTCCCAAGGATGTCCTTTAAACTACGATCCAATTTGTGGAAGTGATGGAGAAACTTACAGCAATGAATGTGTGTTTAGAGTAGCTCAATGTGAAGATAAAGAGAAACGTTTATACGTGCAAGTAAAAGGAACTTGTCCAGGTAATTTTTTTTAAATTTCTTTTATTTAAAATAAATTGAGTATTGAAAATGGTCATAATGACTCATTAGTTCAAGTGGTTGTTGTGAGTTTCCTTAATTTCTTTCAATTCAGTAGTTTTTTTGGTCTTTTGGATGTTTGAGGTCTGTCGTTTATTTGAAATTGGCTGATTGCTTACAGATGCATGTCCTTGTATACTGAATTCTACTCTTTAGTTCTGTGAGCAGGTTTTCAGGAGCTGCATTGCAAACTTCTTTTATTCTCGTTAATGGAATATTCATAAGTATTATAATTTCTATACTTCAGCTGATAAGATAACTGTCCAAGGAAATATCTTATTGCCTCCAACAGTTCCTGTTTCTCTGCCAAAACACTCCTGTTTGTCAGTGAAGATTTTGGAAGAACTTCTCTGTGGAGGAGAAGAAGAGAACTGCGATGTTCCTGTTTTAGCATCCACACAATTGAAAGATCCTAAATTGTTACCTGGTGGAGTCATTCCTTATCAGTTGTCTGTAAAGAAGTCTGAATTGCCATACATTATAGACGCATCTTTGAGTATGGGCTGGTGTAGTGGTCCAGATGATTCAATCAAAGCTGGAGATTACTTTCATGACATAGCATATTCATTTTCTGCACCTGAAGATGGAAGCTTAAAAGTGAAGAAAGATATACCTTTGATAGGATTTAAGATATCGTCTGATAAAGCTGGTAAATTTTTTTGCTGTAATGCGATCTAAATAGTTGTTAATTATTTCTGTAATTTCTTGCAATCATACCCAAACATCGCTTCAGGCTGATTTTTTTCTCTCTTTTTAAATTGATTCAGGCAGCGAGAAGAAATGTTTAAAGGCATGTCCATTTATATATGAGCCAGTCTGCACATCAGATGGTCACACCTTGGATAACATGTGCTTGTTTGAAATTGAGAAATGTAAGAAAGGTAGTCTGGAGATAGCTCACCAGGGAGTTTGTGAAGGTAAGAGATCAGTAACTTTGTGAGAAGTTGTTTTAATAATGTATCCTGTTTTTTTGGTCGTTCTATGTAAGTTGTAATAGCAGAAGTTCTAAATTTATGAAAATTGAAATTCCTTTAGTAGCATTTTGTTTATTAATTTGGTGTTAGAATGTCCAAAAGGAGTGCCCATCGCGAGATGCGTAGTTAACCCTTGCGATGCTACAACATGTCCTGCAAACCCAGATGCGGAATGTCGAGCAAATTATTGTGGTGGTTGTAATGCTGAATTCTTTGATGATGGCAAAAAAGTAAGCTGTGGTGCGTAAGAAAATATTTTTTTATCCTACAACACAAAAATATATACACAGTCATAACTATTTACAGTAAAAATGGCCGGAGAAAGAAGAAGACATATTAATATTGTCTTATCACCAAGGTCCCTTATGTTGAGCTACGTACAAGTTAGGAGTGATTTTGTTTTTTTAATGATAATACAATATATGGTAATATTATAATCTAAAAGAAAAAAAAGAAAGGGGGGAGGGGGCGGGGGAGAAGAAAATGAAGGAAAGAATATTGAGAAAAAAAGTTTAGAAGCATAAGGAAACATCTGGGTTGAGTTCAAGTAGATGTTATTTCATTTCAATTATATTTTGTTTGTCATTTTATTGGATGCTTACCTTTAGCTCCAAAACCGAAGGTTAAAGCTGCTAGACTTTTGGGTGATACAGGTATGATATATACTTATTCTCTAGTGGTGTGGACAGTAGGGTCCACACTGGGACTGGGTAGGTGAGGTTAGGTGTTTTCCTTATCGAATTTACCCATTAAAGTAATATTTGTTTTGCTTTTATTTTTCTCAGTAGAAATTTGAAATTGTCCAGCCTCCCACCACATCCCAACCACCCCTTCAACCAACCACCAACAGTAAAACAGTTCAAATCCTCTGTGAAGAAGTGTGTTTTTTTATTGAAACAGCAGGCAATAGTGTTTGCCTTTTCTATAGAAAACACTCCTCCTCATAGACTTTTTGAAGATTTTGTCCACTGGTCAAAGGGTTTTCCTCCTTTTAAAGTCAGCATATTCAAATGTTGATAGACTGTTAATACTCCTTCTTATAGGCAGTTCTTCATGTTCATTTGTCTGTCCTGCATTATATTATCCAATATGTGGAAGTGATCGTAAGACTCATCCATCAGAATGTCTACTGAAGTTAGAAGCGTGTACGACACAAACAGAAATTTTCAAAGTACACAATGGACCTTGTGGTAAGAAAACCTAAAACTGTTATTAACTGTTATTCTATATATTGTAAAGTACAAACGGTGCAGGGCCTCTGATTTTCTTTGAGGCATTCTCCGGAGAATTTTTGATAAGGAATATTTCTACAATTTTCATTAAAACTTTCAGGTCATTGTAAGAAATATTGCAACAGACGACGCAATCCAAAATGTGGCAGTGATGGCCAGACTTACGGTAATCAATGTGAGCTGGACCGAGCTATATGTAAAACTGCTGGAGAAATTGGTTTTGCATACGATGGAAGTTGTGGTAAGCACGGAGAACTAGGTTTCTAGGCAACAACGAAAGTCAATACAAACACAAAACCATTCTACTTTCTGTGTGTATGTTGTTTTTTTCAGCTAAACCAAAATGTCCTCAAATATGCACAACAATCTATGCACCACAGTGTGGTTCGGATGGAATGACGTACAGCAGTATGTGTAACTTACAAGCCAAATCCTGCTCTTCGGGCGGAAAAGTGAAATTCGCTTACGCAGGAGCATGCAGTAAGACAAATTCCACGTTGGACAATTTGTATTTTTATTTCCCGTCATCGTCTATACTCCATACTCATTTTTCAGGAGAATGCTCGGCAATCTGTACGAGAGAGTACGATCCTTATTGTGGAACCGATGGTAAAACGCACAGTAACAAGTGTCTCATGAATTTCGCTGTTTGCAAGAGTGGTGGGAGAGTGCAGTTGAAATATAAAGGCAAATGTGGTACGTGATACACCTTTCAAATGCACACTGACAGTATATATGGAATAATGACAACGAAAATATACAGTCTCGTAAAATAATTATAAAGTTCTATAAAACGAAATGATTGGTTCATACATTACCTTACTATTGTTTGTTCAAAACTGACTGATAGAATATTGAACATATATTTTAAAACAATATCAAAAGTTATTGGGTCTTTTCCATTACATTGGTTTAAAACTCCCACTCACTTGCGGAAAATTCGAAACTATTGATTTTACCTAAATTTTACACCTTTGATCCTACTGACTCACTTACTTGTTAATCAGTTCATTTGATATTACAGTAATTGAACGTTTCTAAATAAAATCAAGGTATCGCGAAATCTACACAGGGGTAACCCAAAGTCAACTCTTCTATCTTCTTTCTTTACTGTGACTTAGAAAACCCGTCATGTCCTAAGAAATGTCCGAGACGTCGTGGTCTTATGTGCGGTACTGACGGAAAAGTCTACCGTTCTCTTTGCAAGCTTCAGAAAAAAACTTGCCAGTCGAATGGACGAGTTTACCTGAGACATTTTGGAGTCTGCGGTAAGAATTGAATTTAGTGTATACAATCACGTTTGTTTTGAATTCAGATGTTCTTTCGTCTCATCTCTTAAAACTGCCTTCATGGAAACTTTTTGCTTTTCGTAGAAAAGCGATGCAAACATTACAAAGCTTGTTCGTATAAATTCCATCCATATTGTGGAACAGATGGGAAAACGTATAGGAACATGTGTATGATGAGAGGTGCAATATGCCGAAGTAATGGTGCAGTTCAACGCGCCCATAGTGGAAAGTGTCGTAAGTTCTATCCGAGTGGATTAAATCTTCTCTATTTTTGTTATCAAGTGTTTGTCTCACTATGAAGTAGACTGAATGTTCAAGATAGAAATATCACCTCAAAATTTATCCTTCAGGTGAGTGTCCTAAAGGTGTACCAATTGTAGCTTGCAAAAAAGATCCTTGTCAACAAGCGTACTGTCCGAAATATCCAAGAGCTGTATGCCGTGCTAC
This sequence comes from Turritopsis rubra, assembly GCA_039566895.2. Taxonomy (NCBI): domain Eukaryota; kingdom Metazoa; phylum Cnidaria; class Hydrozoa; order Anthoathecata; family Oceaniidae; genus Turritopsis; species Turritopsis rubra. The sequence goes on along the minus strand of CM077626.1, from coordinate 8,642,823 downwards.
GTTCTGTGGTGGTTGCTATGCTGAGTTTTTCAACGGTGACAAAAAGATAGACGATTGTGGTGAGAATAATGTTGGATTTTTCTGAGCCATTGAACTTCAAGAACTTCTCAATATCTAACCTAGTAAATTGAACACAGATTCAAATGTAAAACACTTGATGTTTAGGTACTGAATGCAGTGCTGTGTGCACCAAAGAATTCTTCCCACAATGTGGTTCTGATGGTAAAACCTATGCTAATCATTGCTTATTGGCTTACGCCAAGTGTCAATCAAAGGGAAAGGTTTGGTTGGTTTACAGCGGGGAATGCAGTAAGTGTTTCAAGTCATTACTCAAGTCAAAACTATTGGAAAAATCATTGAAAATTTGTTTTGAAAGATAAAGCCATGGTTTTATTTACAATACTTTGTTGTACCCTTAAGTTCTGGAAAACATTTATACAAAGAACATGGCACCGTTTTATCTCCTTTTCCAAATTGGCAGTTGTGTCCATTATATTTTCGTGTTGCATTATGAGTTTTGTTTCTTTATAGGAACGAGGTTCTATAAAAAATGAAGACCGGAATGGAGTGGAAGGTTTTACTTGAATGAACCGTCGGTATCTTTTTAACACTTTTGTAAACACAAAGTTTTTTTATTCTTATTAAAAGACCTTAATATTTAATATACAGTTATTGTATCATTTACAGACTTGCTAACTTCGTGGTGTAAACCTTCTTAAAGGGACAGGTTAAGCCTCGCCCTTTCAAACACTTTCATAAAAGTTTTTACAGAACAAGTTAGTTACGTCTGGACATGATACATTAACGACCTCTATCATTAGCAGCTACCATTGATTATTTTTTTTTGACACTTTCAATAGGGATATGTTATGAAATTTTGTAAAATTTATTTGTAAAACAGGATGAAAACAATTTATAACAAGTTGTTTTGCTTTGTTGTTTTTTTTCGTCCCTTCATTTTAATCTACCTTTAGTCAAATCATAGACAGTAGCGGGACTTTTCAATGCTTTTTGGTCTTGTTTGGTCATGTACATCTATCTATATATCAGAAAGAATTCTGTAATAGGCTTTCTACACAAATTTGCTTAGGAAATGCGCACACCCTCGCATGTATAAAGGGAAACTGAAACCATTATGTTATTACTTATCAATTCATTCAGACCTTGCGAATTTGAAATAACATTAAATGGAAATGTAATTCAGTTAGAACACTCTAACGGTACCGTTTTTACTCGCCAACTCCGCCGAAGAAATTTATTTAATTTACTCGACTTGAAGTGATAATCGAGAACATAGTAATTACAAAAAGATTACTTGCTCTACAAACTTGGTCGAAGGGCTAACGGAGTCGAAACCATTTTACCTTTTCTTCAGATAGCGTCGGGGTGTTATGAACGCAAACTCTATTCCCAATAAAAATCATTTCGGGGTGAGGTCCATCTTCTGCAAAATCCAAACATCTCCAAATGCAACGATATTGCCTTTTTGAGGTTTTTGGAGATTTACAATCAAAGGGAAAGATGTGAGATTGAATATGAAAGCTGCAGATGATGATGACAATGATGATGAAAGTTAAAACAACAAGACGTTATATGAACAGTAAAACAGAAAGAATGATCCAAGAATTGAGAAAGCAAAAAGTAACACTTTGCAGCACGTCAGAGAAATTGTAACAGCACCAGACAAACAACGTTTTATTCGGTATGAGATGCAGCTAAAAAGATTGCCAACGCGTTGCGTGTGTAGGGGATGCTTTACTTTACAACATACACGCTCGTGTCCAAAAGAACAAATGGGGTACATTTTTAGACCAAAAAATCAAAGGGTGCATCACTTCTCTTGAGGATAATGTCAAGGGAATGTCGAACATTATATAACCGACTCGCCGAAATACAGGTCGAGAAAAAAATGGAAAAGTCAGCATCGCCAGAAACTAGTTACATACAAGGCCGGCTTTTCATCCCAAATCACTTCTCCATTGTATCGTTCACAGTCATAAACCAGAAAATCGTGGGACTTACAGACCTCGCATGAGGTGTTCCAAGTTGACTACGCCTCAAAGGAGCTGCAGTCAAATATATCCAACATAGCAGTCCTTTTTTTGTAGAATCATTTATTTGAATTTTTTTAGCAAACTTACAAATAATGACAAACAACTTGTTAGTAACTTAATATAACTTATATTCAATATTGATAACTTACATGTATAAAAACACAGGAAAAGAAAACAGTCAGTCTCTTTTTTCTAATGTCTTGTACGATGCGTAAGAGTGGTGCACATGTAAAGCATACAATGTTTGGACCAGCACCGTCATAAGGGATATTGTACACTGCAACAAATTTTCTATCTACTCAATACGAGAAATACTCTCCACTGGCCTCAACATCAAAATTCATCGAGCTTTGCCAATAATATTAAAAATATCCAACGGCTTCTTATTAAACAAAAATCGATTTTATCGATACAAAACAAACTTCTCTTCTCATCACGTGATGATGAATGAAAAAGTGCACTCTCCCCGTGCTAATTGAGGACGATATAATAAGAAGAGTAAATCTTTCAAGTTCAATCTCTAGGATCGTTTCATTATGATCTTTCTTCTTCTTCTTTTTCCAACACTTTTCTGATGTTTATAAGCACCATCTTTATAAGCATTAGATGCTTAAATTTACTAAAAGATAAGTACCACCTAAGCATCCAACATAGGCTCGAAATCAAAGCGACCAAATTAATTTTCCCTCTTTTTATACAAAGCGACAGTTAGTCCTATTCTGTGTTCCGACTTACGTCACTAATTATTTTGAAATAAATAAATCTCGCTACTTTGGCTGCCACGATGGTTCCAAATGTCCTGCTGCTATGACTTCTGAATTCCCCTTTCGTACACTTTTAAGTTTTGTTAGCCTCAAGATGTTTTTTAGCCTAAGTCGAGGTTAGAACTTCTAAGTCGAGGTTAGAACGGTGTTCGCTAATCACACCTTACATTGAATGGTGTCACATACTTACGTGCATGTGACACGCGCACTTTCCAAAATAGGCTGAATGGTGTCAAATAAGTTACAAATTCTTGCTATGTTCGGACTTTGTTTGCCCCATCGTCAATCAGTGAACCGATTTAGAACTCGACTTAGAAGTTCTAACCTCGACTTAGTACTTAATTTTAAAATTGCCATGGCTCATATGAGCCACCGTACAATTGCAAGTAAACGAAACGTGTAAATAACAAACGAGAAAGGTAATAAGAAGGTTTAAAAGAGTTTAGTTGACAACTGATGAAATTTCTTACTAACTGTTGATAGGCTTCCAAGAACGAGGCAATACTAACACCAAAATCATGGCTTAATTTCAAATGTTCTGGTGATATTTTCAGTTAGAGAAGTTGGGTTCGTTCATTACAACTTATATTGTTTCGTGAAAGGAGCTTCGCAGCCTTTTAAAGCGCAATTTCGGCCGGAGGATAAGTAGTAGTAGTAGGAGTCCAAGCGTGTTTAAATACGGTATTCGCTTTCTCCGCTAGCGTAACAAAGCTTGTATGCTTTACAGCTATTGATTATCCTCTAGATGGTTCCAGTCATAAAAGTTGTGACGAAACACCGGAACACAGAATGATAGTTCTATGAAATCAAAATATAGGAATGGTGTAGATGGTTCTGGAAGTTTTGAGGGTATAATTTCCGTGTTCTTGGTATATCAAATAAAGCACCAAACTAGTGTGGTCGATTTTACCTAGTGCTTTTATAAAACAGGGTGTAATTTTTATGAATCTTTTTTTTAGTTGGAGCAAGTTAGAGACGTGGTTCAATATAAACATCAAAGAATATCTCCTTTAGCAAGTTGGCTGTGATGTTGTTCACATTTATGCTTCTGCGTATAATGAATCATTTTTTTTACATGAAAAGGCATGTTCGATGTTGGAATTCGATACAGAAACACATTTTTCGAGTAATCTTTGCAGCACCCAACCATATTTAATGCGAACGAAATTCGCCAAAATATTTTGTTTGTTTATGATATAACCCTCTTTTCTTCAATGGTAATGATGTGAGCCACGATGTTCCCACCTTCACAGTGTTTATTGATTCAGACAATAATTTTGTTGACTAGTCTATCATCTCCACCGTCCACCACCAATGTGCAATTTTCAACACCAGAATTCCTAGTATAACTTAAAAGATGACCATTTCCTGTAAGCATTAGGTCTTGAAACTTGGTATGCAGGTAAGGGACCTTCATAGTAAAATTTCCCCATAGACTAAATTCAGAACTGGTGATGTCATGATGACGTCATAGATCAAATTTGAAAAACCCATTTCCCGTAGGAGTTAAGTCTTGGAACTTGGTATGCATGTAGAGGACCTCTATAGAAATTGTTCCCCTAAGTCAAAATTTGGTACTGGTGACGTCATGATGACATGATAGGTCACATTAAAGAAACCATTTCCCGATGGTGTTAAGTCTTGAATCTTGAAATGCATGTAGAGGACCTCTATAGAAATTATTCTCAGGGGACTTAATTTGGTGCTAGTGACGTCATGATGACAGCCACTGTCCTTAGTAAAGGACATATAAGGGTTGATCGATGTTTTTCTTTAAGAAAAACGCAACTAAATCAAGAAAAAGCTATAACGTAATCTAAACATCACTTCGTTCCAAGTTTTTTTCTGGGCAATTACTTTGATAGTATTTAGATAAAAAAAGAGGTCGTCGGACTGATATTATACAGGCTCTTCGGACGCAATAGTATATATTTCTTCTTTCGATAGTCCATTTCTTTAATGATTTTTCTGGCTGAATTTTTGGATACCAATCCATTTCGTTACGTCTCATTACCAACAAATTTTTATTTGAATTCTCAAAATCGCTATTACGCCCATTACATCATGCCGCCAACCTTGAAATCAAGCCGTCCGTCACTTTTTGATAAGAAGACGAGATGAAAAGGCCCTGGCATCGCACGCCGAAATTTAATCATATATTGCATTATATTTATCATCTCTGTTGTCACGTTAGCCTTTGAGATGTCCCAAAAAGCATCATTTTCTTCTTGCCTTTTTTCACATTTAATGCAAGCTCGTTTGTACGACAATAATCACCAATAAATTCCATATCGGTGTTTTGGCTATTCTCGTTGTTAAGTCCCTACTTGAAACACATAAAACTGTGTCGTCTGGATACTTGATTGCCTTCGATTGTTTTAGACGTGACTCAAGATCGTCGAAGAAAATAATAAAAAGCAGAGGCTCATGGATTAAACCGTGGCACGCCACAGTGATTAGCCTCTATCGAATAGTTAATCCGTCATCCACAACAGTTCATTACCTTCCTCTCAATACGATTGCAATTTATCTAGCAGCACCCCATGACCAATAGTATCAAACGCTTTAGATAGATCAAGGTATAAACAACCCACTAAATTACTTACCGCTGGCTAATTGTGATTTGAGCTCAGATGTGGCAAAGTCAAGAAGTACTAGTTAAAAAGTCACAACTAGAACGGATAAGAAAGGCAATATTGTTGGTTCATCATACAAAGGGTACTTTTTATACTCTTAAGGGCATAGTAAGCCCGGCCAATTCGTGAGACAATTTTGTATCACCAATATTGGTAATTGGTATTACTGGTATTTGTAACTGGTTCAAATACTATATGTACGCCATTTCTTTTTCAAGGCGATGGGTACTTCAATGGCGAATAAAAAAGCAATTCATGCTATAGGTTTGGACAGGAAAAAAAAAAGAAGAACACGGACGGTTGTAATGCGCAGAAATCCAATTATGGGAAGGTTTGGTTATTGCAACAATGGATTTATTTGTTAATTATTTGTAATTATTTGTATTTGTAATTATTATTATAATAATTATTTGTAATATTCAAAACTTAAGTAGTTTCAGCAACAAAAAATATGAAATAACAAAAATGGAATAACATATCTATTTTTTAAATAAAATAACATATCTATTTTTTAAATGGAATAACATATCTATTTTTTAAATGAAAGTTCAACATCTTTCGTGGGCAACTACACCAACGACATTCGAGTGAAAGATGTCCATAACAGGTATTACATCGCATCCCGCAGTATGCGGATGGTCTCGCTTCAGTTTACGCAAACGAGTGTTAGCGATACTCTGTGAACAATAGGTGTGTTTACCTATGACACAAATCGGGCTAAACAAGGTTAAACATTTATTACATATATTACAATTCGGTGACTGCCTTGCTTCAGTTTCACTGTGGACAACGTCAACAATATCAACAGGAAAGTGATTTTCCAATAACAATTCATGTCTCCCTCTTTAATTATTAATAGTTCGTTTCCAAATCGAACAATATAACGAGTGACTTGTTCCAATTATGATTCAATAGGAAGTCCGTCTTTTATATGGATAGAGAAATGTTCTAAATGGACAGAAACGAAAAACAATTCTCACAGTTAATTGAAAACGTAATGTTATATCTTTTAACTCTTTCGTCTTTAGAGCAGTGCTTCTCTGGAATAACCTTCCAGCTAATCTAAAGCATTGCCCAAAATTAAGTCTATTCAAGTCTCGAATCAAAACACTCAACAATTGCTACGGTCAATGTCACAATTGCTCTATCTAGATTGCATATGAGTTAGTGCGTGGATTTTCCTTTAATTTAATTCTCGAGCCCAGATCACGTGAAATTCTTATTCATTCTATTTTAGCATTTCTTTTTTTATTTTGCATTTTGGTATTTTATATTTTTACGAATTATGTAGTTGGATTTAATTAGTTTGTCACACAAGCTATGTATATGTCTTTCCAACTTTAAATAAAGATTAAATAAATAAATAAATAATAAAGCGTCGTGTACATTGGACTTATAAGATTTAAAGTATCGTGTACATTCGGCTTATAAGATTTAAAGTATCGTGTACATTCGGCTTATAAGATTTAAAGTATCGTGTACATTCGGCTTATAAGATTTAAAGTATCGTTTACATTCGGCTTATAAGATTTAAAGTATCGTGTACATTGAGCTTATAACTTTTCTTCTTTTTCTTTCTCTTTTTAGCGCCTTGAGTATAAACAGATAACAGATAAAACCAAAATTCTCCGAAAAAGAGTTGTTATTTTCTTCTGTACCCTATCACGTAAAATAAAAAAGGAAGGGTGTTTCAAAGGTGACCTATGACATCATAATGACGAAATTTAGTCCTCAACGAACAATTTCATACCAATTTTCAAGAATTAACTTTTACGGGAAATGGGTTTTTCTAGTGTGACCTATGACATCATCATGCTGTCACCAGTACCAGATTTTGACCTAGGGGAACAATTTCTATAGATAGAGGCCCTCTACATGCAGACAAAGTTTCAAGACTTAACTCCTCCGAGAAATGGGTCCTTTAAAAGCTATACTAGGAATTCTGGTCATGAAAATTGTACATTGGATGGTAAGCAGTGGACGGCGGACGGAGTTTTTTCGCTGGACGGTGGACGGTGGTTTTACTCAAACCCTAAATAAATGTACCGTGGCCCTAACCCACTTTTCTCAAATTGCTTTTAAACGTTGATATTTTGCCAAACTATCCACCCTGCCTCGCTTTGATGCGATAATTTTCACAAATTGTCTCAAAGTAAGTAAGGAAGTGCTTTATTTATTTGACAAATTTCGATTACAACATTATTATTACAAGAAAACCTGGAGACCATATCCCATATAGATGAATCTAACCAACTCAATTTTGCAGTAAGCAAAATATATAATCAAATAATTACGGTGAAACAATACAATGCATCAAAACGAGGTAGGGTATAGGATAGTATGGCAAAATATTGGGCGTTTAAATTGTTCGGCAATAATGCGTTATTTCAACACTTCTCCTCCCCGTGTACACCCCCCTCCTGCGCTTCTCTGCAAGTCGCAATTGCTTCGATGATTCAAACTTGTATTATTGTGAAACACGATTCCCAGAATTTCAAGGGAATATTTTCATTTTCTTTTCTTAGGTTTTGATAGTTGTATATTTTTATATTGGGATATAATAGCCATGCTGTTATTAAGAAGGAACACCTTTTCCTGTTTTAATAAAATTATCCAAAAGAATAATATTTTGAGGTCATTATCGTGTGGAACACAATTAAATGATTACAACAAACTTTACAAAAAGAGCCTGGAAAATTCTGACGAGTTCTGGGGACAACATGCTGAAACAAAGCTCGAATGGATAAAGAAATTCAAGTCTGTTAATAACTCTGATATCACCACTGGAAGGCATGAATGGTTCTCAGGTGGCAGTTTAAATGTTTCAGGTATGTAAAATTGCTTTTTTACTTGCTAGCTATACATTCACGAAGCTGGGTCTACATAGTCTACATATATACCGAATATAAGTAAACATAAAATAGGTAGGTAGCTAAAAATAAATATAATATAGCTACAAGTAAAAATAATCAACTTAGGTCATTAAGTTAAACATAACCTAAATTTTGAAATAAAATTACAACACAATTTGCAAGGCCATTATTTCTTTGGCCGCCATTGCATATATAACTTTATCCTTAAACTCGATTAAAGTTTCAGACACATTTATTTAAGATGGAAGAGTCTTATATATAACAGATTCAAAATATGAGGAGGACCTAAGATTATTATAAACACAGTTGTTCAAAAGTTCACTGTAGCTATAGCTCATCAAGACAAACCTTTCAAAACTTTAAATAACTAAGGACTATAATTAACAAGCTGCGTGGGGGAAACATTTTTACCGATTCATTTCTCATTACGTTACAGTCCACCCGGCCATTATTTAGAAAAACTTGTGAATTAAAAACTCTCAGTAGTTTATGATCATATCTCTTATAACTAATCTGACTTTACCATACATTTTTGACTATCTTTTTTTCTCCTTATTGTTTCTTCATCAACAAATGGAAATGTATACATTTGATGCAATGCAAGGGTTTCCTCCTTATACTATTGTCATATTTGACTCTTGAACAATGTTGATGTTTTTTCGTTTTTCACTTAGGACCCGCAACCAGGGTTAAAACTCTTATCATGTTAATAGAGACGACTTCAATAACTAATGTGATATTAGGACAACAATACTCAAGGATAGGATGTACCAAGGATTCGAATAATGTTATCATTGGCTCCCTTTCCCTAAATGTTCGCAATATCACCGAACTCATCTTCTTTGGAGTTTGTGATCTTGCTGATATGTAATTTAAAATAATAGTCAGATGACATGAGCAAGTCTTTCACTATCTAGGCTTCGGAAATAATTTGTCCATGGGTGATAAGTTTGGTGATAATAATGTTTTTAATTTTGCAGATGATACCACACCTTACATGTGTGGACAAGATTTGAGAGCAGAGGTCAGAGTTGACACTTCTGGTTTCATGAGAATTACATGAAAATGAACCCGGATAAGTGCCATCTCATGGTTTCTGAATACAAACACGGACATTTATATGCTAAGCTGTGTTTATTGGAAAGCATTAATGTAAAGTTATTAGGTGTTACTAGATAACAACCTGAAATTTGACTCACATAATGTTCTGTTCTGTTCAGTTCTGCAAACTTAATGCACTCTTAGATTGTCAAACATCTTATCATTTTTGAGTCACGATTAATATTTTAGAAGCAGTACTTCCTTTGTCTGTTAAATACGGTTTTACGGTGTTCCAAAATTGCCTATTTTCAGTGATTTTGTTTAAATTTATAATTGCTGTATACTTTCTACGCTCTTTTTTATATAATTTACTGCAATAATTGTGATGCCATTTGAACCTCGTGAAATTTTCATCAGATTCATGTAATGTCTCATTAGAGTTGATTTCATTAGTGGAGGAGTTCATGTCATGGCTTATCTTTTGCATCTGGTTTCCCACTGTTAATCTTTTCTTCCTGTCACCCATTGAAATGTGAAAAAAATCTTCAGAGGATTGATTACCACCAGCTCTTATTTATATCTTTAACTGAGTGTCTAATTTGATTTAATACTTAGTCAGTATTTTTTGCATGACTTTTTGCAAACTGAATGTGCAAGAAGTGTCAGTTCCTTTGAAATTATTTTAGGGAAGGAGTGCAATGATGTGTACTCCAAGTACCCTTACCAATGATATATAAATATTCAGGTTTATATACCCTTGGGTTTGCCGTAACATCTTTTGTGTTGTATGTACTGTATTCTCCCATGTAATGTATAATGTATTTTGAATGTTATAAACTTATATGTGAACTGTACACAAGTTTATACTTTGATGATGTCTAGTAGGAACGAGACGAAATATCTTTACAACTTCTCGCCATCATTTTTGCTATTTAAGTATATGCCCGAATCAATATTTTTAAAGTAAAAAATGAGATGTGAGATATTATGTTTAATGGCCCTGCAATGTTACAAACAATTTTCACATGATCTACATGTGTTGCCAGCCCTATACTCACCACAAGTGTTCCAAAAGTCAATAAGCATAAATATAACTAGTGTTTCAAACGTGTTGATCCACATGTTGATTGGCTCCCTTTGACGAGATGGCATAGAGGCGTGATTGGGTGCAAAACCGAAACGGTATTGTTATGTCTGGGATGTACTTCAAAACCTGAAAAACATTCAGAAATTCTGTGTTTTTGTTGTTGTTGTTGTTTTGCTTTGTTTTAACTTAGTTTTGGAAAAAAGGGGGATTTTTTAATTTCTAGAACAGATATTGCAAGAAATATTGACTCAATTGAGTTCCACAAGTATTATTGGCAGTTGTCTCTACAACTTGACTGAAGGATTTGGTATTTAGATGTTTCAAACTTTCATTAAAAAATTACACACATATTATCTTTGTATTATAGTGAATTGCTTGGATCGTCATGTTAGAAATGATGGAAACCAGGTTGCATTGATATGGGAGAAAGATGAACCTGGGAATCAGGTTAAAGTAACATACAAGTATGTGATTTTCTGAGATTATTTATATTATATATATTGCATTTGTGTCACACAAAGCGATGTCTATTTTAGTGTAAAAAAGTGATTTTGTTTATTCACAAAGATTTTTCTTTTGGAGAGCAATAAAAGGAATTGGAGAATAACGTTGCCTCAATGTTGTTTTTTAAGTCGAAAGAAATCTTACAAATCTTAATTTCATTTTATTGTAGAGAATTACTTGATTTAACATGCCAAATAGCAAATGTATTACAACGAGAAGGTGTTCAAAAAGGTGATACTGTTTGTATGTACATGCCCGTATGCCCCACTGCTGTTGCTACCATGTTGGCTTGTACAAGGATTGGAGCAGTTCATAGGTATGAAAAAGTGCTTTCTTACCGGAACAGTTGTGCTTTTATTTGCTATTTTATACATTCTTTTATAGACTCTTGTATTATTAGCACAAATCTCATATACTCTGAAATGTCAGGCAGAAAAGGAAATTGCCAACTTTGTACACAGTCTTACTCATGATCGAGACCAAGCAACACCATCAAATCAACTTGGTTAAATAAAAATAAATTTTTTCATGTTGCATTACTGTTATTAATTTCATGTCATTTCTATCTTCTAGTATTGTCTTTGCTGGATTCAGTGCTGAAGCATTAGCATCACGAATAAATGATGGTATAATATGTTAAGTTTTCTAAACATGTTAAATTATATTTTGTTATCATTTTGCTTTCATAAAGTTGATGAGAACCCTAGACTAAAAAAGGTGAAAAAAAGACTAATTGACTAATATATGGACAATGATTTAAACTGGTATATAATTTACTAATTTACCAATGGCATTAAAATTTTTCATATTCCTCTTTAGCAACTGGAAAAGTTTTATGCATGTTCTGGTTTATTTGTAATGTCAGCATACTTTTAATGAAATTGAAACTGTATTTTTATCATTTTAGCTAATGCAAAGGTTGTTGTTACTTCTGATGCTAGTGTACGTGGAGGTAAAAAAATTTCATTGAAGTCAACCGTAGATAAGGCTTTGGAACAGTGCTCGTTTGTAGAGAAAGTATTTGTGTCTAACCATACTGGCTTTGATGTGAATATGGTTAATGGAAGGGACATTTATCTGGAAGAGGTAAAATAACAATGAAGGTTTTGTTGAATTTGTGAAAACTTTTTCCTCACCTCTGTTCAGCTGAAACATACTAGAGGTGAAGTCTGATAATTTACAGTACCATTTTTGTTTTTCTGAATGAGTTTTTACTGTCTTGTTCATGTTGTGAGTTATTCATCATTTAGAAAAATATGTGATGTGCAAAGTCGTACAATTTCTTTGTAGGCTATGCTCAAGTTATTGTTAGTATTGTAAATACTGCCATCTACTCCAACTGCATGCTCCAACCTAGTCCTTGTGGAAATCAATCTCAATCAATGCATTGAGTGAATGTTTTTTTTGATTGCCAAATGTCACCATTGACTGTCTTGAACCAATAAAATTTGGGTTATTAGACTGTGAGACTAAAGAAATAAACACAATCATTTGACACGACACGGATGCAGATAAAGTCATTGTGATGGTAGCAGCCATTATATTTCTGCTGTCAGACTTTCATCTTTCATCATCAAATAAAACTGTTATTTTCTGATGTCTGTCTACTTGATGATAATCTTTTGATTTTAAATTTTAAGTCTTGATTTTAAATTTTAAGTCACTGTTATTATGCAGTATCTATTATAATCTTTACTCTGTATTTTTATAAAAAGGCGTATTCTACAGAATCATCATGGTGTGATCCAGTTGAGATGGATAGTGAGGACCCGTTATTCATTTTGTATACATCTGGAAGTACTGGCAAGCCTAAAGGTGTTGTTCATACGCATGCAGGCTACTTGTTGTATGCCATGTTAACTCATCAGGTAGTGATGTGCGAGTTGTTTCGTACAACCACATTTTTAATAATCCTTTAAAGAAGAGTAGTTTACAATTGTTGACTGTTACCAGGGCAGATATTCCAAAAAAGAAGGCGTGTCAAAAACAAACAGCAAGGTGTTTTATGGTGACAGAATCTTACTGAACACCCACCCCATATAAAGATATATATAAATATATATTAAATAATTGAATTGTTTATGTTAGTTTGAAAATAGCAAATAAGACAATACTGCTTTTATCAGAAAAGGATTGGCACTTTCAAAATCTTGATGATAAACCCCGAAAAGGGGAGCATAGGGCACGTACCCACCTCTGGTTAAAAGATGTTTGTAATTTCCACATTTCTCTTCTCAATTTACAACCTGCCATTATGCCTTTCAATATCTGCCATTATTATCTATTTAGGTTGTATTTGATTATCAACCAGGTGATATTCACGCTTGTGTGGCTGACATTGGCTGGATTACTGGTCATACTTACGTGGTGTATGGACCCCTAGCAAATGGCGCTACCTCTGTTCTATTTGAAAGTGTTCCCACTTATCCAGATCCTGGTCGTTACTGGGAAACTGTGGAAAGGTTAAAAATCAATCAGTTTTACGGTGCACCGACTGCAATTCGACTTTTACTTAAGTATGGTGATAGTTATGTGACGAAGTATGATCGTTCATCTCTTAAACTATTGGGATCTGGTAAGGATTTGGTTTGGTATCTATTGAAGCGATAGAAAATATCAACCTGTTTTTATGAAGCTCGTTTTTTATGGAATATTTATTTCATAGTTGGTGAACCAATCAATGAAGAAGCCTGGCACTGGTATCATGATGTGGTTGGTGATAAACGTTGTCCAATCGTCGATACATGGTGGCAGACGGGTGTGTAAATGAAGTGCTTTTTATGACTGTCTACTCCTATGTATTCTTTGACACAATTTTCTCTGTGACCAGGTGCAAGTGTACAATAAATTTGTTTCTTAAACATTTATGATGCAACATAATTTTGGATGTGCAAAAAAACACCCCAAACAAACAAACAAACAAACAAACAAACAAACAAACAAACAAACAAACAAACAAACAAACAAACAACAACAATGTTTTTAGAGACTGGTGGGATATTGATTACTCCTCAAGTTTCGATGAAAGAGCAGTTAAAACCTGGATCACCAATGTATCCTTTCTATGGAGTTCAACCGGTGTTACTTGATGAAAAGGTCTGTACACCACTTCTGCATTGTTCTCCTTAATAACCCTCCATCGTACAGTATGTTTATAGGAGTCCGCTTGTTAGTTAATCATTTTTTAAGTCACAACAACCCATCCATAAATACATTCAAAGAGTCACTGGAAGAAGTGCTCACTATGGAAACCTATTTGTTTTATTGTAGGGCAACGAAATAATCGGCAACGACAAAAGTGGTATATTATGTATTAAAGGTTCCACTCCTGGTATGGCGCGCAGTATCCATGGAGACTTCGAGCGTTTCCTGGATGTTTACTTTCGCCCATACCCAGGTAAATGATGAATTTTCTGATACAGTAAACTCCCGATAACTCAAACCTCTATGAGATCGATGCGCATTGTTTGAAATACCGAATGTTCGAATTCCAGGTGATACTTTCTCACCGCACTTTCTTCCTTCGAACAGGATACTTTTTCACTGGTGATGGGGCAAGAAGGGATGCAGACGGACATTACCATATAACAGGTCGTGTTGATGACGTCATCAACGTCAAAGGTGTTCGACTTGGTACTGCAGAAGTAGAAGACATATTGGTACGTGCCCGCGTTCTTTCATAAAACTTGTCCTACATGATGACCGTGTGGGTGGGTTTAGATTTTATTTCCATAAGTCCTCACAACATAAAGGAGAAGCAAAAATGGATAGTATACTATAAGATGAAAAGAGCAATTTTAATTGTAAGAACCAGACATTGTGTCAGAATTTTACTCATCAATGTCATGTTTCGAAATGTTGAAGTCGATCGAAACCAGAACATTTTAGATATATAATAATAGTAACGTTTGAAAATCTTTTGATATCTTAACGACGGTGTTACTGGCGGTATGGAGGGATAACCACGTTAAGAGCGTTATTACAACACAATTGACGAACCAAGCTTTAGTAGTTTTCTTCATTTCCTTTCAACTTTTTGTTTGTATATTCGTCTGATCGTTTTCAGGATAATCATCCGGAAGTTGCCGAGTCAGCTGTTGTGGGCTATCCACATGACATAAAGGGGGAAGGTTTGGAAATTCAATGATGGTAAATTGTTCAGTGTGGATTATACCACAGTTTTCATGCTACACTACGTTTTTCTGCAGGTGTTTACGCCTATGTCACCTTGAAAGAACAAAAAATGGAAAGTGAGGAACAGATCATAGGAGAATTGCAAGCCATGGTGAAGAAAGCAATCGGTTCATTTGCTGTACCCGAACTCGTCCAAGTATGTGCTTTTCATCTTTTTCAGGCCATTCCTACTAGACTAAAAAAGTTAATCCCGGACTGAGTTCTATTAGAACGCACCTGCCGACTCTCAGCGTTTGAACATGCGCATTACAAGGTTATATTTTCTATGTGCCAACATTCAGATAGTGAACGCTCTTGGAATATTATAGACTCAACTGTTGACAATGCAGAAGTTTCATATAAAGTGCTGAGTTTTATGAAAACCATGCCAAAACAACCATCTATTGGAAATCAATTCTTATAGTGTGACCAGCACTTTTTCGCTATTCCGTCCATTGGATAAATTCAACATGAAACCTGGATACAGTTCGACTCAAAAATTAAAATAATCTTGATGAAATTGATTATCCTAGATTGCTCCATCGCTACCGAAAACGCGTTCCGGGAAGATCATGCGTCGAATACTAAGATCTATTGCTGCTAATAAAACCGACGCTATCGGTGATACAAGTACGCTTGCAGAACCCGCCGTGGTCGAACAAATCGTAAAAAATCATGAAAAGTTAATATCTAAGAAGTGACAAGAAAGTGTGGGAAGAAGATTAAACGGAGAAGATTTTAATGGAGGTTTATAATATCATATATTTTCGCACAATTTATTGGTGTCTCGCAATTTTTTATATTCAATATAAAGTATAGTTTCTCACCAAAACATACGTCATTCTGTTGTTGATGATAGCAAAAGGTTGGTCTAACTAGATGCGATCATCAATTAGTCTGTGGTTAAAACTTTGTTATTTCTGATTGGGTTAACGAGAACATTGTTGCGTATATTGCTTCGTTCTTTCAAACGCAAGTAAGAGATTTTCCACCAAAAGGTTTTGTGATCACAAACACATTCATAGTTTTTTATTGAAATTTCGGGGAGGGTTGTTACTCTTATTTTTATGTAGATTTATAATAGATGTAGTTGCATTTGTACAATATAGGTATATATATATATTATATATAATAATAATTGTATTTGATTTCACTCAAAGAAAACTAATTGTCAATGAAATCTATCCTTACTTTTTATGTGAAATTTTACCGTCAGAGAGTTGAAGAGCAAACGATTCGGTTACTTACTCTTGCGTGCTAAATAGAGGGGGTGGGGTGGGGTGGGGTGGGAGTGTCGGGGTCTGAATAGCTTTCCGAAAATTAATGAGAGGATAAAATTAAGTTTTTGCTAATTCGAACAAAATCTCAAATCCCTACATTTCGCTTTTAGAAGGTCTCGTACTTTCGGCTGTAAATTCGATTCGAACCCCCCTTGTTCAAATAATTCGAACGATTTTTCCGGTTCCTTGGCAAAAAATACTCCCGCTACTTCGAATTGCCGTGCATTCATGATCACAAACGAGCACAAAAATAAGGAAAATTTATGTAAATAATATTTTCTTTTCTTATACCTTTCAGTCGTACGGAAAAATAGAACGGAGGCTAAAAATTGGCAGATACTTTGCGCCAAATGAAGAGAAACCGCCATTACGGGGCTTTCTACAATCCTGGACAAACATAGTGGCAGCAGTAGGGAATTACATGAAATTCAAGCATGAATGTCTCCAAATATTAAAATGTCAACTAACCTATTCACCATAAATTTAGTATTTAAGTGTAAATTTTTTTCTAAAACAGCACAATAATGTTTATTACCCAATGAAGGATGTTATGTCTAATCATTTAGCAGAAAAATATGATCTTTGAGAAAATTCTGGTAAAAGGTTACCAGAGTGTCTGTGAGGATTGCTCAAAAAAAGATAGACAGAACCAAGAAAAGTTTTGAAGAATTGCATATAACTGATTGCTGAGCGTTGTAAGGGTCCTCGCTTGTTGATGAACGTGGCGTTTTTTGAAGCAGTATCGCGTACAGTTGCAGGGTTTGTATTTCCGATGTATTTTTTTCTGTCTACCATAAAACGTGGAGAGCACTCTTTGAGCTACCTCATCAGATGAATCTGATAAGAATGGTTTCTTAATACGAGAGTGATACCACAAAAATGATCACGTGGGCCAATGTTCTACTCAAAAGAACGAAATCACGATACAAGTTTGCCTGATTTTCAAATAAAAGCACCATCTGAAGTCGCACATAAAAATTTGATAATTGGTCGATAATAAAACTGACCAATCAATTCGCAGAAAATCAATACTTTGAGTCTGTCTGATTTCTTTCTCTTTCGCTCACTGTTTATTTTTCTCTTTTTATTTTTCTGTTTCTATCTTCGTATTTCTATGAGCAGATGTGTATGTTAATGTAATTCAATTAGAAGTAATCTACCGTATTTTCTTGAATAGAAGCCGAGGCTTCTATTTATTTTTCAAGAAAAAAATTGCGGCTTCTATTCAAGGGCGGCTTCTATTAAGTTGAAGTGACAGAATTTATCATTACTTTATTTTCAATCATTCATATGAAGCCATTGCAGTGCAAGGAAACGCATTCGAAAAATAGGCTTCGAAACATGGCGTTCTAAACAAAAAGCAAGCATTTGCATGAATTTTGATTTCAGTTGTGAATATGGCAGAGAAAAGAAAAAGTTACGACTTGAAATTCAAACAACTTGTGATTAAATACGCTCAAGAAAATAACAACAGAGAAGCTGGTAGAAAGTTCTCTATTGATGAAAGCATGGTTAGACGTTGGAGAGAGAAATCATCTGATATCAGCGACCAATCTTCCTCTTCCTCTCAAAGTAAAATTATCTGGTGCAGGGAGAAAACCAGTTCTAGGGAACCTTGAATAAACGCGGCTTCTATTCAAGGGAGGCTTCTATTCAAGAAAGTACGGTATTTCATTTCTATTTATTTGAACACGTTAATGGCACATCGCTACTTCCAGGCAAATTAATGTTTAATATTGAAGTACAATAAGTATGTACACTGTATTATGGTTAGTTATCATGTGAAATGTTGATTATGCAGAGATGAGTTTGTCAAACACTATTTTTCTCAACATATTTGTTGTCGCGAAAGTACAAAATAGCCACTCCTCCAACCTATTTGTGATGGATATGTTTCAGCTTCATTAAAAGAATTTTTTTCGGAAAAACATAGAATAGAAAGATGTGGTTGTGCATTTATTTATGTAAAACTATCAGAGATCTCCAGAATATTGCACAATAATCTACATTACCAGAACATATCGTTCAAAAGTGGAGGGTGCTCAAGATGGTTGATTTTGGGAAAGCAACATTAATTACTGACCCATTGGCGTACAATATATACGTACAAAATCTACTGCCCAATAAAATCTTCTAAGCCATTCATTGAGTTAAAAGCTTAATCATGACCATTTACAAAACGTATGTTGCAATTTATGTCAGCATTATACAAATCTTACGCTGTTGGTTACCTTCTACGTTGTTAATTGCTGACTTTTAATAACAAATAACGCTACTTGAGATCTAGCCGGACTCAACTCTCCAGAGATAAGACAAAAATTTACAGAACATTTGGTAGAAACAAAGACGATTTCTTTAGAGAATATTGATATTTTCACGGACATTTTGTGTAAAGTAAACACGAAAATTTCGACCAAGCGCTAATAATAGTAATTGGAAATTCGTGTATTCCTTTAAACAACTTTCTGTTTCTATAAAATAATGTGCGATGATGGAACGTGGAAAAGCGCACAATGATGCTCTGTTTTTCCACTTTTCACCATTCCTCAACATCCTTTTTAATAACTGGTCCAATACGATGGGCTCGATTCAAAGCAAAGTCGGGGATGTTTACGTTATTTTCAGATATGAGAGATTGCACCTTTTCTAGCACTCAGGTGTTTCGTCTTCTTGTGTTTCAACACCGTCAATTCCAGTTCCGTCAAGTCCGCACCACAAAATTTAAAGTGGAGGGGTCAAAAAAAATACAGCAATGTGCTGAAAATCTTCGTTAGAATAACTCTCTAAACGTCTTAAAATAGCTACTTTTCAAATCATTTTTCGACAGAATAAAGGGATACCAATGGCTTTTATATTATATATTGAAGCCTTATTCGCATTTTTGGACAGGATAGAAATATATTGCAACGTTTGCGGAAAAAGAGTTTGTGTTAAAAATATTCCACCAGGTGTGAAATTCGTTGTTTGTTCTGACAGAATATGAACAAGCCGGTCTTACGTAAAGAAAATTACCTGGAACATATTATATGCAAGAAATTTAAAATGTCCGACCCTTCCCATTTCCTATTCAACGTACTTGTGATGCTTATATAAAAGTTATTCATGATGTTAGCAACTTTCTCTTTCTCCCTGATTATCTCGTCATTTTCCACAAAACAGTTATTTCTTTGTATCCGAAAAGAATTCCAATTTGTCGGATCTTTGTTGTAAATGTTCTCACTCGTTTTGAAGGAAAAGGTGCATGTTTTCCTTAATTGTAATGTGTTTGTCAATCGTTATTCTTAAAATCACTTTCGAATTCCGTGAAAGTTGGATGGTGTTTTTATCATTTCTTCTTTGAGGTCTAACTCAAAAGCGGCATTATTGAGATTTTTCATCGATCTGTATTTTATCACCCTTGGTCATCCATTACGGTTACGAATGACAGTACGAGGTTCCAGATTAAACTGTGTTCGTAAATCTGCATTTATGTGACACTCAAATAAGGTCAATGCAGGATTTACTTTCGGGGTTCTTAAAGCACGTTGGAATTGCATGCACATGTTGTGTGTGGCTGAAAATTGTTGCAAGTGGCGACTACTTATAACATGCTGCAATTTTTGATTTTGCAACAAAATCAAATCGAAGTATTAATTGCTTCATGATACAATTTGTGATGAACAATGAATGAAAATATCACTATTTCTTGATAATTTTCGTCATGCTGAGTGACCTTTGTGGGGTCCAGCTTATTTATTTTGCATATGATATTTGTCTTATCTACATGTGCAAAACGAAACAAATGCTATTTTGCTTCTGTCCTGCATTGCAATGATTCACGGATGGTTGCGATACTTAACAATAGCCCTAATCGTTTTGTCAGTGACATTTCAGTCAGACGATTACAAGGATGTTGTTTCTTGATATTAAGATTTTCCACAATGTTTGTAAAAAAAGTGTAAAGTTCAGATTCTACTTCATTTGGCTCCAAAACTTCATCGTTGCTTTTTCAACCGAGATGTTCTTGTTTGACAAAAAGAGTTTAACTGTCCTCCCAAATATTCTGTTATCTGAAACATCTTTTATATCCAAGTTATTGTAACAGTTTTCTTTTCATTTTCCTTAGTAATAATGTACAATAATTTCCTTGTCGCTTATAGAGCTTTCCATTTTCCTCAGTCCTGTCATGATTAAATTTATTTTTCAGCCTGGATCTTTCCATTATTTATTTGCTTAGTTCCTTATTTATAAAGGAACTAAGCAAGCCTGATTGTCCTCACAGTTCTTTGTTTTTAGGGTGCATGTTTATCCAATTTCATTTTTTTTAAGAAGGAAGCTTTTCATATGTTATTTTCATAAAGGTAACCGTCATTTTATGTAAATCGGATAGCCCTGTCTCTACTGCACAAGTCTTCTGAAAGCTCCGAGGTGATTTTGTAAGTATTAGATCTATACAAGTAATAGTCCAACTATTAAGGATTTTAAAGCATGTTGGAACTTTCAGAAGATGAGGCTAACAAAACTAATTGTGTGCGAATTCCAAAGATATTTCAAGGATATTTGGAACCATCATGGCAGCCAAAGTAGCGAGAATTAATTAATTCAAAATAATTAGTGACGTGAGCCGAACACAGAATTGTTTATTGAACGGCATATTTTGAAACTACATTTACTAAATCCAACACAAAATAAAACCATTAACACTTACAAAAGAAAATGTATCGTTATAATATCTCGGTGACAATGTGATTGTAACTATTCATTTTCTACATACATAATTTTGTGTTAACATTTTTCAGCTACTAATCCAATTACACCAACAACACCAGCTCCTACCACACCAACCCAACCTAATATATACGACCAACCAGGGCTCACTTTGATTGTGAGATCATTAATCATCTCCTCATTTTCAAAATTATCAGTTTTATCTGCATATAAACCAAGTGCGATAACCATACATCCAGCAGCTCCGAATAAAAAAATTGATGCGATGAAACCTCTTATTGTGGGTTTAAACGCTGAAAGAATGGACAAAACTAATCCTCCGACTGACGCCAGGACTGAAAGGATAGCGAACGCTCTGCATGTTTTTAACCAATCCGATACGTTATCACCATCTATTGTTTTGCATTTGGTAGCTGGGCAACTCTCCCATAACCCTGCGTACCCTTTTAATCCCAACAAATTTGTTCTTCTCCATTAATTCCCACCACAACTTGCTGCAAGAAATATAAGCTCAAAATATTTCTTTTTAATATTCGAGTTTCCAATAGAATTTTGTCTGAAGTTATTGCCTCGTTTTAAATGAAAACAAGATTCGCATAAGATGTGACTATATTTCACCATTTTTATCCTCTTTTTTCGAAAACTCTGAACAGCATTAGAATATCTACAATGACCGTACTGACATTATCAAACTGAGACCACTTGCTCTATAATTTAGCATGAATAAACCCATGGTGTAATCAGCTAATTTCACCTCGTTTTCAGTATCGTAATTACTAAACCGGGGAATTGCAAGAATTCGGTAAAATAATGAAATCGGTAAAATAATAAAATTCATAACAATTATATGACAATTATGGTGTTTAATCAGAAATTGGGGGAAGTTCTATACAAGACCATTCTTGATAGATTTCTTCATTAAAATCTAATTATACTCCTCATTATAAAATCCATGAAAAACTTAAGCCACTAGTTTTGATAACTATGTCCTGGTAACATTACTGCAGCATTTGCTAATTGAGGAGAAATTTTTGGGTAGATTTATTTTCGCATGTAAAATTTTGTTTACATTTCGCGTAGATGTATTTTCACGAATTTAAGAAAACAGTATCATCGGCGGATCTAGAGGGTAGTCCCAATTTGTGGAGGAGCGCATTAACATAATTTCTGTTTTCAGTCTGTATCTCCAATGGACTTATTTGCACGCTTTTCTTTTATACTTTAATAGCTAACACTCTCCTCCACAAATTTTGACTACCCTCTAGATCCGCCTAATTATTTTGCATGGATTTATTTTTGAGAATCTTGCATTTCTAAAAATATATTTTTACAATAAAGTTGAAACCTTTCAAAGGAAAAATGTATGGTAGTCTAATTTTCTAAAGTAAGCGATTAAAATACCATATGAAGACAAGACTTTTGGTGCACGATTGTATGGCGCGCCTAACATGCACCATAAATGAACCCTAAATTAAAGTGGGTGGGACCCACTAAATTAAAAATAGACCCTGGGTAGTTCGGTATGCCTTTAAGGCCATTAATATTTTGTGGACATCAGGGATATATATCCCTGCGGACATTCATTATTGCGACACTATTTATTTGTGTCAAATTCGCAAAAATAAGTTCCGCAAAATCTTTCGATTTTTATCAATCGCAAAAACTAATTGCGCAAAATTCTCTAAATTCGTTTTCAATAGCACAAATCTAAGGAGATCTGTCATATGGTTTACTTTTTAAGAGACTTTATAAAAAATGAAGTTAATTTTTCCTCTATTTTCTTAATCCCCCTTTTGAAAAAGAAATCTGAAAACCTTTTCGTCCGGCAATCCTTTTACAATCCACAGGCACAATATTCAGTTGCTCAGATTTCCTAACCATAAACATTGGGGTACGCTGTAGTTGTCAAGTTAATGAAAAGGATGTCAAACGATTGCCAGCAAAGTGAAGAAGAACTCGTGAAATGTTATTCTAAACATAGTTTAAAGCTGAACGTTAAGCGTTTTAAAAGTCAATAATGATCACCTGACCTCGTAATGATTTTTTGATTTGATTTGAGAGATCACAATTTGTTTTTGTTTACAACTCCATCTGGTGATACTTCTGCTCTTCTTGTAGCAGCCAACCATTTATCTCTACGTTTATCTCCATGAGTTATTAAAATGAACTTTTTTTCAGAATTTTTATCAAAGTTTGCGGATAAAATTTCTGCATTTCTTGATGTTTATTCAATTTTTTATTTTAAATAAAATCATAAAACCTTTTTTGGTCCTTCACATTGTGCAGAATAGTGCGATTTGGGTGTTTGAGCGGAATTAATACCCAATTTTACCCAATAAAGCGGGGTTTCCATTCAAGAAATTTATCCGCGCGGACAATGTTATTCTCAATTGTGATTGGCCAATAACGTCAGCGGACGAAAAAGTTGAAATTTTTCAAAACCATTGGTTCGTAAGAGAACGAAAATTCATTTATAAAATATGGGGATAAAGCAAAAAATATGTTCACAAGTATTATTAAATAATATACGGCATTTTTAAATGAGCTTGATACATTATGTAGCTAAAACTTAAGAAATGCGTCGCTAAAATAAGTACGCATACAATTAATGAAAGACACACCGAGAATAAAACGGCTGGAGATTATGGAGATACAAAAAACACACAAATGACAACAATTTTAATACTCAGCGTGCTAAATCCGCTGACTAATTATAATGTTTACTGCAAACAAAGAAAGTCTATAATTAATATCTGCTGGAGGATAATTGCAAAATGCATTCAGCTGGAACATTCAAATTAGTTTCATAGAAAACATTTCTGATTTTTAAGCATAGGTCGTATCTTTCTATCAATTTTCACATGCATTAATTTATTAATATGGAAAAATTTTCATTTAGTGGAAAAAAGTGAATAAAGAAGTAAATTACAACAATTTTGCTCATCTTTATGACTCAACATAATGTTTTGTTTCTACACATACCATTTTAAACCTTCTCAAAAGCAAAAACATATCAACAATTTATAAGGCTACCATTTTCCCTCAGCGAGTTTCTTTCACACAACCACTAATGTTTTTGCTTTGAAAATTACTTATTTCAGAAGCGGTACTTTAAACTAAAATCGTCACCAAAAATTCCAAAAATTGTTTACTTTTAGATGAAAATTTTTATTCCATTATTTAGGGGAAGAAAAAAGCTTTCTAAAAATATATACTTTTATATATTTATTTCAAACATTTAGTGAAATATTAAGTGATAAAGAAAAACACTGATTTTCCTTTACAGTAACCTAAATCACAATAAAAATTTATATACCACGAATAAATTAATTGTTAGAAATTCAAAAAATAACGAAACATTCAGAGAAATCGTCATCATTTAGCACGGAAGGAATTTCCCGTAAGGAATTTGGTAAAAAAATTCGGACAGAACACTTTGTTTACAAATATAAATCTACCATGTTTGTGTATGGCACAGACAAAAAGCATAATGAAGGGAGAGTGTACACTATTCAGTTTGAAGATTTTTAGTGTACAGGGAATTTATAAGTTCAATAATTAACAAACAAACTCATATAGTTTTGGGGAATTTTTAGTATTTTTATTTTTAAGTTACATTATAAATAATCAGTTTGCATGTTTTAAGAATAAAGAGTAAATAGCGCTATTCATTTAATGGGGTGCTGTCGAAGTTTGGACAGTAAGAAAAAAAGATATGAAAACGAAGCCGGTTGTAATATATTTCTTGCTTTCGCAGAAATCCAAACACCTATCTCTAATTCATGTTCATATGTCGCATCCCGACTCCGTTATCCATACGGACCTCGTTTCTTTATCGTAAATTAATAAAACTTGTTCCACTGCGATTTGCTAATGAACAAAATATATAACTAATTAATAACCGTGAAACAATGTAAAACATCAAAACGAGGTTGGTATGGACAACTAAGTTATGATGCGACATATAAACATGATTCGGGAAAAAGTGTATTATAAAATAATCACATCAAAATGAATGAGAAGAAACTACAGCAACTCTTCTGTACCAACCTATAGATATCAGAACGTTTCTCTTCTTATATCCTGGTGAGAAAAATACTTATGACATAGTCGGTTAGAATATTGCGGTCATATTAATTATGATTATGTGTTTTGATAATGTTATCTGAAAATTGGATATACCAACACTAATTGTTGACATTTCCTTCTTAATTCGCTTTCTTGCGAGTAGAAAGTGACGTACATTTCAGACAACAGTTCAACACGAGGTTAACATGTTCCGCTGATGAATACATGATGTTCCACATGTTCTGCTTATGTAAACAGCAGGTTTCACATGTTCTGCTTTTGAAAACCTGACGTTTGATAGGTTCTACTTGTAGAAATCTTAAGGTTCTTCGTGTTGTATTTTTCCGGTGGCAAGGCAATATTCTGGATGTTTTTGTGCGCATTAAAACAGCTGTGTATCCTGTACAAACGGTGTTCATCTAGCAAAACTGTGTCATAAATAAAGCATAAATTAGTTTCCAGTGTTAAAATCTACGGTAGCCCACAAGTGTCACGGCAAAACAAAATACTTTACGGCATGTAACAAAAGTTCACGGCAAGTAACGAAATTTCACAGCAAAATAAAGAACTTCACATGACAAAACAAAGAACTTCAGACGGCAAAATAAAAAACTTCACAGCAAAAGAATATGAATTTCTTCAGATTCAACATAAAAAGTAGAACTTGATAATTATATTGAGAGATTCGTCCAAAGTGCCGAGTAAAGCCAGAACTGAAAGAACTTGCTATGAGTTATTATTCAATATTGCTTCGTTATTTTGTTGTTTTCTTATATATATATATATATATATATTGATTTTTCATTGAATTGTACAAAATGATGAGGTGTGGAAGGAGCTGACCAAACTGAGTATGTTCATCTACCAGTTTCAAATCAACTAGACTTCTCTTGTGAAAGGTTTTGTAAAAGCTTCCAAAAGAACGAGGCATGGCCTGACCCTAACCTAGTTGATCCAAACAAATTTTACAAAATGTACACCACTACTTGTGCAGGTTTGAAACTAATAGTTGCATTATATACGTGTAATAGACACTTATAACTCGTTTAATTATTGAACACTCTCTACATTATTTATTTTTATAAATATTAATATTATGTTTCCATAAAAGCTAAATTTATTATTTTTGTGTTCATAAACCATTATTTTAGCTGCAGACTGTACTGAAGATGAAGATGAGTTTGATGAAGAACATTGGATTACATAATATTTCCATCATGGCTATGAATATGACGAGACTCTTGAATTTTTGAAATATTGTCACAAGTATGAAATAGAAGAAGCACATTATTTCGCCGTCTGAAGACAAACGCTCTTTTTCGAAGAACAAGTAGGGATTTTCACACAAACTCATTGCAAACAACACATGAAATGATTCGTGGTCATGTGACAGGTAATGCAGAGTACACATATCAGGAAGTAATGCAGAGGACACATATTGATAACCAGTATTTATTTTTATTACTGAAATGTGTATCCTCTATATTCGTTAAATCAAAATTTATAATAAAGCATTCACTCCGAATCAACGGTGTCCATGTTCCTCGCTATATTGTACAAAATTTACTTAAAGAAGTTGATCCAGTTGGTTGCGAAGCCAGGCATAAACATCGTCATCGGAGCAAAGTTTACAGTAATCCCGGTCAAAATTATGCCTGGCACATGGACGGCCACGACAAATTAAAGACCTTCGGATTCTCAATACGCGTGGATATAGAGCGCAGTGGTGGCGAGGAAAACTTGAAATTGATGGTTCCTGAATACGAACTCAAAAGGGTTGCCGCATATATTTCTGTCGATGCAGAAAATCCAAGTAGTGGTACTTGGTTATCACCAGTAAAATAAAATAAAAACCAGTACCTAATTGGCCCTTTTTACGCCAGTATCTGTGAAGAAGGCCTGAAGTTATGTCGCAATGATGGCGCCCTTTTTGTTATTTACTTGGCGAGAAGTTTGGTTACTTGCCGTGAAGTTTTGTTTTTTGCCGTGAGGTTTTTTGTTTTGCCGTGAGGTTTTTTGTTTTGCCGTGAGGTTTCTTTGTTTTGCCGTGAGGTTTTTTTGTTTTGCCGTGAAGTTTTTTTGTTTTGCCGTGAGGTTTTTTTGTATTGCCGTGACAGTTGTGGACCACTGTAAAAATCATTCCTCACTTAATTAGCTAATACGTCAGCGCTTCAGTTTTACGATTGAGATCTTTAATTCTCACTAATTCTGTTTTTACTCCGTCTTAGATTCTTGTAGCAACAAGTAGAAAAACGAATGTAACCCTATAGAAACGAACTGGCGAAAATTTATTGTTATAAAAATAGTTGTTTAAGTGCAAAAGTAGCAAAGACAAAAAAGAGAGAATTCCCTAAAAAAAAACAAGAAAGTGAATGGCGGATGATGCACTTGGACAAATAAAGCGTTCAGCACATTTGTTAAACTCCTTCCACCTTAAGCGTCAATAGCAATCGGGCTAATTATATTTTAATGGACTTACAACTAACATTCTTTAAATAGCAAACGAGAAGATGTCAGACGCAATAGTTTGGAATGATCCAGATGAGTCTGCTAGATGGCGTGCCCACGTGCCCTACTACGTGCCTTACGTGCACGTTTTGTGGCGATATGAACAATATAACATTTATGTCAGTAGTTATTAATAAAAAAAAAAAAAACGGCGCATGTGCAATGGAAAAATGCTTGATAAGGCCTTCTTCCTAGTTTTGATTCGGCCCTTTAAGCTTTGAAAGGAATCTTGACACAACCATTTTAAAATTCCATATCTCGTTTGTAATCAGGTTGGTCCGTTTATAAGTGGACTGACCCAATCGCAAACGGGTCGAACCTTTTACAATCGGGTCGCATTGATGATTGGATCAAAACAATACTTAATAATTTTTACATTTTAGAGTTCAATATGCCGAAGTTGAGAGGAAACTGTCTACAGCATGTGCAGCTTGTGTTATTATCATAATAATAATATTCCCAACGTTTATCTCAACAAAAAAGAAAAAAGAGTAGGAAACGTGCTTTATTCACGAAGATTCTGTGCAGCTAAAGTCACGACGCAGATACAGACACGTAGGGCATGTAGGGCGCGTAGACCCGAATATTACCTAGTCATTTCATATATCAAATCTGATTTTTGTATTAAGGGACCTTTCTTTCGACTCATTTTGATATTGTTTCCTACTTAATACACCCTATTTGCTTTCTAGGGTGTTTGTGTTTAACCATGGACGTATAAAAAGAGAAGGACTTACAACTTCTATAAAACTATTGAAATAAAGCTCGCCTCGGCTTATTGAAATTTTAACAAAGGCAGTTTTGAAACTTCCTCCAGTACACTTTAAAATACATGCTGCCATTGGCTTCTACGACCAACCAGAAATGAATTTCAAGATACTACGTTTATTTTGTAGCCAATTCTTAAACTCTGATTCCTCGTGACTTCCTACAGCCTCGACCATAAAACCTTCAGAATCAAAGCAAAAGATATTCAATGTTCCTGTACCTTTACAGGCATCACTATTACCAAATTGTAGCCTGTAGTTGGTAGATAGCGTTTATGGAAATTGTTTTTCGATTACGCTCTCCACCCTTTGGTCGTAATAGACTTAAATTGCTACCGTATATTTCTTTTTCGCCAGGTTACTCTGTTTGTCCCAAATTTTCGGCCAATCTATTTATTTCCAAGAAACTGTTTTTACCTTGGAGTTTTGCCTGTTGTTTGTAGATAGTGTTTATGAGCTTGATTTTTGGTGGCTCTCTGTCGTTGAGGATAGGTGGGCCTTCAAATTTTCATATGCACATTCGCTTTCCATCGCTATTTTCTCTTTGTCCCAAATTATGATTTCATAGACTCGATTATCCAGAATTATTTTATTGACAGACTTGTAGCCTGTAGTTCTTGCTCACCCAACCGTGAGTTGTGTAAATGAGAGACGGCGCTCGGATCTCGAAGCTCAATTCAGCCTTGGCTTTCGAAGCGATAAGGCGTTCAAGAAGGACAAGATTATTTAGATAAGTATTTCTTATCTTCTGAACACTTTTCATAAACGTTATGGCACAACAAGAAGTGTTAATTGAACAGTTATCATCTGAGCAAACTACAGAGGTTCTCACACAAGTCTTGCACACACTTCAACAGGTGCAGCAGGACATTCAAGGGAATAAAGTTGCTTTAGGAATTTTACAAGCGAATTCTCAGGCACAGCCTCATTTTTTACATAGCCCACAGGGTCATAATAACTTCGTCTCACAGAGACATAGTAATCTTTTTGCCCAGCAAATACCAACTGATCTTTCAAAATCCACATCCTCTAAGAGGATGCACACAGTCAGTGATAATAGTGAGGCTTGTTCTTCTCAGTCTGTTAAAAGGACCAGACTGGAGGGGGATATCAATGATGAGTACCCCTTACTAAGTCTGGGCGAAGATGAAGATGATATTGATGGACAAATAGATAATTTGTTGGGTTCCACTGTTGATTCTGATAAGGAGTGTTTGGATGATGATAATTTTAATCATCTTATTTCCTCCCTCCAAGATGAAGTGAATGAGGTTGAAGATACAGGGCCTCCTCTTAAGGAAAATTTGGCAAAGTGTATCAATGAAATATGGAATAAACCTTTGGCCAAGGAAAAATACCTTGACAAGTTGAAAAGGCATAGTATCCCAGCAAATGTTGAGATAAAAGTTAAAAAATGTAATCCAGAAGTTTGGAACAATGTTCTTTCAGCAAAATCCAAGTCTACAGATCTGAAACTGCAAAAAATCCTACTAGCTTTAGCCAAAAGTTCTTCTTGTATGATCCAGTCAGTCAATGACATCATGACCTACCTTGCTGATAATAATGCAAAATCCTTAGATCGCAAAGATGTTAAATCCATGTTAGAATCGCATGTCAAAAAATGCATGGACGCCACTAGTCTCATATCTTGTGTGAATTCTTACACAGATAACCTTAGGAGGGAATTTCTCTCCTATACCTCTCGTGACTTAAGGTCTCTAGTTCAAGATCCAGATAGTGCTAAAGGTGAATTTTTGTTTGGTGACAATCTTTCAAAGCGCATCACGGATTTTAAGTCATCAATGAGAACTTTTGGTACCTACTCAAAAAACTACCAGCGTCCCTCAAAATACCCCCGGGGACGGAGACCGGGGTTCCACACTACACCATCTTCAAGAGGCAAGCAATCCAGTCACACAAAATCAAAGAAAAGCCAGTAGAGGTAAAGTTTTTAGATACATATTACTTAGCTATCCTCACAGATGAAATGCAAGCTTACAAAGCTGGCAATATTAGATATTTTTATGATGTATGGAAAGGTTATACTTGTGACTCATACATCCTCAATATTGTTAGGGAAGGATTAAAATTAGATTTTATTAACCTTCCATATCAGCATAAAATAACTATGTGTTCTATGTCTAAGCACGAGCTTGCATGTCTAGACATGGAAGTTCAAAAACTGTTGCAAAAAGCAGTTGTTCAATGTACTCATAATGATAATGATGACTATTCAATTTGTGTCCAATCTTTTCACTAGACCTAAAAAAGATGGTTCTAAACGAATGATTTTAAATTTGAAGCAGCTTAATACTAACATTGTTTACAAACATTTTAAAATGGAGTCTATACAGAATGTTTTGGATGCTATTGAACAAAACTGTTTTATGGCTTCAGTAGATCTTAAAGATGCTTTCTTCTCCATCCCTATTGCTCATGACCATATCAAATATTTAGATATTATTAAATATTATAAATATTATAATAATTATCAAATATTATAATCCTAAGATCTTTAAGGCGATTATTCACAAATGGTACAGACCTAATGTTGATTTATTTGCCAGTCGTATCAATACGCATATTGATAGATATGTGAGCTGGCATCCAGATCCTTATGCAGAAAATGTTGATGCTTTCTCTTTTAAATGGGAAGATGATTCATATTATATGTTTCCTCCTTTTAGCATTATCAGCAAAGTCATTTCCAAGATCAGCAGAGAACAATGTCGTGGAATTCTGATAATACCAAATTGGCCCAGCCAACATTGGTTTCCACGTGCATTAAAACTGGCCAAAGACCAAATGAATTTTGCCCCAAGCAACAACAATTTAATCCTGCCACAGGAAAGTTGCAAGCAACATCCTCTGCACTCTCAACTCAATTTGCTGGCACTGCTAATATGAGGTGTGATAGCTTAAGTAGTTCTACTATACACATCCTCAGTTCGTGTCTACGAGACTCGACCAAAAAGAAATATTTATCCCACTGGGACAATTTTAGAGAATACTGTACATCAGTTTTACAGAAGGAACCTATAGATGCTTCTCTTCAAAATATTCTTAATTATTTTTCATTTCTTTTTGATCAAGGAAAATCCTTTTCAGTCATCAATGCAGCAAAAGTTGCTATCTCCAATTACATTCATTTTCCTCCATATAAATTTTTATCGGAACATCCGATTGTAAATAAATATTTTGATGGGTTATTCAATTTAAAAAAACCCATCCCTAAACATAATTTTGTATGGGATGTTAACATTATTTTTCACTACTTCCAAAGTACCGGTGATAACTCATGCTTATCAGATAAAATTTTATCACAAAAACTTTGTTTACTTTTGTTAATTCTGGGAGGTCAAAGGGTTAACACTATATATTAATTTTCAGTTAACCATATGCATATGACTGAGAACGACGTTACCTTTATTCCAAATACTGTTTTAAAACACTCTAGAAAGGGCAGTAAACTAGATTCTTTCACCTACAAGGCATATGACATTGATAAGAATTTATGTATTATCAAATGCTTGAAAGAATATCTTCACAGAAGGAATTTACGTGTTACATCTGATATCCACGAATTAATCGTTACACATGGAAAGCCTTACAAATCAGCTTCTATTGATACGATTAGAAGGTGGATAAAAGATTTATTTATATCATGTGGCATTAATAATTTTTCTCCTCACAGTTGCAGGTCAGCAAGTACCAGCAAAGCTCTAGAGGTTGGAATTGATTTGGAGGGTATCATGAAGAAAGCGTGTTGGAAAAATTGTCACACATTTTACCAACATTACAAGAAAGTTATAATTACACCTGCTTCAAATGTGGACTTTACTGTTTTGTTTTCAAATATAGTTGAATAATTTATGTGTTAGATTTTTCATGTACACATGTTGCTTTGATTATATTTATACAGTGTTCACACTTACTACTTTTATTTCCCAAGCTAACTTCAATTTATTCTATAATGTTTGATTGCGGTATATAGTCTGCAATCTATATATTTCATAGTCATAATGACTGAAATATTCTTATCCTGGATGGGCTTTAAAATCTCATTTACCCAACTCACGGTTGGGTGAGCAAGAATAAGAAAGTAACCGATTACTTACGTATGAAGGTTACTTGATGTTCTTGCGATCCCAAACCGTGAGTTGTTGGTAAGTGCCCACCCTTATGGTTCATTCCCTCACACCTTTCACTTACCAACTTTAGGTATGCTTTACAGTTACAATAACATACGAAAAGAATAATCCTCCAGGATAACTATACCTTCAAAATTTGAGCTTAGAGATCCGCGCCGTCTCTCACTTACCAACAACTCACGGTTTGGGATCGCAAGAACATCAAGTAACCTTCATACGTAAGTAATCGGTTACTTTCTTATTGGTAGATAGCGTTTATGGAATTTGTTTTTCGATTACACTCTCCACCTTTGGTGGTATAGACTTAAACTGTTGCCGTATATTCCTTTTTCGCCGAGGTTTCTCTGTTTGTCCCGAATTTTCGGCCCGACTATTTATTTCCAAGAAACCGTTTTTACCTTGGACTTTTGCCTGTTGTTTGTAGATAGCGTTTATAAGCTTGGTTTTTGGTGGCTCTCCGTCGTTGGGGATTGAAGGCCCTTCAAATTTTCAAATCCACATTCGCTTTTCACCGCTATTTTCTATTTGTCCTAAATTATGACATAATAGACTCGATTATCCAGAATTATTTCATTGACAGACTTGTAGTTTAAAGTTGGTTGATAGCGTTTATGGAATTTGTTTTCTCTATTTTGGTTGGTTGCTATGCAGAAATTTGATTTATATTGAATGTGC
This sequence comes from Turritopsis rubra, assembly GCA_039566895.2. NCBI lineage: Eukaryota > Metazoa > Cnidaria > Hydrozoa > Anthoathecata > Oceaniidae > Turritopsis > Turritopsis rubra. The sequence continues at coordinate 8,609,535 of CM077626.1, read as the reverse complement.
ATCTAATGTGAATGTGCATCTGCGAATGTGCATCCAGGAAAATTGTGTTGTAGTTTTGAAGGAGTAATAAAACTCGCAGATTTATATGCAATTCACATTTCTTCAATTTCTGAGATTTTCCGCAGATACACGCCAGCTGTCAAAATGATGTTAGTTGCGGTATTGTGGAGGTAAATATTATCTACATTATAGTTGGAACCTCTACAAAGCCGCGAATGCCGCGAATGTCATTATCTCCTTTATATTACCATTATGATAATGTTAGCGTTCGTTTTCACGTTGTTGTTGACATGCCATGCATAGCGAGCGGATGAAGAAACTGGAAACTCGCTATCGAGTTATTTCATTTCAGCGCCTTATCTCAGCTATTCAATGGTCGCGGGCCTTTCCAAAAGCGCTGGGCTGGAGGGAAAGACATGCTGGTTACTGGCTGAACTGGTGGTTCACTGTTTTAGTAAATGCGATCAAAATAATGATTAAAACAAGTTTTCAGAATTTTTGGAACAATATAATTATTTTGCAGAATATTTTTCGGGTGTTCTATTGAAAAATGATGTAAAACAATCATACGTATGGATGGATCTTTTGTTTGAAGCACTGAATTTAAACACTTATTGAACTAAACAAACAGTTCTCGAAGTAATTTTTAACTAATTTTTAAATTTTAAGGAAAAATTTTGGATAAATGGACTATTACAACGGCGTTTGATCAAAGACAACAAGAAGTACGAGAAGGTTACGTAACTGTAACCAATAACGTTTTCTTTTTCCTCTTTCTTTTTGAGGTTTATTTTGTTCAGCCATAAGAGCAACTCCTAACGAAACAACCATAACTCCTAATAAATCTGTTTCGTCGGCCATCATGTTTACTTTAAAATTACCGTACCTGATCTGCTCATTTTTCATAGAAAAATTTGCATGACATTATATTTTATACCAAAAAATATGTACGATACACGAATAATATGTTCGAAATCATATTATTTTGAAAAAATATGTCAGTGAAACCAGGCCTTTATATGTTGTTGTTGTTTTTTTTGCTCATCTTCAACAATATCTTTACAATTTCTTTACAATTTTTTTGGTTATAGATTGGATTTTTTTTTATTCATCTACTAACTTTTGCGGAAATAATAGTTACACAAACGCACAAAATGTCAAGAAGGAATATATTTCGTATACCATGCTGGTAAGCATTTGTGAATGGCATCGAAAGTTTTAACTCTCTCTCTCTGCATACTTCTCCCAATAATATTGTCCACTTTGATATTTTCCTGTTTGCGATGATGTCTTATGTTGAATTTATTTTTCATAGGTTTTTAAAATATTTCTGTTTATTTATTTCGTAGTTAGTTATTTTCTGTTTACTTCTCATTTGTTTGTTATACTTAGCTTTTGAATTGTTCACTTATATTTTTACGACAGCCTTTGTCTGTCACGCAAAAATTGCTCAATTCAACAAGTCTCACAAGCTATCATATAATCCAACTCTATCTAACATTATTTTTGTTAGTTCTCTTTATGCAATTGCTACTGTTTTTATGTCAAAAATCCTGGAACGACTCAACTCTTCTCTTAATGTATGTCATTGGAATGTAAATGGAATTGATGTGCATAACTTTATTCAAATTTCTTCATAACGAGCTTTTATTTCGCAAGAATTTGGATAAATGAAACGTTCCTATACTCCCGGAGACGAGCCTGGGACGTCGAAAGTGAAGTCTAATCCGTCCGACTTGAATAGGACGTTCAAAGGACGTCCTTTTGGCCAGAGGACGTCTAGAGGATGTCCACAATGGTATGTGGACGAAAGGTGGACGAGCGGACGTCTGAAGGACGGATGCGTGCCCACTGAGTTAGTGAAGAAATACGCCTTTCCCGAATTTCTGTTTAAACACCGTGTTAATGCTTAGTTATCAAGTTTCGCCTCGTTTCTATGCATTTTATTGTTTTAGCGTTATTACCAAGCAATAGTCACTTATTATACCAATTACCCAGTAGAATAATTAAGCACAATTAAGGTTATAAAAACGAGAACACACTTGCTGTCGGGAAAGGTCTATTGCGTTAAAATACGAGAGTTATGAAATGATATGATGTGATTCACCAGGGAATAGCTAAAGAAGAGAAGAGCGTATTTATTATAAAGATCACCTACCATTAATAAGACGCGATGGTCTCTCACAACTAAAACGAATGCATTGTATTTGAGATCAAAGAAAATAATCAACAGTGTTTCTTAGTATCAATATACCGCTTGCCCAACCAAACCGATTTAAAATTCAATGAATTTTTAGTTAATCATGAAACCACTTGTGATTTGATTTCAAAAGAAAAACCTATTTGTACATTTTTTCTAGGGGGTTTTAATGCTAAAAACAGGAATTGGTGGCCTGGAGAAAATAACGAACAAGGAATTCAACTAAATGACCTTAAAATAACGAACAAGGAATTCAACTAAATGACCTTAAAATAACAAACAAGGAATTCAACTAAATGACCTTAAAATGGAATCACGTAACTACTGTCAAGTAATTCACGAACATACTAATTTCGAACCGAACAAGTCACCTTTCGTGTATTGATCTAAACCTTTGCTAACCAGTTAGGTCTCATTATAGAAAGTGGTACTCGTGCATCCCTTTGTAACACCTGTCACCATCAAATGACATATGTTAAGGTTGAGCTTAAAGTGCTACTCCCAACTCCGTATAAACGTAAAATTTGGCATTTCAGAAGAGCTAATCCTGAATATGTTAAGAGAAGTGTCAACTGTTTCGGAGAATCACTGTTATTAATAAGATTAGTATCATCCACAAAATGGTGAACATCGGAATATTTGATAGCAGAAAAGAAGTCGTTAATATAAATCAAAAATAAAAGTGGTACTAAAACTGTCCCTTGAGGAACACCATGTCTGACATACTTTGTTGATGAACTGACATCATTAATAGAAACGAATTGTTGGCGTTCATCATGATACCAAGCGAGAAGACAAAGAGCTTTACCGCGTGTTCCGTAATGAGAGAGCTTTGTTAGAAGAATTTCGTGGTCAACAGGGTCAGAAGCCTTTTGTAGGTCAATGAAGATTCCACATGCATAATTGCCTTTATCCAGAGCATCCATGATTTTTTGCGATATGTTGAGCAGAGCATGTGATGTGGAATAGTTTTTCCGGAATCCATATTGTATAAGGTATTGTTTACACTAAGAAATCCGTACAAGCGTTTGTAGATCAATTTCTTAAAGATTTTGTCAAGATTCGAGAGGAGGGAAATGGGGCGATAACTATTTAAATTCAATTTTGGGGGAGGAGGAAAAGATTCCAGTTGAAAAAGAGAAAAAGAGAGAGTTGAAAAAAAGAGAGGAATATAGAAAGACTGTACTCACCCAGTGGAGATCCACTTGTTTTTTTTAAGGCTCATTTCACACATTTATCTTTACCATCCTTTACCATTACGAGCCACAAGTATAAGAGAGGTAAAATAACAAAAAAGTGTAATGAAATTCAATTCCATTTCCACAAACAAAACAAAATATTTTATTCGAAATTCCCAAGAATCGACTTTTCGGTCATTTCCCAGAAGAAAAATCAAAATCAACATTCGTCTTTACAACCCAAATTCAAAGATTCGACCCAAATTAGCAATATAAACTCTTTTAAGTTCATCGATTTGTTCAAAGAGATGACGAAGATTACGATTCAGACATCTTGGAAAAGTGACGAAGATTACGATTCAGACATCTTGGAAAAGTGCTCACCGTGCTTGTCTATATTTATTCACACCAAATTGAACTCTCTGGTGTGATAGACCAACTTAGTGTTTATCACTTCAGCCGCGTAAGGACTAGGGGCTACTCTGAAGTTTGAGGAAAAAGCGAATTTTCGGAAAGACAGTACAATATTAAAAAATAATGTTGGCTGATTATCGACCCTAGCGTTTATTTTATACCTTATAAGATATGGGGATATTTTATTTATTGTCTGAGGAAGTGTTTTACAGAATATTGTTTTAGATGGTAGGATCCCTTTCAAAAGGCCCAGTAATGACCTTAACGTCAGAAACAAGAAAAGTGTTGACATTTATTGATCCCCCAGATCGATGAAGACGTTTTATCACGCACAGAAATTAATGATGATAATGCTTTTAGTTATGCTTTTAGTTATCCAGGGACGGTATTGTCGGTCATTCTTTTTGGAATGTATCCTTTTAAATGGAGCATGTTTATTCAATAGACCATTGACAGCATTGTAAAATCTATCAAAGGAGACGTTAGGAATATTATTTACTTCTATTATGAGAGTGGAATCACAGTCAATTTCATTAAATTCGTTTGTAAAATTATTTGCATTAAAGGATTTCCAGTCATGAACATATGTTTCTAATTGGGATTTGGATTTCTTTTCGTAGAAAGAATCGTTCAAAAATATAAACTGTGGAAAGTGGTCAGATATCATCTTAACAATGTTACCAGAAGTAACGTTATACTACTTCTGGTAGCGAATTAAAAAATATATTATCAAATTAAAGTGCTAGTTGTATCAGTGATTCTCGTGGCAAAGTTATGAGGGGCAACAAATTAAATGGTGAAGGAAAATCAAAAGAATCAGATATATTTCTTTGTGTTTCTCAATTTCCATAAGATCAATGTTGAAGTCACCAAGAATTATTAGCATTTTATTTTCGACTGAAGCTTTATTCAAAAGAGGCATGAAAAAATCACTATTGAATTCATTGACAGACATCGAAGGATGTCTTTACGTGCAAGTTATGAGTATTGGACTTATACGCATCCTTACACGCAATTTTATCAAGATTTTGACGGTCGATATATTCCATATTGTTGCAGATATAAAGTAGAGCACTTATTTTCAATTTTGACATACCCTCTAGATCCGCCGCTGGATATACTCATCTACACTTGATAAGCAGAAGCACCTTGGTTTGATTCTAGATAAACGATTAAACTTTAATAGTCATATATAGAAATCAGTAAGTGTAATAAAGGAAAACTCTTACTTCTATAACACAAAAGCTGTGTTAGATCGATCCTTGAATATGCAGATGTTGTCTATGATCAACCACATGTCAGCTTCTCTAATAGGCTGTAATTCTCAAAAATACTGTACAATTACAACGTCTGTCTCGCCAATAACAAGGTGGATAATCTTCGAGTTACGAGTAACTCGAAAATGAATTTATGCTTTTCCAATCTCAAGTTATTAACTCGAAAACGAATATATGTTTTTTCTACCTCGAGTTAGCAAACTGGAAAGTGGCAATTGTGACCTCATAACACGAAGTTTCTAACTCGAAGTCGTAACTCGAAGATTACCCGCATAAATCTTTTAAATACTTTTCGACTAAAGAAAGCAAACACAAATTACCCTTTTTTTCCTTACTGTATTGGTGAATGGAATAATCTTAACGCAGAAATACGTGGAATTGCGTCATTACCTAAATTTAAATCGACACTACTAAATCAGAGAACCTTATCTTTAACATTTATGATCCTCATGGATTAAAACTACAACTAGATTGAGACTGGGATTATCTCACTTGAAAGAACACAAATATAATCATAATTTTGGTAGGCGTCGAAGAAAAGGGCAATAACGGACTCCAATACTCGTAAGGGTGTTGTGAAAGGGCGGAATTAACTGCAACATTACACACTGACTGACTGACAGACACGGGGAAATGAAAGATCAGCTGCCTTGCGGCGCTGACCAACAAGGCCTCTCCTGAATGAGACATTCCTTCTTGAATCTTAATGATTATGTTGATGTATATAAGTGTCAAAACGAGGCAGGGTAGGATAGTTTCACAAAATATTGGCGTTTAAACTCAAATTAGGGTAAAGATAATCCATCGACAGCAACTTTTAACAAAATTCAAATATTTTATCGTCATCAGGTTTTGCATGCCCGCAAGAATATTGTAGCGTGCCCGGGTGTGAGTGTCCATCAATTTGTAGAAATATGGTGTGGAAGAAGTTTCCAGAATTAAGCAGAACGTGTATTTAGGCGGCAAAAACAAATTTAATTTGAAGAAAAAGATTAATAAAAAAATGTTCTCAAATGTTTGTAAAATGTATACAACTTACAACACAAATGTATGTTTTACTGATAATTTTTCCTCGTTATAAATTAACTATTAATATATATTAAAAATAAATTAACAGAGAAATTGCCACATAAACTATCGGCTTCAATGTTTAGTTTCACTGCTTTTTGTTGTTGTTGTTTTTTATAATATTATCATGTTACTTGCTGTCACTGTTTTCATCTTTCGTTGTTTACTGTTTTGCCATCATATGCAGCAAACCTTCCATTGTTTCTATGAAAACATTTTTAAAACTCTCCGGAGAAGGCTTGTCTTTGTCACTGGAAGTAACAGATCCATAGAACTTGTCGCGTTTGAATAAATATCCAAAAGCCATTGCACCTTCGTACCCGCTAAATATCATGTTTTCAGGCCTTTCGTTTGGTATACCAGCTGCATCCATTACTGTATTCATGTAATGGGGCACTAATTTATTCTCGAAATATTGGAGACCTTTCCCAGAATGGTAGGCAAAGGTATTCAGCGCTCTCAAGTGTGGTTCTGTTGCTAGTAATCCTAACCTTATTTGCATCAGCATGGACACAAAGTTGTTAGAATACAACCTCAAGGCAGATAAATCGATCTTTCCTTGTGAATGATACATGTTCGCCAATTGAACTGTATCCTTCCATGGAGCAAAAGTAACAGCATAATGTCCATTGATGAATGAAGGAACCATTACAGGTGTTATGATCGTTTGTTGCCGCCCTAGTAACTTCATGAAAGTTATTTGAATGGCAATGTGCATCATACTATCCGGACTCAAAAGATATTGGCTTAATACTTTTCGACTTAAATTCTCCAATTCAAAATGAACACATTCGTAATTGTTATGGATTTCATAAAATTCACTTTTAGCCATTTCTAAACCTCTTCTCAGTTTATCGTCCACAGAGAACGTTAATGATTCAATTGGTGTGGGTGATGAAGAATTATCCCTTCTCGTGACAGATACCGTCTCATAGACGTCCAAAATAGCATCCTGTGTATTGGCTCCTATAGAAGCATGTGCCTCTGTACTATTTCCCATCATTGCAAAGTATCCTTGGGATTCGTCAATAGAGGCTGAACAAACTTTGTCGAACCACCTATCTCCAGGTTTTTCTCCAAGTAACATAAGCTTCCCTCTAGAATCTGTGTCGTATTCTCCATCAAGAGTTAAAACTGCTATGGCGCCTTCAATTTTTTTTAAAGCTTTTGCATTCTGTTGGTTGGATAGCAAATGATTACGATAGTCTGTCCATTTATCACGTTTCATGGCGGTGAAAACAGCAATTGGGATGTTGGAAGTAGTCGTACTCTGCTGCTTAATTTTTTCCAAATTCATCAGTATTTCTGCTGTTGTCAACAAACTGCCATTTGCTTTAATTAAATCCATTGAGAAGATATTCCTATTTCTAATAATTATGACATTCTTTGGATCGGTTGCCACATATCCTGTATCCATATTTAAGCCTGGAAGTCTTGAACCCCCAAATACCTTTCCGTATCCAGACATTTCAAAAGGAATAATACCAAGACCTTCCGCTACCTGAGTGCGGTATTGCTCCCGTGTTTGCAATAAGATGTCTTCTAGAGCGGGATTAGATTTAAACACAATCGGTTTAAAAGTGTTATTTTGAATAGACTGGTGGACTATGCCGATGGAGTGTAGAAGCTTTGATGCAATTATCAGCTGAGGTTCCCTTTTATCCACAGGAGATATTATGCATCCGTAAGTTTGCTCCAAAATGGAAACTCGACGCTCATAAAGAAAATTTACATAATTTAAACCCCCGTACACATCTTTGTTATGCTTGTATTCTTCGCAAAGCATTTGGTTTAAGATTTTTCCATCATTCTCGAAGAAATCATTTGTTAGCTTTTCTAATTGCTGATACTTCTTTGGTTCCATTACTGCACTTCTCTGTTCCAGATATGATGAAAGGGTAACTTGTAAGTCTGGAAAGGGCAACACAGGCAAAGACTTTTGGAAAAAATCCATAGGTAATGGTCGTGAGGATGTATTGCTGAGTTTCTTTAAGTACACAGTTGTGTGGAGCTGTCTTCGAATGATTTGCTGCATCATGGTGATTTTTTCACGCTTCTAAAAAGTAGAAGTAATACCTCGTTTACACCAATAAAACCAGTTTATTTTAAAAGTAATATAACTGGAGATTTTAATTTTTATTAGATTCTCGAGTTATTTTGTTAGAATCCTTTAGTATATTTTCTTGCGTTACCATGTTCTTGATCACTCACATTAATATGCCACCTGTAGCAATTTCTAATCAGAGGACCTGTTCAAAGTAGTTCAGTAGTTAAAGTTATATTCACGTTTGAATATAATAGATAGTACTGTGGCATGTATAGGCCATTTTACAGAGCAGTTATATAGTGCATTTCTAAGTGACGATTTTCGACAGTTAGGTTAGCGAACTGACGATTTTCGACAGTTAAGTTAGCTAACTGACGATTTTCGACAGTTAGGTTAGCTAACTGACGATTTGCGACAGTTAAGTTAGCTAACTGACGATTTTCGACAGTTAGGTTAGCTAACTGACGATTTGCGACAGTTAAGTTAGCTAACTGACGATTTGCGACAGTTAAGTTAGCGAACTGACGATTTTCGACAGTTAAAGAAGCTAACTGTCGATTTTCGACAGTTAAGGAAGCTAGCTGACGATTTTCGACAGTTACGAAAGCTAACTATCGATTTTCGGTTTTAAGAAATGAGAGCTAACTTGGGGAATCATCACAAATGAAAAAAAGATGGTGGACAACGAAGCATGTGCGAAATATCGCCAATATTGCGCACCCAGAGTGACGTCAGTTATTCCCATTGGTTCCCATTGGTTTATTCTCAACGAAATGAACGTTGAGAAAATTTGATGAACTTTCGAACGCAATAAACATTGCATTTCCTTCTCCTCCGGGCAGCTTTATGATGTCTTCCTTAAGGTACAACACTCCATGAAGTACTAAAACCCCGTAAGATGGAGCTAGAGATTCTCATAATGGGAGATTCTCCCTATACTAATACAGAAAAACAAACATCCATTGACGAACTTCCCGAGAAATTTTACCTAACGTTCTTTCTTTAACAGTTAGGTAAGAAAAAAGCAAGATTTAGTATTAGAATAAGAAGACTAGTATCCCGGTTAAAAACATTTTACCGGTTCCCTTTCAACATGAGTTACCACCATCCCGTGATTTTTTTATCACTAAAGTAAAATAAAGGCGTAAAGTAAAGGCGAGTAAAAACATTTTACAGGTTCATTTTCCCCATGACTTACTACCCCCAACACCCGTGGTTGCTCTCTCTCATACAATATGGAGGTGACGAAAAATAAAATCACATAATTGCTAACAATAAGTATCACCACGCTATAGAGCTTGAAAAACTGATCAAGAAAATGTATGGGATCGTCTGTGTACGACGTGCCGTTACGGAGATATCGTAGATCAAAGATTTTGATGACGTCACACCCGTCCCCAAAAAGTTTTAGACCCAATTTTTTTTTCGTCACCCTTTTGCCAAATTACCGCGGACCCCAAAAACGTCAGTTATCCCCAGTGGTTCTCGAGATATTTTACCCTAAACGTCGCGTTCCTTTGGAGGTGCAATGCAATGTTCCCCGTGCCAAAAAATTCATGTCGCGTCATTTGCCACTACAAATATACTAATACCGAAAAAACGCTTGTCCCAGCAGCGTGGTTTTACGCGCTCCTCGTGAGAAAATGACCGTGAAATTTTTCTAAATGTATTACTCTCTAAAATAAAAGTGGTATGCACACTCGCTATTAGTAAAGAAGACTAGTATCCCGGGTAAAAACATTTTACCGGTTCACTTTCCCCATGATAGCGCGGCACTACATTTTGAAGGGCCTCCGCTATCATCATCAGGCATATTAAAAAAATATTCCGAAAATAAAATCACACAATCCAAAAGAATAAGTACCACTAAGTTGTAGAGCTCGAAAAGCTGATCAAAAAAATGTATGGGATCGTCTGCGTACGACTTACCGTTACGGAGATATCGCCGATCAAAGATTCTGATGACGTCACACCCGTCCCCAAAACGTTTTAGACCCAAATCTTTCAACACCCCATCGCCAATATCGCGCGCCCAAAGCGACGTCAGTTATTCTCATTGGTTCTCGAGATATTTGCCCTTAAATATCGCGTTCTATTTAGGGTGCAATGCAATGTGCCCACTGACGTCGCGCTACTTCTATAATACTAATATCGCCTATATCTCGACAACTCAGTTACGCACCACCTAAAATGTCACTATATCACAGTCCATACGAACATTTCGTTCCCAGTCCTTTTATTCACACTGACCGAACTAAATTTGTTATGCACAACTCGCTATTAGTATATAGACTAGTATCCCGGGTAAAAACATTTTACCGGTTCACTTTCCCATTGAGTTACTGCCATCCCATGATTTTCCTATCAATATAGGGGTGACCGAAAATAAAATCACACAATCCAAAAGGTTAAGTATAGTTATATTAAGTTGTAAAGCTCCAAAAGTTGATCAAAAAAATGTATGGGATCGTCTGTGTACGACGTGCTGTTACGGAGATATCGTAGATCAAAGATTTTGATGACATTTAAAATACAACTTTTTACAGGATTTTACATTTTTACATTTCACATTTTAAATATTTTAAAAGCGATTAAGGAGAACTTTTCTCTTTTCTCTCTGCAATGAAAAATGTCAGCATAAGAAATATCCAGCAAAGGAAAAGAAGAGTCAGGACGCCGGGCTCTCTATTCATAAATTTGGAAGATTATTTGGAATATGACGTTTTTTTCTAGATGAAGGAAAAAGCGAAAATTTAGTCTTTTTGACATTTTTAATGATAATTTGTTTGCCTGAAATGTAAATTATGCAAACATGTCTTCATTCATTTTCTTTAAAAAGTTTCAGAATTTGAAAGGAACCTGGTTTATTAAGCTTTAATGAGAAATTCACAAAGTCGTTCACGTAAATTAAAAACAGTAATATTAAGCCTTACGGTACACCACAGATTATGTTTATGGAGAGACTTTTGTTAGGATAAGTTACATGCTGTTTTCGGTTAGATAATTTTTTAGAATATTGTATTATTTATAATCCCATAATGCTTAAGTTTTCAAAACAATATCTGATGATCAAACAGTGTCGGAATTCTATCATCTTTGAAATATTCTATACAATGGTATTTTTATTACAACCTTGTAATCTCATCAATTCCAATCGTATTATTCCTGCTTACGCTGCTAAAGTTATTGAATACAACTTTTTTAATGAAACGTAACTTCGACATCTGTTAGTATTGAGTGATTTCCCTTCAGGTATCCTTCAAAGTTGTGTTTGTTTTGGCAATTTTAATCTGCTAGATTATGACCTGCATTTGTATAGAAAGTATTAAATTCTTCTGCCTTTGTTATATCACATCATACAAAAGTATCCCGGGTAAAAACATTTTACCGGTTCACTTTCCCCATGAGTTCACACCACCCGTGCTTACCCTCTCTCTTACAATATGGCGGTGACAAAAAATAAAATCACAGAATGGTGAAGAATAGGTACCACTGAGTTGTACAGCTCGAAAACCTGATCAAGAAAATGTATGGGATCGCCTGTGTACGACTAACAGTTACGGAGATATCGACGATCAAAGATTCTGATGACGTCACACCCGTCCCCAAAAAGTTTAAGACCCAAATTTTTCGACACCCCATCGCCAATATCGCGTGCCCAATGTGACGTCAGTTATTCCCATTGGTTCTCGAGATATTTTCCCTTAAATATCGCGTTCTATTTAGGGTGCAATGCAATGTACCCTCTGACGTCGCGCTACTCTTATAATACTAATATCGCCTATATCTCGACAACTCAGTTACGCACGATCTAAAATGTCACTATATCACAGTCCATACGAACATTTCGTCCCCAGTCCTTTTATTCACACTGACCAAACTAAAAAGTGGATGCACAGTCGCTATTAGTATATAGACTAGTATCCCGGGTAAAAACATTTTACCGTGCCCTTCCTCTTTCAATATATAGTATCAATATATAAAAACATTTTACCGGTTCAATTTCCCCATGAGTTACTGACCCCAACCCCCGTGATTACCCTCTCTCTTACAATATGGCGGTGACGAAAAATATAATCACGCAATTCAAAAGAATAGGTATCACTAAGTTGTAGAGCTCGAAAACCTGATCAAGAAAATGTATGGGATTGCCTGTGTACGACTAACCGTGACTGAGATATAGTCGATCAAAGATTTTAATGACGTCATACCCGTCCCCAAAAAGTTTTAGACCCAAATTTTTCGACACCCCATCGCCAATATCGCGCGCCCAAAGTGACGTCAGTTATTCCTATTGGTTCTCGAGATATTTGCCCTTAAACGTCGCGTTCTATTTGGGGTGCAATGCAATGTACCCACTGACGTCGCGCTACTCCTATAATACTAATATCGCCGGTATCTCGACAACTCAGTTACGCACGACCTAAAATGTCACTATATCACAGTCCATACGAACATTTCGTTCCCAGTCCTTTTATTCACACTGACCAAACTAAAAAGTGGATGCACAACTCGCTATTAGTATATAGACTAGTATAGCGTGTAAAAACATTTTACAGGTTCATTTTCCCCATGAGTGTGCTCTTCCTCTTTCAAAATATTAGGACGACGAAAAATGAAATCACACAATCCAAAAGAATAAGTATCACTAAATTATAGAGCTGGAAAAGCTGATCAAGAAAATGTATGGGATCGTCTATCACAGTCCATACGAACATTTCGTTCCCAGTCCTTTTATTCACACTGACCAAACTAAAAAGTGGATGCACAACTCGCTATTAGTATATAGACTAGTATCCCGGGTGAAAATATTTTACCGGTTCACTTATCCCATGAGCTGCCCGGGTAAAATGTTTTTACCGATGCAATTCCCATTAAGTTGCAATCTACAGTACAACCCGAAAGAAACTTTCCGTGTTCGCATAAGTTAATTAGCTTTCACGAAGGTCGAAAGGGTTATCTTGATGTCCAATTTAATCGCATGTCAAAGAAACTGCATGGATTACAAAAGATTTTTAATAATGACTTCATATAACATAAATCTGTACACGAAAATCTTTTGTGGTTCTTCAGGAAAACATATTTTTCTTTATCTATAAAGACAATCTTTAATTATAAACTGAAGCAAAACTAAAATCATACCTCCTTGTCTATTTGTATGACACACCATTCTTTTACAGTTATTTTAACAACTTTTAACTAATATTAATATATAGCCTAGTATAGCGTGTAAAAACATTTTACAGGTTCATTTTACTCCCATGAGTTACTACCCCCACCACCCGTGCTCTTCCTCTTTCAAAATATAGGAGTGACGAAAAATAAAATCACACAATCCAAAAGAATACGTACCACTGAGTTTTCAAGATTTAATGCAAGTTTCAAACTTTCAGCATCTCATTTTAATTACAATCGCAGTTAGGTCAAGTTTAATATTTAATTCTATTGTCTGATCTCATAAGGTTTTACGTGTAGACATTGGAAACAATAGAAACATTACATTTCTATTTATTTCTGTTTTTGCACGAAAAGCACGTCACTACATTTTTAGCGGCCCCCCGCTATCATCATCAGGCATATTAAAAAAAGATGCCGAAAATAAAATCACAGAATTGCGAAGAATAAGTATCACTAAGTTGTAGAGCTCGAAAAGCTGATCAAAAAATGTATGGGATCATCTGTGTACGATGTACCATTACAGAGATATCGTCGATCAAAGAATATAACGACGTCACACCCGTCCCCAAAAATTTTCAGACCCAATTTTTTTTTTCGTCACCCTATCGCCAATATCGCGGACACCAAAAAACATCAGTTACTCCCATTGGTTTTCGAGATATTTGCCCTGTGCAAAAACACTGAAGACGCGTCATTTGCTACTACTATACTAATACTGAAAAAACGCTTCTCGCAGCATCGTGGTTTTACGCGCTGCTAGTTAGAAAATGACCGTGAAATTTCTTAAAATGTATCACTCTAAAATAAAAGTGGTATACACACTCGCTATTAGTATATAAGACTAGTAAATATCCCGGGTAAAAACATTTTACAGGTTGATTTTTCCCATTATTTGCCGCCCCCACCACCCGTGCTCTTCCTCTTTTACGTTGAATCTACTTGTGATGCAGGTGGTATAAATGCTTCCCTTTTCTGTATACTTGCAATTGATCTCTGTGGAAATGTTGTGCTAGGGATGGATTTTACAGGTAGATTAATGGTAGGTAAGACACCAGGTGCTCTCGTTGTTTTAGTCTCATTTCGAATTAAATGTTCCTCGAGATAATGCAGTTCGCAAGTGTACAAACTTCTTTTTTCAATCTGATTTTGCAAGCTCTTATCAACAACACGATCTCTGATAATGATATTCACAATTTTCTCCCTCCATTGCGAGCTATATTCGTCATCTCCAGTCGGTACACGAAAAAGGGATATTCCTTTACACTTTCTAGAAGTTGTACACCCAAAAATAGCACAGTTAGCACCAGGCATGTCTACATTTCCCCACTGATTTCCTTTTAAAAAAAATTTCAAACTTTCGCGCTATGCACTCAAAAGTAGCTTGGGAACGAATTTGATACGAAATTCATGATATAAAAAGAGACGGCCCGAATCGGGTCGAATTTCTTGTGACTATGTTTTAACATATATTTCGCCCTATAGGGAAATATATATTATGTCGCTAGACTGACTGGCACATAAAAACATAAGTATATGCGCATGCGATTACCTAAGTTAACACAAGGTTTCACCGTTTTGTCGGTATAAATTAGAATAATGTCAGAAAAGCAACTGATCATAGTGTCACGTTAAAAATTGAATTCGAAAAAAATGAATAATCTAAAAAGCAAAAGTTGAACGGGTTTCGTCAAATATATTAATGAAAACTTAAAACCTTGACACAACTTAGATACCGATCGACAACCGCTATGACGATCTAAATATTAAAGTGAAAAAGTATCAAAGATAACAAAAGATAAAATTTGAATGAGTTCGAAAAGTGTATATCCATGTGTATACGTTTACGTTTACCTTGAAAACATGTAAACCTTGGAAACATGTCCAAAAAATGTTAACGCTTATTTTATTTGTTACCGTTCGAAAAATCAGAAACGCAAAAAAACACATACAATGTTGCATAGAGCGACCGAAAGACCAACTCTTTATTCCCAACTTAAAATAATGACAAATTAATATACAAGACAAATTAAACCAAAAGTAAAGAATAAAGAACCAATTCAAACTCTATGAAATTCAAGTTAAAAAACATAAAGAATAACAAAACAAACCAAAAACAACCAGCCCAGGTCTCTCTAGAGTGGAAGTTGTGCTAATGAATATCCAGAAAGCTTCATACATCATCCAATACCAATCATTACCCTGTACTAATATAATGCACTATAAAACTACTTAGTAAATGAATTACCTTTTCAAAAGCTTTTTCTTTCAAGTTTCAGTTCAGTAAACACTATCACTGACTTCTTTAAAGATCAAGAGTGGAGCTTCTTCTTGTTCTCCATCAAATGGTTCTAACATATCAAGTAGTAAGTTCTTAAATATAAAGAAGTTTAAAAGTTTCCAGGGCGAACAATAAAAACTGAAGTTGCGACATCGAAAAAAGGCGCTAAAGTGAAAGACAATCGCCTACGAAATCAACGCATTACTTACGGAGGTAAATAAAGTACAACTGTTGATATCTGAAACGAAGAGTGCCATCAATTTGAAGTTGAAACATGGAGGAATTGTTGCGAAACATTTTCCCGGAAGCTATCATTTTAAACGAAGACTTTTCAGTGGAAACTGGACAGACAAATGATGACGATAATACCAACGCTTGTGGTAAATGTTCCCGAAAGTTTAATACAACGGCGTGGGTTGAACCAGCATATGCGTTTTTTCTCCCAAAATAATGCTACCACGGAATCTGAAGATAACCTGTTAAATTCAACTCAAATGACTACGAATCCTTCGACTCAAACACAAGTTATTCATGTCCTGAGCTGGGAGAACCTGTCGAAAGAGGACGTAATCCAAGTTGTGAACGCAGCATACGAAGTGTGTGTGAAATGGAAACGGAATCTTTTCATGCTTCCATCTGGAATGGTTGGTCAGAATTACATTGACGAATGCACCCGTTTAATCCATGAGTGGGTAAATAACCCTCCTTTGCAAGGTATCGCTTTAGAAGCACTCATGATCATGCCGTCGTTACTTCGTTACTTTTGGATCGAATCCAAAAGAATACTCCAGATCTCTGACGAGAATCTTAAACATCTTCAACAAAAACATCCTGAAGTAGAAGAACAAAATGACGAATATCTACTGAATGGTCCAGAGCAGTTCATTGGTGAATATGCATATGAAAAAATGGCATGTGAAGTAAAAGGAGCTGCAGGGCCATCTTCAATGGATGCCGATGGCTGGAGGCGAATTCAAACGTCATCTTCTTTTGGGGCAGACAGTCAGAATCTGTGTGATGCTTTAGCGAAAATGGCACGTAATCTTTGTTTTGAAAGGAACATAGCAGATGATGGATCCCTTTTGTGGCATGCAGACTTATTCCTCTAGACAAAAATCCTGGTTTACGTCCAATTGGAATTGGCGAGATTATTCGAAGAATCATTGGAAAGGCGGTTACTACAATCCTGAAAAAGAACATCATGAGTAGTGTCGGTGACCTTTAACTATGCGGTGATCAACGGTCGGGGTGTGAAGCTGTTGTTCATGCCTTTGGTTCGATATTCGAAGAAGATGATTGTGACAGAATCCTACTTATCGACGCTGATAATGCTTTCAATCGAATCAACAGAAAGATGATGCTACAAAATGTAAAACTAATATGCCCTGAAATCGCAACATATGTCTACAACACCTACAGCATAAAAGGT
Organism: Turritopsis rubra; assembly: GCA_039566895.2. Classification (NCBI taxonomy): domain Eukaryota; kingdom Metazoa; phylum Cnidaria; class Hydrozoa; order Anthoathecata; family Oceaniidae; genus Turritopsis; species Turritopsis rubra. Next base: position 8,592,466 of record CM077626.1, on the reverse strand, counting down.
TATTCGTAACAGGAGGGATGGAAATAACATCTTCAGAAGGTACCACGCAAGGTGATCCGGTAGCTATGCCTTTGTATGCCATGGCAACAACCCCTTTGCTCGAGAACATCAAAACGAAAAACACTAAAAATGCAGCCTATGCGGATGATCTTAGTAGCGGTGGGAAATTGAAAGCTCTTCGAATATTGTGGACAAAGTTAATTCGAACGGGACCAAAGCTAGGATACTTTCCAAAACCAACTAAGTAAGTAAGTAATCATTTATTTAGTTTCTAACTCTCATACTTACAATTACAATGAAAGAAAGAATAACTAGGAGACCACTCCATATAGAAAATTCTAGTCAAAGGGAGTGGCCACCTAAAAAAAAAAAAAAGTGATAAAAATGATAATAACATATGTAATAAGTTTTCGTCAATTAGTCAATATATTGAGAAATAAGATACGATTTAGTTAAGACTTTTAATTTTGGAAATGTAAGCACAGATAAGTCGTCAAGTTGAAGATGGTTTTGAATGAGATTCCATTGGTAGATCGACTGATATTGGATGGAGAATTTACCAAATGAGAAAGTCTTGAACGGGTGTTGAACTAAAGAACCTACGTTCCTTCCGCGAGTATTATAATTCAAATCAGAGCGTTTAAAAATCAAATTGTTGCGAATGACTTGGGGGAGTTTATCATTAAGAACCTTGTGTATAAAAGATATATTTAAAAATTTTACAATGTCAAAAAGCTTAAGGAGACCTAATTTCCGAAACAGAGGGGATGTATGAGCTAGCCAGTAAGCATTACAAATAGTACGTATTGCACATTTTTGTAGCAGAAAGATACGCTTTGTGACTAGGTTTTCCCTTTGACCCCAAACCTGACAAGCATAAACCATATGTGAATAAAAGATAGCATAATAGACAGAAATTAAAAGAGGTTGTGGCATAAAGTGACGAAGTTTTGCTAAAGCTCCATTTGCTCTTCTTAGTTTGTAAGATAGCTTGTTGACATGCACAGACCAGTTCAAATTTTCATCTATATGGATTCCAAGATATTTAATGGAAGAACCCTTAGACATTTTTTTACCGTCAGTCTTAATACACAAATTAAAATCAATATTACGACGCTTGTGTTTAAACAAAACATGTTCTGTCTTAGTTACATTAAGAGAGATTTTGTTTGCATTTAACCAGTGCATCAAGAGTTGTTGACCCTCTTAGCGAGTTGTTTTATATTTTTACTACAATTTAACATATTTGTATCATCGGCAAAATGGAATACAGAAGAAAATCTAACTGCAGTATGCATGTCGTTGATATAAATTAAAAACAATAAGGGTCCCAGCACTGAACCTTGAGGAACTCCATGAAGAATGGGAGAAATATTTGAACTTTGACCTCCAATACAAACGAATTGTTTTCTATCAGTTAAAAAGGAATGAAACCAATTTAACGCATTACCTCTGATACCATAATGATTCAGCTTAGCAAGTAGTATTGAATGATCCACTGTTTCAAACGCTTTTTGTAAGTCTAAAAATATCCCAAATGCAACTTCCCCATTATCCAGCGCTTTTAAAATTGTTTCAGTAATGTTAATCAGGGACAAAGTTGTTGAATGGTTCTTACGGAATCCAAATTGCAATGGGTACAACGTTTGATGAAATTGAAAAAAAGAAATTATGCGCTTATACATTAACTTTTGAAATATCTTATCTATATTAGATAATAGGGAAATTGGGCGGTAATTTTTGACTTCCAAGGGCGAATGTTTTTTGAATACTGGAATAACCTTAGCAAGTTTTAGTGCAGTTGGGTAGGTACCAGAGGTAAAGGAAAGATTGATTAAAGAGGAAAGGGGAGTACACAATTCAAATTTCAGTAAATTCAAGATTTGATGTGGAATACTGCAAGGTCCAGATGCTTTGTGACCATTTAAGCTAGTAATGCAATTAAAAACTTCCACAGGTGATGTGGGAGATAAAAATATAGAGTTTTGATTAGCATTGAATAGATAATTCTGAAAGTATTTGGATGTATAAGGAATCTTTTCTCGAATAGATGTAGATATACTCCCAAAATAATTGTTAAAGGCATCAGCGATTAGTTTTTGATTGGATGTTAGGTTATTGTTGATAATTAATGAAAGACATTTATTTTTGTTTCTGGTATTGCTTGAGATTAGGTCTCGAATGCCTTTCCACATTTTCCGCAAATTTTTCTTATTCAAATTAAAAAAGTTTGAGAAATAATTTCGTTTACTTGTCCTAATAAGCCTCACAATAAGATTACGATAAACTTTATACTCCTATAATTTAGTAGGTTTTTCTAGAGGGTCTTTGCATTTCAGAAATATTTGGAATAGTTTATTTCGATGGTGGATTGATGAAAGGATACCTCTAGTTATCCAGGGTTTATAACCTTTCTTTTTTAGTTTATTGCTAATTCTTTTAATAGGTACCTTTTACCTTGTAATATTTGTAAAAATTGGATTCATCCAGCGTGTAATTATTTAAGTTGCCAAGATGTTGATCATGTGTGTGAGGTTTGGCATTGCGCAGTCTGTAATTCAAACTTATTTCCATATTCACTCGTGAAAACAAAGAAACCTGCTATTCCTTCCAAGCACGTTCAAGTTGAATTGAATTCATTATCGTCGACAAATGTTAACACACCAAATTGCAAGTATTATGACCCCGAAGAATTTGTTGAAACTTGTAAGTATTTTTCTTCTCATATTTCTTTTCTACATCTAAATATCGCCAGTTTAAGTCTTCATTTTGATACATTTTGTACTCTCTTAAAGGATCTTTCTCATAACTTTAAGGTTATAGGCATTACTGAAACTAAGTTTACTCGTTTTGTTCCTGTTTTTGAAAACTTTTCCATTGCGAATTACACATGTGAACATACTCCATCTGAATGAAATTCAGGTGGTGCGTTATTATATATTTCAAATTCTCTTGATTATAAAATCAGAACTGACCTTTCAGCCGGATTTTATAAGTGCAAAGAACTTGAGTCAGTATTCATTGAACTTTGTTTGAAATCTAAACTTGCGTAGACAGTAGATGAAAAAAAAAAACAACAACGAAAAACACGGACGGTTTTAAAGGAATTCTATGCTTACGCAGAAATCCAATGAAAAAAAATGGAAACAGAGCTTCCGCAGAAATCTAATTAAAATAAAATTTAACTTTAAATAAAATTTCAAGTTAATATTTTTTGTCATAACGTAAATATGACGTAATTATGACGTCATAACTCGAACTTTAAATAACTCGAGAAAAATAACTCTAGAATTACCTGCCTCATATAACCGTTTCATATTGAATTATAATTTTTGAAGAATCTTTGGTAAGGGGTCGGTTACACGTACACGTCGGCGTGAAGTTTCACACCGACTTTTTTTTTAGGTTACAAGTGCATTTCACGACGGTGTGAAACAGCTACACTACAGTCTTGCAGCATCATAAATATTATGTTCAAGTTAAGAAACATTCTTTTTCTCTTTTAATAACCAGATGATGGTAACAAGGAGTTAACAGTTTTGCTATCTTCTTCAAGTAATGTTTTAACTATACGACCCTGTTATTATTTTAACTTCATGCAGTTTTGTTAATTAATTTAAGCAATGAGGTATTCCATGACAAGAAATATTGCATTGTCTAGATATCGTCGGGCAAGGCTGAGGTTCGTAACAATTTTGATTAACACAAGTCAAAAGTGATAAGAGGGTTTTCATACAACGAAACATGTGTTGTTAACTACACCTAGTAACTACATCAGTATAACAACGTTCTGTACATATTTCACAATTTGTTTCATTCAAAATACAGCTAATCCCATACAGGTACCCTTGTATACATTCTACATACTACATTCTACATACTACATTCTACATGCATTCTACATGCAAACTGTATTAATTTCCGGCGTGAAAAATATTTGTGAATACACGGTTGTTTTTAGTGAATTTCACTCCGGCGTGAAATTTCACTTCACCTTTAACGTGTAACCAGTTATAATAGCAGACAGGAATGAATTCACACCGGCGTGAAGTTCGCACCGGCGTGAAGTTCGCACCGGCGTGAAGTTCGCACTGGCGTGAAACTTTACGTGTAACGTACCCCTAAGAAAGTCAAAAAGATGTTAACTTTTTCTTGCAAATGAAATACTTTGAACAGGAAAAGTATTTACTAACTGCGTAAGCAAAAAGCAGCGAGCGTAAGCTGGAGTTCATTTGGCAAGATCAAATATGTATTATTACGTCATGGAAAGGTCTTTATACCAAATTTGTTGATCATTCATTAATTAACTAAACTTTTCGTACGTTTTTAATTTCAGAAAACAATTTCTCTGTAAATTTTATTATTTTTATACCATTCCCTTTTGTTAAAGGTTTTAAAGATTTGTCTGAAACCTTTCTATCCAAATATTTTAGTGCATGGATCGTGCAATGGACCATGATCTGAAGGAACCATGCTGAAGATGTTGATCGCGCAATGGGTCCGGTGTAACCGTCAAAAAGTACTCCCTGAAAAAAAGTACTCCCGGAGTCTTTTTTAACTGGGAAATAAGCACTCCCCCAGTCTTTTTTCTCCAGAAAATAAGCACTCCCTCTGGGTAAAAATAACTCCCCTTTGTTTCATTGGGGAGTGATTTTTTTCCTGAAAGAAGCCCTTCCATTGGGAATATGGCTATCGAATGTTTTGATTATTATAATATAATAAACTTCAAAGACGAAACTGTGTGAAAAGTAGTAGAAATGTCGAACCAACAACGACAACACGTGGATCTGAAAGCGTTGACAAATTTGTAAGAAGTAAAACCTATCCACCAGAAATAGCGAAAGATAAAGGTAAAAAAGCAAATTTCAGAAGAGCCTGTAAAAACTTCACCCTTTTTAATGGAGAATTGATGTACAAATGTAAACGAAGGGTTGTATTTGAAAAAGAAAGAAGAAAGACAATTATTCATGATGTACATGAAGGTATCAGAGAACATTTAATGGCTAAAGCATTGGCAGCTCATCGTGGCCGTGAATCTACATACCAAAAACTTTCTGAACCATTTTTCTAGTATGGCATGATCGAAGACATTAAGGACTATATCAAAGCTTGTAAAAATTGCCAACATTAAGGGAAAATTTTTAAAACAATCAGCCCAGAGCTACAAAGTATCCCCATGCCTAATGAAGTAATGAAGCAAATTGGCATAAATTTATGCACTCTCCCTGAAGTTGATGGGTTTAAACACTTAATAGTCTGCATAGACTACTTTTCGAAATGGTCCGAAGCCAAAGCTGTGAAGGACAAAACTGCACCAACAGTTGCAAATTTTTTATATGAAATCATATGCAGGCATGGCTGTATAAAAATACAAATTAATGACCTAGGCAAAGAGTTTGTCAATGAAATGATTCGGCAAAAATGTATTTCAGTGAAGTTAGCCTTACTGCTAAGAAAAAGTTACCTCATCTATGTTGACTCTGTCTACTTTGTCTAAAAGGGGAGTGGATATTTCCCAAAGGAGTACTTTTTTCCTGGTAAATAAATACTCCCAGGAGTCATCTTTTCCCAGGAAATAATGACTGGGGAGTGCTTATTTCGCAGTAAATATGTACTGGGGAGTGCTTTTTCACGGGAGTATAAATTTATGGTGACACCGGAACAGAACAGAACAGACGGTTGTAAGGATAGATCGTACAACAGACCGAGCTCAGAGAGGACCGTAACTATTGAGATATGGATTGTGCAGTACTCTATGACCGAAAGAGATTGTAGAAGACGCGACATTTCTGACGTTTCGTAGAAAAAGAAGTTTCTTTTCGGTTCCGGTATTAAGAAGTGGGAGAGAGCGTTTACGCAGCGAGGGAGGACTATTTAGGAGACTACGCCCAATTCATTTATTCACTGCGATTCAGAAACGTACACGTACAGTAAACTTACACCACTAATCAACGTTTTAAGTTTTTATTTTATATCAATTCAAATTATGAGCCGATTGGAACGAAACGACAATTGTAACCGGAACGACCAAAAACAAGCAACAACCTTCAATTCCATCAAAATGGTATTACTCACGTTAGACGAACAGCACGAAAAGAGAAACGAACATAGCAGGCAATGGCAATTCTTAACCTTCGGGGTATCTCAATTGGGTCAAAGAATATATTTCTTCCGAAGTGGGAGTTTTGTACATCCGGAGTGCCGTTTTTTTCATAACAAATTTTCACGTCATTACACGGATTATCTAAAGGACTTCAAAGAAGTTATATTCCTAACGCAATAAATTCCTAGTGGCTGACGCTAAACTGATCAAATCGATCTCAAGATCAGACTCGAAAGAACTATTCCTTTACATGCCTGCATATAACACAAAGCACGATGTACGTCCTGTCTCGATCAAATACAAATATTCTCCATAAGATCTGCTTCATTGTCCTATGTTGTCAGGGAGGGAAATGCTATTAAGGAATGGATAAGAATTAAAGAAACCATAGAAAAGTAGAACCGAATCACTGATATTAGTCAAACCAATATTTACCAATATTCGTAACGCGACATTTACCACCTTTGCACTGAAACCATGTATTGATTGTATTAATGTAGACTAGTGTAAAGTGGTTGGCTGATGCTGTTACAGATTTATGAATTATGTAATGGTTCAGTGAGCATCTTGAAAGATGATAGTGAAAGATGGAAAGATAGACTAGAGAGCTTGAGCAACACAAATTCTACGACTTCTCAAAAGAATTCTTAATTTATTAACGCTTACTGATTTCAAACCGATTGGCACATATTTCCATCGCAGAATTTGTGTTGCTCAAACAGCCTAATGTTTGCTTGTCTTGGCGGACAAATGTACACGTACGGTAAAATGTTTAGCGTTTCTCCTGAAATACAAGCTATCATCAACGCCACTGTCCACAGGCAGAGCTTCGTCTTCTTGGACAAGCTAAACGTGTTGCTGAAGAAGTATGCGAAAACAGCTTGGCAAACCTAAAGAAGTAGAAAAAGCTAGATAGCTACTGATTTTGTGCAAGACCATTGTCTTTGTCCTTCTGGAGCCAGGGTAAATATTTGTCATCAGTTAACCAACTATCTTGAGGTTTACATTTATATTTAGGCATCTGAAAATCAAGTTATACTATACAATACATATAAAAAAAGTCAAATGTAGAAGTAGAAAAGGGATCATTAATTCTAATTTATGAAACATTAAAATACTGTAATGATATTTGAACACAAACAAAGAAACGTTTGGTGATTTGTAACCAGTTTAAATGTCTTTAAATGTGTTTAAATATCTTATTATATAATTCCAATAGTCTGATTGTTATGATGATATGAATACATACTTCATGGAAAGGCTATTTTTACATGCAAATTCAAATCCACAAGCCATACTCTTTATTTCACGAATTGGTCCTATTATTCAATAAATTGAGATCAGTCTTTCATTTCATTAATAATGACGAAGGGAAGCTATTGATCTTCACCAGGTGTTGTTTATAACTTATAAATGTTTCTAGCTTCTTTATTCAGAATATATATTTTCAAGAATCTGAATTACCATGCCGTTCTTTCTGCAACCGATGTCTTCTGGTTGTAAATACTCCTATTTGTAAATGACGTCACTGCTGCTTTTCGCCCTGTTTTCAAATTTAATGATAACGACCTTTATATTTTTTTTCCAAATGGGGCATTACCTCAGGGAAAATTTATTTTACTGTTATCATGCTAAATTACTTAATAATTATCAAGATTAACAGAAAGGGTTCTGTTTGAACTTACATTGTGGATAGGTGCTGTAAAGAGGTTCTACACCGTACGTTAAATCATCTTGACAATAAAAAGTACGATGTCCCATTATGTCCTTAAAGATTCCAGGCAACAGATCGTGCTGAGAAGGGTGTTGTAGATTCTAATTTAAAAAAATATTATATATTGTGGCTTGCCAACTAGCTCATGCTTACGCAACCTTATTGTGGCTGGAGATAAATAAAATTAAATTTTTATCAACATAACATCGGAGCAGCCAGATAAATCTAGAAACAACCATTTACTTCCCAATCACAATATACAAAATTTTCTTTTGGTTTTACCATTTTAACCGACATTCAGTGGTGATCAAATTGATGTCGTCCTGCTAAGCGAATAATTTCTTCGATGATCTTGATCCACGAAGATATAGCAGCTGGCTTTTCAGCAAACTGAAATTCAGTCGACAACGGATCCAGTTTTTAACTTTCGACAAGTTTTTATTTCTTTTTTCTGGAACTTTGTTTAGCCAGGCGGTTGAAGGAGGTGGAGCATTCACGTGACATACCTCCAAAGCAAGTGAATACTAAGGGAGTGAACGTGCCTTGGTCGACCTGATTGACTCGTCTGTTGTATGCTCCCTTTGTATGTTGCTCGTTATTTCTGTGTGCAGCACTAAGTGATTGGGATCATGCGCTTGCTTCTGCTTTATATGGCACATGATTATTTATTAAGTGCTATTTTACATTCTAAAAAAAGTTATTCTGTTCTTGAACGATCATGCGCTTGCTTCTGCTCTATATGGTTTTTTTCTTTTTAGATTAAAAAAATTGATATAAATAAAATTTATGACGAAGGAGAATGAATGTGCTAATCATGGTTTTACATCATATGTTACATTGGGAAATCTTTTGGCGAATTCATAGAAGAATGACACTTCGGTTGTATCCTTAGCAGGTATTATCTTTTTAGCATTCACATTTTAAATCACATTTGATTAAACACCTTTACGTCAAAGTACGCAACTTGTCCACGTACCCAAAAACCTCGTGCTGCTACATCTACTTCATCAGATCGAATTGTAGATAATGGCAGATCTTCACCTGTCAACTCTTGCCGGATTGGTTCTGTTGCAACATCTCTGCAGCTTTCAGAAAGCAGGTCAGCTGTGAAATCTCTGACCTCATTGTGGCAAATGGAGATAAATCCACCTTTTGGACAGGAAAGTACATGATCAAGCTTGAATGGAGCTCCACAAACGCATCATGAGGGAAGACGCTTCAGCGGTATATTATAACGAATATCCATCGATCGTGATGTGACTTTATCTGTTACTGCAGCTTGTATGTTTTTTTAATTACTCCTCATTCTGTTTCATTTTCTCGATTTTCAAATCCTCTGAGCTCAGCATTTATCTTTTCGGTGCACTCGAGGAGTTGAGTTGTGGCATTGATAAAGTAGGACGGAAGCATCTGCGTATTGAAGACAGAAACATGATGTAAGTTCTTTCATTTCGGCTACGTAAATATTGAATAGGACCGGATCTATGCACCTTGTGGTACACCATGTGTGACGTTAAGGTATTCAGATCGTTGATCATGAATTAGTACAAATTGTTTGCTGTCTAACAGAGAGCTCAAAAATGTTTGCAGTGTATTCCTTGCCAATGTGGAATTTATGAAGCTTTTGTAGGAGTGTCTTATAATAAAAGCTTTTGAATAATCTGCCATTATTGACAATTTGATTTCACCCTTGTTCATTGCTTTCAGAATATTAAGTTTGATAAGTGTAGTGACTGTTGAGTGACCTTTGCGGAAACCAGACTGTTGTCCAGCAAAATTTTTGGGACTTTTGGAACTGTGACGTCATGTCATGACGTCAGCAAAATCTTTGAACAGCGATATCTCGGTTACAGTTTGTCGTAGGGATATGATCCCACACATTTTTTGATCAGCTTTTCGAGCTCTCACATATAGTACGTAGTACATTAAGCACAGATGATTCACTCAGTAAAGTGTAGTTCCGTTTCATTATCATTCTTTCTCCTGCTTCTCTAGGCTTTCAATATTTGGCTTGCCAACTTAGCAAGTAGCTCTTGCTTACGCAAACCTTAATATAATGATCAGAACCGGCAGAATTGTACACCGCGAGAGAAGTTTTTCCGTCCAGTCTCCGTTGTTACGAATGGGTAAACGAGACAAAGGATCAATTAGAAATTGTGCGGGAAAAAATATCAACAAACATGGAAGAATTTTAGATAAAGAAAGAAGTCATCGTGTGTTTCCCATGCCAAGTTGAAGTTTCTTGGCAAAAGCATTTCAAATCAGTTTATTTGTTAAGACCATCACATCACATCATCATTTTTTTTAAGGCTGAAGAAAGCGATGCTTCGGTTTACCGTCATTTCGGAAACAACAAAATAATATTATGTGGTGTGGTAAATTTTCATTTTCTTCGCGCGGATTTATTTTCGCGAATTTGTTCTCTGGGGATTTTTCGCGAATTTTACTTTTTATATTTTGTCATTCAATCCATTTCTGTCAATACACAACCATACAGTTGGGAAACATAAGAGCTCATTTCAAGCATATTCATATCATAAGTCTTTTTTAGTATGATATTTTTTTTTTTTTTAAATTGACCAAAAACATTAATTTTTTCTTTTCCTAACATCAAATGGTCTGAAAGCCAATTAAATCCTCTAAATAATACAATTTACAGAATTAAAAAATGTTAACTTGTTCAGAAGATATAATAAATCACATTCCAAAAAATTGCATTTTTTATACGTTTCGACTTTCTGTCTCAATACCGCTGAACGAATAAACTCATTGATATATATATATATATATATATATATACATATGCTAAGAAAATTCAGGTGATACCTAATTTGACAGCTGATCAACAAAAATGTATAGGATCACATATTTACTGTGACGAGCTGTTACTGGGATATCATTGATTAAATAATTTACTGACATCATGATATGTGACATAGTTCCCCTGTTTTATGTCACATGCACATGCCTTGTGAACGATGTGGGCCTCAAGTGAGGTCATTTAGTTCCAACAGTTATAGAGAGATATTTGGCCCTTAAATATTGCATTCTTTTTTAAGGTTACGAAAGATGTTCTCCCTTTGTGCAGACTGACGTCAGTGTTTCTCATGACATCATGAGACTCGATTAGACTCTAAACAGCAGCAATTACATCAGAGCAATTTAGCAATCTAAGTGCCACACTTTTTCACACAGAAATCATTAATAGTTCCATCTAAAGAATTCCCTTAGAGAAGCATACTATATATATATATATATATAGTTGTTTGGAGGTTGACAAATTAAATACTCATTTGTACACGACACTGTGTTTCATGGTATTAACCAATCTTCAGGTATACATTTTTAACTAAAATGATACAATATAAATAACAAATTTAATACATACATACAGAAAAAAATCGCAAACAAATTTTTGAAAAGTTCAATCCATGCTATCTGATTTCACATTGCTTAATAAATACTTGTTTTGATGTCTACGTTTAGATACAAGTTCATTTCTTTTATTCAATAAATCACCATCAGTAAATTTATTAATTATAAATAACTTCTCGCTTAAACACAATATACATGACTTTGATCGTAATGGACTTTTAATTGTTTTCAATATGCTCCATTTTAATAATGGCTCTTTACTATCGTCTTTCAACTCCCAAATGTATTTAGAAAGTTCTGTTTCTTTGGAATATTTCTATTTTTAAAAGATTTGACATGGTTTCGATACCGGTCCTTAAAAGGTGTTTCCGCTAATCCGATATAAACTTTCTTTTCCTGATCTTTGTCGTTCGATATATCTGCTCTGTAAACTATTTTTGGCGTTAGGCATTTGTTTTCAAGAGGACATGTGATCTTTTTTCTGCAATTACAACCGTATACTTCTTCATCTTTTTTGCTTAGTAACGCTTTGTTATGACATGATATTATAGAAGAGATGTTTCTCATACAATTGTAACTGATCTTAACTGTATTACGATTGAATATTTTATGCAGTGCATTTTGCTTTGGAAAATGTTTATTTAACAATTTAAAAAATATTCTACCAATGTTGGTTTTCACATTTGCTGAGTAAGGAGGATTGAACCAGATTATTTTACGTTTGCGTTTTCTTTCTTCTTCTTCATCTTCGTTTCGAGCTACATGTATATTGTAAGTAAGCACTTCATTGAAGCCACTGGCTTTTAATGCCTTTTCATAGGTCGGAATGGCGTTGTTAAAGATGTTTTCATTTGAAGAAATATCAGAAATACGTTTGTTGATAGATTTAGGTATTTCTTTAATAATGTTTGGAGGATGGTTGGATTAACGGTTGATATAAATTGGTTCGTTGTTAGGTTTGCGGTAAGGTTTATACGTACCGTCTTTGATATTAAGTTGTACATCTAGATAGTTTACTGTGTTAAGGTTGATATCAATAGTAATCATTAGATTGCATTCTTTAAATAGTTTAACTATCTGTTTTTTCTTCCGTTCTTTTTGGGGTCCAGATAAATTTCGAAATAAACCTAACCCATCGTCTCTATACAAACCGATGTCTTCTTTATTGATAATACTAGAAAGTTTCTTTAAAATATAGGAACCGACTAACTCGCAGACTTCAGCGCCATCAAAGCATCCCATTGGAACGTCAAAATTCTCATTGCCAGATTTTTTTACCCACGGTTCGCTGTTCAAGAAAAGGAGAGTCTTTCTTGCTTGCATGATAATAGATATGTCATCGTTAGAGATCTCACAGACTGATTTTGCAAAGTTTAACGAGTCTTTGAAAAGTTTTTCTGAAATTGAAGGGTAGAAACTTTCAATATCAAACATTATAAACAAGCATTCGTCTTTTCTTTCAATGGCTTTAAACCATTCTAATACCGATGTTGTATTCTTCCATTGGTTTATTTTAAATTTATCTAAAATTTTCTTGTTTATGATGTCTAATATTTGTTTGCTCATTTTTCCAATATCAGTTTTTGATGGATTGATCAATCGGCAAGATATTGTGTTAGGGAATCCTTCTTTGTGGTCTTTGATTGTGAGGTAAGTTTCTGATTCCTGTAATTTTTCAACTCTATCCAGGATTTTCAATTTAGTAACAATACTTTTTGTTTCGCCATTAATTACTTTTACTTTGTCGTTTGTGCTTTTACGGTATGTTTTCGTGACGTTTTCTTGAAGTAATTTATTGTATTCAGTTGAAGTGAGTCTGTAAATGTTACGTAACTTATCAGCATTTATAAATAAATCTGAAGTGTTTCGAATTTCTTTTAGATCATCTTCTAACTTTTGTTGGAACTCGTTCTTTACTTTTCTAAATTCAAGATTTTTCACCATCATCATCATATCGTATTCAAAGTTTGATAGCTGTTCGACAAGTGGTGGACACTTTCTCGAAGGAAAACCATAAGTTGTATTTGTACTGCTTTCTAGTTTTCCCATAAATTGAAGACATTTCCATCTCATTCGTTTTAATAAGTTTTCTGTTTTCTGTATCAGTTGTAATTTAAATTCATCCTTTTTAGGTAAAGGGATATTCTTTGTGGAGTATTCAATATTGAATGTTTCCATGTTTATAAAATCATTTGGCTAAAGTGCTCTACTTATAGTAAATATAAGGGGCGAATATGTATATATATATATATATATATATATATATATACGGCTGAAATAAAAGTGTACATGATTTGTAAATTTGGTTTTATTTTTTATTTTCCTTTTTTATTCTCTTTTTTATTTTCCTTTTTATTCTCTTTTTTATTTTCCTTTTTATTCTCTTTTATTTCCGTTTTTATACTTCAAGGATTTGTAAATATTCACTTTTGGAAATTTATAGGGTGGGCTGGCTGAAATGGGTCACTTTTTTCCCAAATCCTCTTAGCCAGGTAAATGCTGCAGGCTTATGGATAGCCAATTAACAAAGTTATTTCAAAGTATTTTGTAAAACCCTCAGATTTCAGAAATTGACCCTTTAAATCCGTTCCTCTTAGCCTACATTTTGAATAAGGTCTTCATAATGATAATCAATTATAATGATATAGCTGCCCGAGTAAAACATTTTTATAACGATTCATTTCCCAGTACATTGCAGTCCACCCAACCATTATTTAGAAAAAGAACTTGTGAATTAAAAACCCTCAGTAGTTTACTTTACTTTACTTCTGTAGCCTGTATCATAGAGACTAACCTTAACAACATAACTGAAGCGTAAATATGATCATATCTCTTCTTATATGTCTACATCTTTTCGTTTCTTAACCACTTTTCTAATCTAAACCATTATATGCTTTTTGACATCTTCCCTTTTTATAGCGTCAACAAATAGAAATGTAAACATTTGGTGCAATGGTTTCCCCTTATACTAATACGGATACGGATAAAAAAACGTTGCCGCATTTGTCTCTAAAACAAATTTGATGTTTTTAGGACTCTTAACCAGGGTTAAAGCAATTATCGTATTAATATATAGACAACCTCTGAAAATAAGGGTAAATTACAGGACCCCCTGAACAGATTAGCAAAGAGTATACTTATTTGTCTCAGTTTCATGATTATATCACAATTTGCAGAATCATCCTAATCATCCTATTGTCTTTTTAATGACAGAAGTTTGATGATGATTTTTTTTTTTTTTTTTTTTTTTTTTTTTTTTTCATGCTTCCACAGAAGAAAGTGAACAATCAACAGAAAATACTTGGAAAATACTATTTTGTTGCTCTTGATAATAAATGAGCACTACAATTCATCTCTATAATTCTGCTGCATGAAGAGACAATGGATTAAAAATTCAATTTCTATAACTTCCGATAACAAGTTGGACAATCTCAAACACAAACACCATGATAGAAAATAAAATAGGTGAAAACATAAGATGTAATGACAACAAAGGCATTGACGCATTTGACTTGGTGACTCCTAAAAATAAAGAACCTTGTGATGAACTTCAAGAGAGCATTGAAAACACTGCTTCCGAAGTAAAGCAACTTGAACACAATGAATTTAACAAGATTGAAAATGTTGACATACAAAACGAAGCACTTGTTGGTAGTGTTATTCAATCGACTAATAAGATGGAGCAGGCTGAAAATAGTGACTTGATAGAGATCAAAAATGAAACTAAGATACAAGAGCTATCTTCTGTTGGTGATTCAACTTTGTCAACTCAGAAGGTGGAAAATTTATTTGAAAACTCTAATGAGATAGAAAATGAAAATGATGATTTACTGGACAGAGTTCAAAAGACACTAAATGAAGAGGAGGCTTTTTATGAAGATAATCTACTTTCAGAAAACCAGGAAAACAAATCTGAGGACAGAAAAGACAGTGAAAGTGAGACGGAAAGGGAACATGCTTCACAGGATAGATCTAAAAACAAGTCAACAATGGAGGAGCATTCTTGTGAAGATCACATACATTCTGATGACCAAGAAGACAAATCAGAAGAAGAAGAAGGCAAGGATAGAGAAGATAGTGAAAGCGAGGCAGAAAATAAACAACTTGTTAATGATGAAGAAGAAGATATGTTGTTAGTTAAACCAGCCCAAAGGAAAGAAAGAAGATCGAAAACTGTGAGTAGGCCTGTAAAAGTTTTGAACGCTTTCAGATTAAAAATGTAATTTGAAAGTTTTTGTTTGCTAAAGATTGTTTGAGATATTTGTAAGGGAATACTGTTGTCTAGTGAATTAGGTAATCTCTTCAGCGTAGTATTTTTGTCTTATTTTAACTATTTTTTGCATTTTTCAGATTTCAAAGCAATTGATGAAAGAAACAAAAAGTGAACAACAAAGGTTGATGAGAGGTTGGGTTTTTTATACAAAAGATTTTCGTGGACAGTTTTACAATTTTTTGTGTTCAACTCGCTTTGTTTCGACATGCTATTGAACTGAACATGAAATCTCACATTAAATAAACAAAATCAACTGTTAACTACTAAAGATACTGACTCCTCGAGAAAGCTTATTATCTTAAATGGACATGTGTATCTTTCAGGTTATACAGTAATAACCATGGGACGCTTACAGATGCATTTTCTCTTTCTTGCTACTTGTCCATTCAGATTTTTCTTTTTTAAAATGACTATGATGGTTTTAATTGAACGTCTATTTAGAAAAATCTGTTCAAATCCCTTACCATACTCCAACTTGCAAACCTTTAAAAGAATTTCTGCAACGTGTACCACAACTTGAAAAAAAATCAAAGAGGTAGATTTAGAGTTGTTTTACAAAAGAATAGTGTGTTATATACAAACTTTGTACATGTTTTTGCCATTCCAGTTACTACTGTTTTGTTCTTACATGAACCACGTTATGTCAGTATTTTAGCCGACAAGAATTCTAAAAGGTTTTCTCTTGATGGCATCTTCAAAAGCAGACCAAGCCTTAGTCAACCGGATGTTGTTGAAATCAACCTTGATGAAGATGATGATGCATATGGCAAAGAAGGGAAAAGTGAAAACAGTGGACTTACTTTATTCATGAAAGTAAAGTTTTTATTTTAATTTTTTCCATAAGGTTTCGTAGGCTTTTTTGATTAACATATATAAGTGGGTGCTGCCTAGCAATATATTGCTGGTTCTTCTGACACAAGTATTCCCTAAATATACATTAATTTCGAGATTTCATAACAGCCGTAATAAAGTGACCTATTATTCGTAGCTGTGTTATGGCAAAATTTGACTAATTTCTTTCAGAGATTTAAAAAGCATAATGATGTTGGCAAAAAAATTGCAACGCAAGATAAAAATCATTCACCGCTGTTGTATGGTAGCAAAACATGTCCACCAAAACTTCCCGGTAATTATGTTATGTCTGCATTTCGTTTTAGTGTATCTATTGAAAAGATATCTTAGTGCTCATCCTTAGTGTTTTTATCAAGTGTAAAACCAGTATAGTGCATATATACACCTTTTTAAGAATTCTATTTTACAGAGACCCGTTGATCAGATAGTGAATGTCAGCCTTCTGATGTGGTTCTCCCTTAGAACTGATTGTGAATTTGGGGATATTTTTCAATTTTGGATATTTTTCAATTCATTCATTATTATCATTATAATGAACAGTCACAGTCATATTTAGTTAACAAACTTGTCTTGTAAGGGTTTGAACCACTATCAACTATCGCCCTTTTTATGTATGGAAATTCTATGGAATAGTGTGAAGCAAGTTTTGAATCGTCATCATAAACAGCATTCTGCCGAAAACCATTTTTAATGTGCAAATGCACTTTTCCATTAAGAAATATATTGTCTGATCCAAAAATTATGCATTCTGACTGTAGTTTTTGGATTTTATCGACTTTGATGCAGGTACCTCGCGAATCACTTTCAAAGAAGAACTCAAGAGAAATATTATCAAGAAAAGACAGGAGTATCATTACGATCTCGAAAAGCAACTGAATTTTTTTGACGAGGACAATTATGGAGATGAAGCAGAAGAAGATGAAGAAGAAGAAGAAGAAGACAAAAGTTTTAGTGAAGAAGAAAACAAAGATGATTTAGAAGTCAAAGAGGAACAAGGGAAAGAGGATGGAGAAGAAGTTGAAGAAATGAAGAATTCTCACAGTTCCCTTAACAGCCCTCATAAAAGTAAATCAATTTGTATTATGAATAGTGTATTCATTTTTTTTAGACTGTTTGTATTCGAAGGTTCAAAGCAATGAAGTATATCCATAACTACCTTTTATGTTTTTATGTCGTGAATCAGAAATTATGAACTTCTTTCATGTTTGTATGTTTTAAGAGTTGCTCAATTCTTTGTTCCTTTGTTTCCGTCACATTTGCTTCTGTTTTTTTTTTTAAAGGTGATGAAGAAGGAGAACTCAGTGAAAA
This sequence comes from Turritopsis rubra, assembly GCA_039566895.2. Classification (NCBI taxonomy): domain Eukaryota; kingdom Metazoa; phylum Cnidaria; class Hydrozoa; order Anthoathecata; family Oceaniidae; genus Turritopsis; species Turritopsis rubra. The sequence goes on along the minus strand of CM077626.1, from coordinate 8,574,841 downwards.
TGTCCAGAATGAAGAGGATGTGACATATCAAGAGGATTCTTGCAGTAGTATGTCCAGCTTTCTACACCCTGGTCAAGGTGAACCATCAAACTTCAAGAGAAGAGATGAAGAAGTTCAATTGACTCCATTTACCAAATTACTCAAAAGTGGATTACTTGATTCTAAGGATGACAACGAGGAAGTATGATTTTGTTTTGAATGTCTCTCCACATACTGTTGTATAATACTCGATACTTCTATACAGAGACGCCTTTTTTCACTTTAAACATTTCATTTTTCAATATTGTTGTTTGACTTCGATTCTTTTTTTTAGGCATCATCTTTGCTTCTTCCAAATGAAAACACGCAAGTATAACAGCTATAGTGGTCAATTGTTGCAATTGTTGCATTTCTTTCGGTATTGCACTTTAACCATGAAATAATTTCAATTTAGGATTTGTTCCAGCATAATGAATGTAATGGTGACAAACAATTTGAAGATGATGGTGATGATGATGACGAATGTCAATCGTTTTCATTACGACTTGATGAGGATGCTCAATTTGGAAATGTGTATGAAAGTTGTTTACCTTTTAAAGTTTATGTTTTCTTGTTTATCATACAGGTACTACACATGTAGTGCGTTTCTAAGATGGTGATTTATCATTGGAATTTGTTTGATTGCAATATTCCATTTTGTTTTTTACACCATTTTACTAGAGATCTGCAAGAAGACAGCAATACTAAAGGCAAATCAGTCAAAAGCCTTTTCGATGATGATATGAAATTGGACAGTACTATGTCAATGACACAAGTTTTAGGATTTTGCTCTGGTCTATTCAATGAAAGGACGTTAACTGAAGATGTGACTGTTGAAGGCAAGAACGTTAGTAGCTGTGATGTTGAAATTGATGGAAATGACCGACATATGATAAATGAAAGCCATGAAGAATATGATGGAGATGTGGATGATGGCGATGAGAATAATGAAGATATGGATAATGGCAATGAGGATGATGGAGATGATGAAGATGTGGATGATGGAGATGTGGATAATGGCGATGGGGATGGTGGAGATGAAAGTGAAGAACATGAAAAAAATGGTAGTTTTGACTTAACTAATCTTGCAAGGCTTTGAAATTGGGAAAATCCTTCTTTTACACACAGACTTATTTTTATAGATTGGACAGAACGTAGGAGAACTGGTAACAAAACGGATTTAAGTGGAGATGAATGTTCTGACACTGAGAAGATCAAAGAAAGGTTCTTTCATTCATTTATTTATTAACAAGTTTATATTAGAAAAAAACAATGCCGGTGTGAACTTTAAGTTTTGTATGGCCGAAAGTTCTGTCTGTCATAATAACATTATACATGATACGCCTTTTTTCGCAAAATCTGTAGGTGGTCGAAGTTTAAACAAATATTACGCAATATCGTAAGGATCAGCAATATAACCAGAACGCAATATGTTAAGCAATATAACCAGAACGCAATATGTTAAGTAATATAACCAGAACGCAATATGTTAAGCAATATAACCAGAACGCAATATGTTAAGTAATATAACCAGAACGCAATATGTTAAGCAATACCAGAACGCAATATGTTAAGCAATACTATGATAGCAATATAACCAGAACGCAATATGTTAAGCAATGCTATGATAGCAATATAACCAGAACGCAATATGTTAAGCAATTCCAGAACGCAATATGTTAAGCAATATAACCAGAACGCAATATGTTAAGTAATACTATGATTTTGCTCAAAGTTTCATTTTCATCCCTTTGTTTTTTTAGACCTGCATGGAAAAAAAATTTATTTTACGAGGAAGAGGCTGAACTGTCAGGTAGTGACGTCGGCTCAGATGATGAAGATCTGGGTAGTGAATATGACGAATACGAGGTTGACTTCAACGTGGATCAAAAATACAAATCGACTGAGAAACTAAAGAAACAAGTTCACAAGATCCATCAGTGAGTGTTTTCAAAACTAACGTTTCTTTCAAATCTTTCTTTCGATTTCTGCGTCCAGGTTGCATCGACGTTGTGGAGGAAACAACAGTCCGCCCACGTCACTTTCAAGATTCGACTATAACATCAGTTAATGCCTCATTTTCAGACCGACAAAGTTGGTGGTGTAAACGATTGTTAGGGTCAAACTTTGTCTCTTTCTTTCAAATTGCAGGAGAAGGTTGCTGGTCTGAAAAGATAAAAAAACGGCCTCATAAAAGTCTATGTTTCTTTCGGTAAAAAAATTTAGTCCAGCACGTAATGCCTGTTAAAGGTGATTGTTAAGTTTTTTCTCTTTCTCTACGTGGATGCTGTTTTGTTCATCTCGTCAAAAGTCCTCCATCTTGTTTATCTTTTAGACGAAAAATGTTGGACCAAGACAAAAAGGAAATCCGTTTACTGCAGGAGTTGTACTTGGAAGACGGAGATCTCGGTGGTGGTTTGAAAAGAAAAAGAAATTTTCATTGGAGGAACGTCGACAGAGATGACGATTACGTGCATAACGAAAACAACCTCTCAGATGGAGAAGAAATTGAACATGAAATAGACATCCAAAAAAAACTAGAACGTTTAGATCGTGATAACTTCATACAGGAAGTCCAAGTATGATTTAGACGGTGTTGGTTTGTTTGTTTTTGTGTTTTTGTGGTTTTTTTGGAGTGCCAAAAGTAAGAAAATTCTTTCCGAATAAGAACTGTAAGCTATTCTTATTTGTTTTTTTAGGATAGCGCGCCATTAACTTTGGATGAATGTAGCCAATCGGTACTAGATAAAATCTCATCGGAAAAAGATATGGAAGGTGACATATTTGTTGTATCGGGATTTTCATCTGTGCTCGATACCACTTTCACTTTGAGAGGAAGTCCATTTGTCATATTTTCTCATTTCTTCTCAAGGAAGGATTTTATTTTGCAGGAAATGTCACCCCAAGATACTGTTCCTACAAGCTGCCACAAGCGAAGAAACCTAAACGTTCGGTATAGTATTCCCCTTACCTTGCAGAACAAGTATTCATATCATCATATATGAGGATTCGGACACCAAACTTATATCTTCCTCTGATTTCTTGCAACCTTATCCTCCCTTTTCCCCCGCCCTCGATGGCGTTGATTTTTATGACTTGGCGTTGTTTGTGGAGGTTTGACCGTGATTTGCTCAAACATAACGCCAATAAAAACTGGCGTCCAAACATTTCTTCTTTTTTTAGGGTTCCTTTCTTGGAGTAAGTAAGCCAGCTGTTAAAGTATTGGTCAACACAACCAACACGAGCAATTCAAAAAACACGAAAAATTTCGTTTTCCAAGCACAGGAGAAAACAAGTGTGCGTAGAAGTAATTCTTCTGAGGTATCATTATTATTTCTATCGTGTTGTTGTTTGTTTATTTAGGTGTTTATTTATTCAGCATTTGTTGTTATTTACTTGAAGTTATTTTGTTCGGAAGAGGGGGTGCAGTTTGAATTTCCCTTTGCATATTTCTCATTTTTACGAATTATTATTGATTTAGTGGTTAATCATTCTATTCTTTTTATTTCTAAGGTCGATGCTTCCTCAAATTCCTTCATGGAACCACCTCGAAAAGTCACGAAATTGGACAAGTCGAAAAGTATCTTCTATCTGATGTAAATTCTAGAACGGACAGTAACGTCTTGTCGAATTTTATGCCACTTTTTTGATATTGTATGCTCTTTTGTAAATAACTAATTTTAAAGGAAACGGAAATTTAAAAAACGTTTCTCGTCTTTGTTTGTTCGATTGATATTATAATTCCTAATCGACTCGTACAGAAAAATTCCTACTGATAGTAAAGTTGCTAAGCTTGTTGTTATTTGGTTTGAACGTATAAACAATCTACCAATTCAGACCATCGCAACTGCATCGTGTGTGTGTACCATGCAAAATTTATTCGGGTCATTGAGTCAATGATGTCCGATTGTACCTTGTTTTGTAAGACTTCACCGAAAAAATGAAACACTATGAAAACACTGTTTACTTTTCCATTGAATGGAGGTTGTTTTATATAATATCTTTTCCCCGACACATTTCCCCACCTTAAGATCACAGGGATTAAGAGCTTTCTTGCTGACACTAATTTTCGTTCATTCGAGGTTCGTTATCACCTGAAAAGTCTTGAAAAGAATTCGATGGATGTCTACTTTTTCTGGAAGAAATAACCATCAGGAGCACTCATGATGCTTATGAAGAGTTGTTTTTGTACCTTTTTAAAATTTGTTCCCAAAATTGTTCTGTATATAGTACACATTTTTTTATATTCTCATAGCAGGTGGTTAACATGAATGGCTTAGGTCCCTCAGTTGTACAAATTTTGGTTGCAATTTTCGACAACGCTTCATACACATTTTAATAAAACCTGGTGAAATTCATTTGCAAAAAATAGAAGAATTGTCAGAAAAAATAACGAATGGAAAACGGACTATGTGTACACAGTACAATGGCAAGTAACAGCTGTCTTGGAAGCTAGAGTTAGATGTATGTTTGGAAAAAAGCGCATCTTTAATTTAATGGGAAAAGATCGAAGGCATCTATGACATCCGAATATTATTGTAAAAAATTGAATACTCACAACTTATTACTGTTATTACATATTGTTTCCCGCAATGCTTTCGTTTTCCAAGAAACCAATCAGATCACCGCCGAGACCGTTATTGGGACGATTCGTAAAATTTTCGTTCGCATTAAAAACGACGTTCCTACTGAAATGTGCCCCGGTTTATTCAACATCGTTTAAAGTCGGGATATGACTTTATTTTGGAAGCGCCGCCGACTTCATATGGCCTAGGTGATGGTGGGGGTGGCCGTAGTTATCAATATACCTTTCCCAAATTTCTGTTTAAACACCGCGTTTTTAGCTAGTCAGTACATCCAACCTCGTTTTTATGAAATTTATTGTTTTAATAATGTTTTAACTTTATTACTAAGTAATTATCTCTATTACCTAAACTCCCAGTAGAATGATTAGAGGCCATTTTCCAATCTGAAACGAGGTTGGATGTACTTAACTACGCCAAAACACGACGTGTAAACAGAAATTCGGGAAAGGTGTATTTAGATGACCCAAACGATACGCACGAGAAATCTTTGGCGCCAATTTCTCGCTCACTTACTTGCTTACAAAATGACATTGATACAAAGTAAGATCGGGTACCTCGATTAAGACAATAGGTCACATTAACAACAAGGTGGAAAAGACCAGAAGGATCTTTGTAACTTCTGAGAAACTGATGTTTCAGGGTTTGATGATAGCTTAATGCGTCAATAGATTTTGAAAAACTAATCCAACACTTAATCCAACATCTATATTTCGATGTTGGATGAGATGTTGGACAAATGTTGGATACAATGTCCGACATTGTTTGTAAACTTAGTCCAACATTCATCCAACAGAAATGAATGAAACTTCATATGCATTCATTTTTGCAGTCGTTCTTTTTAAAAATGTGGTAGGATACCGTAAGTGGCGGTTGCCAAACTGATTGTTTTACCTGAAATAGTCGACTCTGCTGACGAACAACCTATCTACTAGAGGTAAACAACCTACTAGAGGTAAACAACCTACTAGAGGTAAACAACCTACTAGAGGTAAACAACCTATCTACTAGAGGTAAACAACCTACTAGAGGTAAACAACCTATCTACTAGAGGTAAACAACCTACTAGAGGTAAACAACCTATCTACTAGAGGTAAACAACCTACTAGAGGTAAACAACCTATCTACTAGAGGTAAACAACCTACTAGAGGTAAACAACCTATCTACTAGAGGTAAACAACGAAAATGGATAAACATCGAGTTTCACGTGGTTTCTACAATAATATCGTCATCCATATTTGTATATTTTATTTCAAAATAAATTATTATGGAGAAGAGTGTTTTCAAAAGGATAATTGCAATTTAATTTCAAATTCTTTTTTAGAAAGTTTGCCTTCAAATTGGCTTACACCACAGTTAAGTTTCTGCTAGATCCCGCCACTAAATATATATATGAATATATTTCCCTTTTCTGTACAATAAAGCTCACTCTCTAAAAAATAGAACATAAAATAAAACGGAAAACATTTTCAACGATTTCACACGATGTCCACTTTGGTGTCATCATATCAGTTCTTCTGGTACGTCTGGTATCTAAACCAAACACAACAGCGTAAATTCTCAAACAAGTACGTTATTGTTTCCATGCAACATGTATCTACTATCTAAACTTCAAACACAATCTTACCGTAACAGTGATGTCCACTAAATCATCGATCAAGCGTTGTTGGATTTGTACTTGATGAATGTTAAATTCTAATGACGCCAGTGTCAAGAAATATTCCGACAACAGCGAACGATCTCTAAAATTGAAATGAATACAATAAAGTCGAAATGAACCAATGATATTAATGAAAGCGTACCCATCATATAATCAGTAGTTTACTGTGAAAACTTTGTTATTTCTGTCTGGGTTAAACGAGGTCATACTTACGTCATGAAACAAAAAGAGAGACTTTCAAAGAAAAACTTTTATGATTGCATCTTGTTAGTTTATAACACACTCCTAATGCTGTCCTACTATAGATGTTTTTTTACAAAATACCTCTTGCATGGTATATCTTTTACTGGATAATAGTCTTCGATGACTGGTTGATGAATACACGAGGCTGCGGTACTTTCTAAAGACATTTTTAATCGTTTTGCTAAACTGTTTCATCAGAAATTCTCTTTTAAGGCAATAGAAATTTAGCGCCATGGAATTCATGTCACAATGCATTTTGTGCAAGAACTTTGAATAAAATCTATTAGAGCACACATGAAACAAAAAGAAAACACAACTCTATTCCTCACCAAAAAGGTTATAAGAAAATTTCCTTGAGAAAACTCAACAGAATGTGCTACTCACTCAGAACTTTAAGGGATAGGAAGGATTACTCAAAAGGACACAAAATCTTTATTCGATTAGGCAGCGGCGGATCAGGGTATTTCGAAAATGGTGGAGAAGCACTGTTTTTAGTTCTTATCGGGTTTATTTACATGTAAGTAAGTAAGTAAGTAAGTAAGTAAGTAAGTGGGAGTTTTAAGTCCTTGGCTATTCAGCCCGCCGACTTGCTAACTAGGAAGATGACTTACCGCCAGAGATACGTATAGCATTACTTTAACTTGCCTGAAAGCCAATGTGTTTTATTTTTATGCTTTAATAGCTAACATTCTCCCCCATAAATGTCGGCATACCCTCTAGAACTATCTTTCTAAACAATACCTAAATATGTCTGTCATCAATGCTGGTGTATAAAAAATATTTTTACTACTACTACTACTACTACTACTAGTATTTTATTTGGTAAAGCAGGTTTTACAAAAAGGCAGCATATAAAGCTGATGTGGACCTACAACATAAAAGATATTAAAAACTAAAATTCGTTTATAATAAAATGAATATTATCGCTATTTTCAACTGTGGTTTAAACTGGCAGTTTAAACGTTACCTGAAGGAGTTTCAATCTTCTCAGACGAAGAAGAAATTGATTCGTACATCTCACCGTTCGGGTTATCATCCTGAAAGGAAACAAAAACATGAATGTCGGAAACGTCAAAAGTTTGAGCAAAATCTTTACTCAGGGTGACCACTCGTTTTCACAAATCAAATTCCAGGACTTTTTTTACATTTTTATCCAGTTTGAATTTGTTCAACAAACACAGACCTGAATAAGATCAAATAGTGTAAACCAGCTCACATGATACGTAGTGAACAAAATTCATTTAAAAAAACAGCGAAATGGAAAAGCAGCGAAAGCATTAATTTCGATTAACTGGGAGTTCAAATAAAATGAGAGGTGCAATTAAAACAAAGACATCAAACGATCTCAATGAAAAGGCTTTTCCAGGAGATTTTTCCATAAGGTGAGTTGCATATTCAGGGAGTTTTCAGGAGTAGTGACCACTCTATTTAATATATATCCACCTCTTATAAATCTACATACTCCCGCAAAAACCGTTCTGTGTTTGTTTTTATCTTTTTTCTTAGCTTCAGCAGCAGTTAATGTTCTTTGAAAATTATCAACAAGTACAGCAACAAACAAGCTGAAAAAAAAATTTAAAAAAAAACAATATTTGTCACTTCTATCATTTAAAACCATAAAACATACTCGCAATAAAAAAAGTGGTTTTTGTAAATGCAAATATCATCATTTGATAAAACCATTTCTAAATTTCTAAATTTAAATTTAAACAGTTGACATCAGGTATGTATATATCTGCCCTGAATCATAATGCACCACTTACTTTAAGAAGATAAAATTTTCCAACACAATGTATATGATTCGATAGCCGAGGATGAAACTGTATTCTATGAAATTAAAAAAACAACAACAAAAAATCTATTGAACTTTCGGTTAGATTTATTCTTGGTTGTAGCCAAAAGTAACAAATTGAGAGCAATGACTTTTTTTTCCAAAATGAAAACATTATTCTAACCAAACTTATAAGTTATTGCATAACTTATAAGTCAAATCAACTCAAGTTTCAGGGGATCAGGAAGAGATCACAACAAGACATTTCTTAGAAATTAGCCAAAATCTGAAATCGTTTTTAGATAATTTTGACAAAATTGATGAAGCATAGAACACTACATCATATACTACAGTATAGGCCGAAAGAAACTTTACACATTAAGTTCCATAATAAAAATATTTTTGTTTACAGAATTAAATCACATGATTAAAATTACACACAGTACCTGTAGTATTCAGAATCGGATGGTTATCTTACAATTTATGTACCTGGTTTTTTTTCAGCTACTTCTGTATACATAAAGTACCAATCGTCAAGTGTTATCAACTGAAATAACGTAAAAAATGCACGTATCAGAGAACCAAAACGATTTGGTGCCACTTCATAGAACAAACCTCGACCAATCACCGCAAACATGTCTAATATCGATGTCAAAGAAAACTCTCCTACATGATGAACCTGAAAGACGTACATTATCTCAGATCGCAAGTTCTGTTCACTAACAATCATCTCCAAAGCTGGTTTTCCACTTAACTTTTCGTCTGCTGCTGGTGAACATTTTTCACTGAGTGCGTTAGTTTTCGCTTGATCACCAGCATCTAAAATTTTGAACTTTATCAAAACTTTTCAATTTACGGTTGACAAAGAGTTGCTTGTGAAATGATTCCTGATTTTATGCCACGTTGAAGTCCTACATTCGTCCAGAAACTCATTGGATGTTTTGTTTATGTTTTGATGTCACTACATTGCAAAACGTAGAGAAGATGAAATGTAGTGGGAGTTTCAGTGGAAATTGAATTTCTTCTGAGTGAAATTTTTTGTGGCTGCAGGCAAAAAGTTAAGTGGAAAACCAGCTTAAGGAAGGTGTTGCCATTATTCTTTTGTTGGGAAAAGATACAGAGAAACAAGCTTTGCAACATCACAATAGTACTAAGTGCACGGAATGATTTTAAAATAGTTGTCATGATAACTTGCAGATTCTTCAAAAATCTAAAAAGAAACAATTTATAGAGCTTGATAGTTTTGGTTTTCCAAGAATTCTGATAAAAAACATAAAGTTATCTATGTATATACCTAATAGTTCTCAAGACTCGAAGAGCCCTCAATGCCTTGATTGCTCGAAACATTTTGAGCAAACGAAAGATAGCAGCAACATCAAATGATCCCACATTTTGAACAATAAGTGGCAGAACAAAATCGGCACTGGTGAAAACGACGATTGAAAAGTCTAAAATGATAATTAATACAAAGAATAATTGAGAAGATATAAAGCAGAGCATATATACAGAAAAAACAATAATAAGTATACCCATGATATTCCATCCGGTTCTAAAATAAGTCCAACGCAAAGCATATAACTTTACCACTAATTCCATAATATAGATTCCAAGGAACACGTTATCAAGAGCAGAGAAATACCAAGCTAAAAGCAAAGAATATGAACTCTCTGAAATATTATGATGTTGAAGACCCATTTCCTAAATGGAATATTTAGCTACTCCACAATTTAATAGGAAAAGGCAAACATACTAATGTGTAATCAGGAACTCTTTTATCAGGGTGTGAATATTATTATAAGAAGGTCTATAATGATGATTGCTACATGTATGCTATATGCCTGTTGGACACTATTAATGATATCCAATCAATTTTCTTGTGCATACAATGATGCCCGCAATTTTATGTTTGTTTATACAACACTTCAAAACATTTTACATTTATTTCATACTCTGAGAAGATCATAATGACAATAAAGAAAAACTTCCCTCAATAGACATATTAGTGCTTTCTGTTTATTTCCATGCATATTGAATTAATTTCTAATTCCACACAGGGAATAAACTTGGGAAATTGGAAAGTTGTTTTCTTAAATCTTAAAACAGATTAGATGACATCTGATCCTGTAAAACAAAAGAAAATATGCCTGTTTCTTTGCATGCGTGCTAAGTTTTATGCTCGAGTTTTTATGCTACAACTAGCTATTATGATGATGGTGGTAGCTACCTCCTTTTATACTGATTTCTTCGTCAGTTTGAACAATCAAAACAACTGTGTTTAACAATATGATAACCAAAATGGAGGCACCAAATACTTTGCTATCGATAAGATCATATATAAATCGTCTGAGGAGCCCTTTTATTTCAGGACTTTTATTGTGTGATTCGTTAGTCGCAGCTTTTTCCATCATTCATTCTTCTTTGAGAATACTGTTCCACTCTTTAGGATTTCCCGCTCAATAACAAGTACTTTGGGGCAAATAAGACATTGCTTCCCGGTTTCCCTATTTGGATGCTAATTTTAACCTTTTAATTTTAAACTTTATTATTATTTTCTTGAAGAAACAACCTTTTACAAAAGAAATTACTTCCATGCCCTCTATGCTTTCACTTTCGAATTCAATCAAGGATCAATCTTGAAATCCGCCCTTCTGTTGGCGTTAAAATGCGAAACGCGTGCGTTAACAACAACACAACTCTCTCTCTCTCTATCTGTCTGTTCTGTTTGTAAAAGATGAACAACAGGTCTATTTTTTCTGCATATGAACTTGCTTTGAACACTCAGAAAAATTCAAAGTTACCAGTTAATGAAGGAATCAAGTGTAATTTTACGAGTGATGATTCAGATCATACAAAACTTTCATCTCATCAAGAATTAGATGATTACTACAAGTACCTTTCCGAAGAAAGGATCACAAGAAAGTAAGTAATAAAAAGTATATGTTATTTATTCAAAGGATACATTTATAAAATCAACAGTAATTGAAAACTATTCTGACTGTTGGCCTACTAGTGGCGGAGTGCTCACCTACAGACAGAGCAGGAGGCCGTGGTTAAAAAAACCCTGGAGTTCTGGAGTCATGCCCAGTGGTGACTAAAAATTGATCATCTACTCACCTGCAGGACAGATAATCATTATAGGGCTCAATGTTAATGTTACATGAGGTCATTATTAAAATCTTTTGTATTTTACACAGTAAGTTTAGACATTGGATTGAACTGAACATGAAAATTAAATATACACAGGACTGTTAACTTCTATCGAATTATATATATCTTACACAGACATGTAAAGTTTCTTCTGGGTTGTACTATATGGAGAACCCTCATTTATAGACAGTTCCATCAGAACTTGGAAAGATCAGTTAGTAAAATAAAATTATGTGGCAACACCAAACAGAACATCCAGAAATTATAAAACCAGAGCTTGTAAAATTGGTAATGAAAGATGTCCAAAACAGAAAAAGATTGGTCAATTCATACGATTCCAACTTTAAATAGTATAATACCTTTACATTTATAAAGTTCATTGTTGCAAACTGATGAATTGTCACACGAGAAAGAAGAAACAAAGAGATTTTTGAGAAGACAAATTTTCCCAAAATTATGCAACCACTTACACTTTTGCGAATGGAATATGTACTCATGTATTAATGATAGAGAGCTTTTGTTTTGCATTAGAATTCAAAAGTGACCAAGCCTTTTGTTCAAGATAACTGTATACTTTAATTTTAAGACTTTTAATCAAAAGCCATCTCTTTTATAGTTTCATGGTTTCCCAAAATAATTTATTGTGACACAGTCTTTTGAAGCTGGAGAAAAAGAATCCATCATTATAAACTTTCTTCTTGAAAAAAACATTACATATTCTCTATTTCACTGTGTATATACAATTTAAAATATTTATAAGATAATTCTATATTATAGGGGTTTTTTTTCGTAATTTTTTGGTATTTTATTATGTCAGTATTTTTCTTCTCTGCGTATGCAAATGTCATCCTCCCTCTTTCAACATTATTGCTCAATGTGCCAACTTTTTCCCACTTCCTGACAATCCTTAACAATTTATGATATAACTATTTACTTTCCTTTCCTTTTACTATACTAAATTTTTTACTAAGACCTAAAATGAGTTTTTTACTAAGATCTGACTATTTTTTTTCTTTATATTTGTTTTCAAGTTTTCCTGAAATTTGCATCTTTTGCTTTAAGCCATTATGGTATTATAGTTCATAATAGTTTTAAATCACATCTTTAATGTAAATTGTGAACATTTCTTGTTTTTAGATCAAATCTTTCAGTTGGTAAATGGGATAAAGAACAACATATTGTAAGAGTTGAAGTTCAAAAGGTTTGTTTCAAATTTTTTATCCAAAGTAGGCATTTGAAAGAAATTCTGCAACTTTTCTTCTTAATTTATCAAAATATTCTTTTTAGGGAATTCATTTTCAGAGATTTGGACATCAAACTTCATGTGGTCTGTTCCTCCAGCCAGAAGAAGCTCTGTTTTTGTTAGACATGGTATGCTTTCCACTGCAACGAATATTGGATCCAGCACTCAAAGCAATTCACTCAAATTATAAACCAATTTTATTCAAGCAAATTCTTTCATCATGCTGTTTTTGAATATTTTTGGACAATTACACGTTTCCACACATGCCATGGGAACATGTATGGAGACATGTAAAAGTCATTAGATTACAAAAGAGCAAGGCTTTTGTGTTAAAAGGTTCCTAAATCCAGCATACAGTTAATGTATCATTTATTTGGGTCAACGAGGGTTAGGGTCAGGCTATGCCTCCCTCTTTCAAGCCCTGTTATTAGAGTTTACCTCATAGAAGTTAGTAGGTTTGGAAATGATATAAAAGCGACCTCCTAGATATTGATGTTAGCAAAATTCTAAAATTGGAAATTTTTGTTGCAGGGATTGCTGACCTTAATGTTCAATGAATTACCACTTTCTGTTCATGAGGTAAAACCAGTTCCCAATTTGTTACTTTAATTTCAAAGGTACTTTTTCCTAATACCTTCTAATAGTCAACTGTATTGTCGAACTAAAGACAGATACTTTGCACACTAACCGTCATACAGGCTGTTTACTGTCATTTTAGTTTCTGCAGCAGGAATTGAACTTCAACCACAAATTAGTATTCTTTCTTTCCATGTTGAGCAAGATAGAAAATTCTGGTAGAAAACGTAAACTGTTTTCTCTGTTACAAAGCGGTCTTAACAGGCCAGAATTGTAACGAAATGCACTCATAACTACAAATCAAATTATGCCTGTTCATTTTTGTTTTTTTCATTTTATTATTTGCACATCAATCTTTGTCAAATGGTATTTTCTTTCGCTTTAGTGTCCATTTTTTTCTTCTTTAGGCATATATGATAATCTTACCAGTTTTGCCATCATGGGAATATTATCAGGTAACAGTTATCTTACAAGGATATGAAATCATTTACCGTTTGTCTCCTTATCAACAAGGGAGATGGTTGCAATATCTTTGTGTTTAACATCAAAGGGGTGGTTGCAATATCTTGTGCATTTCAATATGTTTCACAATATAGCCTTTACGATTTTATAGGTCTTTTCGCATTTATGTAAACTTGGTTTTGTTGTTAAAAGACACAAAAGGTAATGTTCTGGAGGTGATAAAAATTTTGTCCATTCGAAAATTTCAAATTGACCAATTTTTGAACCTCTTAACTGGTCTGTTTCTCTTGGAAATCCCCTGTTTGCAAAAATTACTCCACGCGAAAATATCTCCTTAAAGAAATCTGATTCACTAATATAAAGTGTTAAAATGTGGTCTGACTTTAAATTTGACTTTAGCTCAAATATTACAGCATCTGCTGCCGATGTCATAAAGAATGAACCTATTTGTACTGGTGAGCGTGACCAATGTGTGTTACCAGAGGAGGCTTCGTCTACAAGTTAGTACAATCTTCCTTCTTGTTCATTGTGAGTTAATTGAGGTTCCAAATATCCCCAGTGTTTGAATATAAAAATAGTGAAAAGGTAAATAATAGAACGAACTAGAAATTCTAAAGTAGTAATGTAAGCTGTAGCAGTATGTCGTATATAGGTAATATCTATCGAGAGAATACAAAATCTTTGTAGTTTGGGGGTGAGGAAATCTGGATACTTTGATAGGCTACAAGATGGCTGAGTGAAGGTCTAGTATGGTATTGTAATAATACATAATTGGAAGGAAGGTTTAGAGAAACATAATTCAGGAACTGACCTAGTACGTCAAACTTATCCTCTCTCAAATACTAAATTCTTTTGTTATGTCAAAATTTGAATGTGAATTTTCCGATAGTCTCCCTTCTTGAAATCGCTCTTAACTTACCAAAAAAATAATTTCTTGGTATTTATTATAATTCTTGGCCGTAATTTTTGGGGTAGCAGAGGGCTGAAGCCACCCCAAATTTTCACCCACCAAATTTTTCATTGTACGGGTAACTGGAAAGATATTAAAAGAAAAAAAACTCTAATTTTTCACCGAATTTGGTCCTTAATGTCTGAATGGAAAATTACGGCCATGCAATTTATTATCTGGTTTATTTCCTTGAAAAGAGAATTCGTTTCAATGTTACCAGTTAATTTCCATTTAACAACCCTATTATTTATTACGAAGCAAAGAAAAAACAATTCTTAGGGTTGCAGTGGATACATAATCGCTAATGATTGTTTGAAACCAGTGAGAGAATTGAGTAAGGCGTTTAAACGCGAACCCGGGAAATGTCTATTACTCGACCTCAGAATGTGAACTTTTATATCATGCTGTACTCTTAGGTGTTGTACTCGAAAAACTTCAGATCATAAAATCAACACAGTTCAAGGATTTTAAAAGTGATGTTGATTCAAACCACCAACGATATACTATCCATTTTGATGTTTACGTTTCGAGAGATGTCAAAAAGTCAGAGCTTGGTGTACCAGATTTTAGGATAATAACTTGCAGGTAAAATATCACTTTCTGTGTTATGGTTATTACCTACAAAATCTTACAAAATTGAATCCTACAAAATATATATCAAACTTTTCCTCTCGCATATACTGATTCATTTGTTGTTATGTTCAAATTTTATTTCCATGTCTAAAAAAACGTTACCTTAGCATTGTACCGCAAACACTGAAACGAACAAGTTATTGAATGGGCAATGTCTATTTCAGATATGCAGACCCTCCTCCGTCCTTACTCGAAATGACTCGACTCTCCAATGAATCGGATGGAGTTAGTTTAAAGCTGGCTGTTGTTCATCATGGTTCCATGTCTTTTTATGGATTATTTGAAGTTGATGTTTCATCAAATTTGAATGAACTTGGTTAGATGTTCTCTTCAACAACGTTTCAAGATGAAAGTTTTCGCAACGATAGAAAATGTTCGAACGTCATGAAGCATTTCATGGAGAAATATCATTTTTGACCTGTCTTCATTATACAAAAAGCGATGGTTTCTCGTTCTGAATTTGGCAGAAAAAGAAAATCTATATCTTAAACCTAGGAGCTTAAACGAAACCAATATGTTCCTAATATGAAGAAAGTATCTATAGACGAAATAAAGAACACTTCATTTTCGATAACTTGATGTCCGATTGGAATTTGAATATTTGTTGTACCAATATTTTTTATAAGAAACATAAAAAGAAATCAAAAGATAACTGTTCTGTGAAGATGCCTCTTTGTTGCTGTGTTTGTTTGTTTGTTTGTTTGTTTGTTTGTTTGTTTGTTTTCTTATTGTTGTTGTTTTATACATTGAGAGCGTCTGTGTTTTTATAAATTCCACCGTATACTTTTCACACGTGTTCTCCGCGTGTTTGTTTACGTCAAAGTAAATCGACTGCAACGGTTGCTAGGACTAGAGTCAGTTGCTAAGACTGCGATACGTTGCTTAGACTGCGGTGAAATCGGTCGAGAAGAATTTCTTTTCACACGTATACAAACACTTATTACGTTGTTCGCTCTTCGCTTTTGAAAAAAAAAATAATTCTGAAAAATTGATTTTGATTTCTTTCAATATGGGGGCAAGAAAAAGAAACATCAATGACCACAAAAAAGAAGAGAAAAATTCAAACGATATAA
Organism: Turritopsis rubra; assembly: GCA_039566895.2. NCBI lineage: Eukaryota > Metazoa > Cnidaria > Hydrozoa > Anthoathecata > Oceaniidae > Turritopsis > Turritopsis rubra. Next base: position 8,558,482 of record CM077626.1, on the reverse strand, counting down.
AGAAAGATTTTAATGAAGATGATATGCAAAACCGTACTGGTGCAGTGACTGAAGGCACCCTCCCTAATCTTCTTTCCAAAAGTGACAGGGAAGACAGATCTCCATCGGAGGGGTTGTTGATCTCCGTCCACCTTGAACTCTATCAAAATCTTCGATGGGCTCAAGATTGGTGGAAAACGACATCAATAGAAGATTTGAAATGCTTTCCTGCCTGGATCATCAAAGGAGTAGGGTCGCGCTGTTCTGGAGGGAAGACTGGTCAATCTTTTACCAGATATGCTTGGTTATGTTTTCTTGTTGTTTGTGCGGTAGCGTTTGCTACCAGGCTCTATGACGTCCATAAGCCACCCCATATTTGGTAAGTTCCATCAATCATTATCAAATAGTTTTGATTAAATTTGCTATCCAAAATTGGATTTATCAGAAAGATGTGACGGTATGTGTCTCCTACCTAACTTTTTACGTTATGCTAATTTCTTTCCTTGCTCCCGCAGTGGGGGGAGCCAAACAGGTTCTCGTCACACCAAAATGATCTTTTAAATGAAACTTTCATGTAATATATTAAGAGTATATTAAGAGCAGCTTCATATATTCTCAGTTAATGTGTAGCCTCAAGTCTCTGTTTATGTCGTATTATTGGTTGTCAGCAGACCCCGTTTTCATGCATTACATTGTGACACAGTAACTATCTGCCTACGCCTGCGTGTACCTATAATGTGCGGCGTGACTTCTGTAGCTCGACTTAAATTTATAAAACCTCTAACTGGCCACTGTGACTTCAACATTGGATGAACTAATGCGAGAGAGAAAATATAAATTTGTTTAAATTTCCAGAAAACATGGAAGTTTTGGTGTTAAATAATTTTTTAATGCCAGTCTATAAAAAAAACGAAAGTTATTTCTTGAAAATGAAATAGATGAATACTATCGTAAAAATAAGAAAACAGATTATGATGATGAAGAAGAAGAACATTGGACACCACACATACTTTAAACATTATAAGGATGGGTAAAGGGGGGATGACAATCAGAGGAGAAAGAACAGGAATAGAGGCTGTAGAAAAGTATGGTGGACAAATGGGACGAAGAACGATCTAGAGAAAAATCCCGTAAATTTGAAAGTAAATTTGATCATTAGACCTTTTATTAAAAAAACACCTACCAATTTAGTAACCAATCGTATACAAGTAGAAAGACTGGTTTTGACAATTTACAGATTCAGCACACGGTTGTTCTTTCACACAGAGTTCTTATGATCTATTTGGCATGTCAGAAGCGCTAACCATTGAATGTTTTTATTGCACATTTTTATGAAGATTATGTAAATGCCGGAGCGTGAAGATCGATGGGTATAAAAGAATTGAAATGCTTCATTGAAAATTATGAGTTTCCGTGTGTTTGAGCGTGGGATGATTTTCCTGTTTACAGTTAGCTCAAAATACTTAAAAAATGTCTATAACACATCAAACACCGATATTCAGTTTTTAATATGTGGCTTACTTTTTGAGACATATGGGACGGTCCCGGACAATTAGGGCAGGGCATAGGCTTCCAAAGCATAAATAAAGAAATATAATAAAGAAATATAATAAAGAAATATAATAAAGAAATATAATAAAGAAATATAATATAAAAAAACATAAACATAAACTAACCAAACATAACACGTTGTAAACGTAAATAAATCATTTAAACTGAACTAGCCGAAAAGGGGTGTTAAAAGCTAGACTATATTTTATATCATTTTGTATCTCACTTTACTTTTGTCTACTTTTATCAACAACAAACAAATTTTTTATTTTTTTTATTTTTTTATAAATCAACCCTCCTCTACAATAAAGGCCCCTTTTAAAAAACTGAACGCCCATTATGGGCGTGATTTCCTATCCAGTTATGATAATCGTTGCCGTGAATTTAGTATTGTTTGGGTAACCATCTTTAAGAACAAATTCTAGCATGCTTGGCACCTTGGCTTGGGTCCCCCTGCCCTTGGCGGTGTAAAAACAGGGGAAATGACTTGGAAATATAAAATAGTCTTCACTTATACTTTCTAGATTCAAATCTTTTAAAATTGCCTCATGAAAGTTAACACATTACAAGCAAAAACGATATATATGCGCGACATTTGTTCACACTCTCGAACCAGTGCAGAGAATGCGCGACGCCGCACGGCGGACTTGTATGGGAAACGTGGTTTAGGCATTGCTTCTCGGTTTGCTAGCTCTTCTCACAAAGTCTTCTCGTTTGTGTTTAAACAACAGATACAACAAATACCGCTTATATTTCGACTTGAAATTTGACAAAGTTCCGTCAATTCAGTGAGTCTATTTGTCGGGTCTATTACGAAATGGGTTCATCAAATGTGTCAAATATAAGCTTTATCAGAACCATTAATTTTTTTTTCAAATTGAAAAGGTAGAATGATCAGACAATGGTCAGATCACTGTCAAATATAAGTATTTTCAGTGTAACACAAGGATAAATCATGATCAGCCTTTATTACGTCGGATGTTTACATTTTGAAGCCAGCTTTCCATTAATAAATAAGTCGCAGAAGCAGGGAGTGTTCAGCCTCCGTTAAGTGAAAAGGGAACTCTCCTTTTGATGCATTCAATAAGTTTTATCTTTAGAGAATTTGGTGAGTTTGAAGGAAGTTTAACATTTAAGAGATTAGTTCCATGTAATTAATGTTTAAGTTTAGATGAGAACCTCTTGGCTGAAAGACCCAGGTCAAAAGTGAAACCTTGAATACCTCGAATACTGTCAGTCGGTTCTGTCCGCTGTCATTTCAAAAATACTATTGTTTTTATATTTTCTTGAATAAAGATTAATATCCTGATTCCTGAAGTGTTTTAAACAAGTGAAAGAAACAATATAATATATTTTACCTCCGTTTTGTGTATTTGTTTGAACGTTATTGCTATTCATATGTTAACAGAGGCTGCTTGATGGAGGCTGCTTGACGGAGGCTGCTTGTCGGAGGCTCGCTTGACCAAACCTTGCTTCTCGGCCTATAGACAAATTTTAAATGTTTTTATCAGGTTAATTTACAAGTTTATGCCCTGTATAAATGTAAAATCAAAATTTGATTTTTGACTTAATTTTCCTCATGCAACATCTACCTTATTCATAAAGTCCTTAATAAAACATCCCCTACAGAGATTCTAAACTCATTTAATCTAACTTATCTACCTCCATTTCATTCAACTAGGGGTCTCACTAATAACCTTTTATCAAAATCTTCTGTGAACACTGAAACACATGGAATATGCTCCATTTGATATCAAGCTATACTAAATTGGAACTCTTTCAGAATTACTATCATGGCACTGACCTAGCTTCACCAGGAAGTCAAGGCTCCAAAAATTGACTCGTAAGTTCTTACAAAGAAATCAGGAAACCTAGTATTGACAACTCTCTTGTTTATTTGTTTTGTTGTTTTTGTTTTGTTTTGTTTTCTTACATGGAAAATGGATGTTTTAATATTTTTTCTAATTTCCTTGTTTTTGTATGGTGATTCTGGGGGTAACCATTCCATGATTAGCAGCATGCTTACTAATAGGTTGTTTACTATTGTATTTATATTTATTCTTTCTATGTAATTGTATAACCCGTCCGAGCAAGAAATAAATTATAATCTAATGTAACCTAATCTGTCTGTATTTCCCAATATGGACAAAACATAATGAATAATGAAAACCTACCCATTATATTTTATTTCATGTCTTGCATGTTTTCTTTTTTCACTTATATGATACTGAAGTTAATGTGACAAGAATACCTTATTTCATGAAATTAACACGGATTGAAAAAATCCGTGTTAATTAATTTTATGTTAATTTGTTATCCGCATTGATTTGTAATGCGAATTAATACTTAATGTATGTTTTTCATAAATCCTTCGTACATGGGACTGTAATTTTAATTTTCTAATGCTGTTAATGCTGCCTGGGAAGGCATATTTAAATCTGGTTTTGTATTTATACAACTCCATTTTTTTCTCACTCATGATATTACCGCTCTATAAACAAATATCGATCACTCAACATTAAAATTAATCTATAATCTACATGTATACATATATGTATATTTAAACAAAAATTAAATTTAATGATACTTACATATTTAGAATTTGTCAATGTGTGTTAAAATTAATAGATATACACACTTTAAAAACTTACTGTTAAAATAATGCCTGTGTTAATTTCATGAAATAAGGTATTTTCCCGCCTTATAGTTTGTTTTTTTCAAAACATTCATTTTTCGTGTGTGGATCTTTCTTCAGTTTCATATATGTTCCGCTAGTCTTTTTCTTTTTGTCAAATTTTGTGACTCCCATTTTCAAGTCCTTCCTGATTTTATTTGGACCTTTTAATAATGGATCTTTATAATGCTTTCTTTTGGCCTTTGTTATAACACCAACTGTTTATTATGATCATCCAGCAGTTTTTCCACACATTATTTGACTAATTGAAGGCTTTTTCACATGAAAATGGATGCTGGTGCCATTCTGGATAAAAATATATTGCAGATGTCATTTCTTTCCACAAAATTAGTTTTTCCTAGCTGCTTGTAGTCTATCTGATATGGCATTGGATATATTTGTACATAAGGGCAAACCTACTGAAGGGGAAATAAATGAACATCATGAACACAGAAGATATAATATAACTATCACCATGGATAATATTCTACCATTGAAATGGAGGTTCTTTGTTTAATCTCAGTCTGTCAAGCTAACGAAAAAAAATGTTTATTTTCTCTCTATTTACTAATAAGAAAGATTTACTGACTTAAAAAGTTTAATTTAGTTATAATATAACAGCTATTATATAGCTTTGAAATGAAAAATAAAAGTGACAACGAAGAAGAAGAAACAAAAGAAAATGTATTACCAGATTCTGTCGATACTGATAAAACCCAAAGTCCAACCAATCCAGCAGTAGTGCAGGAAGAGGTTCAGGGAGATGACAGTCCCCAAAATTCTACAAAACAAAGAGATGATTTGAATGTAACGTGGAATTGTAGCAAAGTTCCAATAACTATTGTATGGGTGGCCTCACTTATAACCCGCTTGTATGATATCAATGAGCCAACACATATTTGGTAAGATCGATATTGAAAAAGTCCATGCAGTGGTGCATCCCCAAAATCCTAATAACGTTCAGAGTTTTCATTTAACTCTCATATACCACAAAATGTCAATCAAAAGGGTATATAAATAATAAGTGATTTGTTGGTGAGCAGTGTTATCTTAGCCCTATCTTCTTCTTTTTTTCTAGCTGGGATGAAACTCACTTTGGGAAATTCGTCAATCACTACCTAAATGGAACGTTTTTCTTTGATGTTCATCCTCCCTTGGGCAAGGCAAGTTTTCTTTAAATTTTCTACTTTAATTACAAGTATTAATTGAATTTCTAAGTAGGGCTGGAAATTTTTATTCAGTTTTTTTTACTTAGATGCTTCTAGCACTTGCTGGTTGGGCATCAGGCTACGATGGTGCGTTTCCATTTGACAAACCTGGTGATACTTATGGCGATCATCGATTCGTTGGAATGAGAATAGTATGTTAAAATATTGTTCGTCACTGTTTGCACAAAAAAACTCAGATAGTTATCAATTGTGATTGAATTCCTTATTTCATTGCCTAGTGGAGAAAGCATAAATATTGCATTTTCTTATTTCATATATCTGATGTTCTTGATTTTAGTTTTGTGCGCTTCTTGGTGCATTCTGTATTCCATTGAGTTATTTAATTGTTTGGGAATTAACCCATTCAGTACCTGCATGTGTTTTAGCTGCATCCTTAATCATATTTGGTGAGTAAGTTACAAAATATTATGAATTCTTTTGTTTGATTCGTGAATGGGGTGTATTAAAATTCTTAAAGTAGTCTGGCCAGACGATGAGAGAAGGTTCTCTCGAGACGTAGCCCAACGTAAAAATCATCAGGTCCATTTCGTGATAAACTCTTCACTTATTATTTATTATTTAATAAACTTCATCATGGCATTGTTCTTGAAATTGTTTATTTGTTCCATTGCACTATCTTGCTTGTTTGTAACCCAAACTTGACAAATTGATTACTGTTTTTCAAATATTTCAGGGAATTATTCTTTTTTGTGAAGGAACCTGTTTATTAATATTGTTTCTTATGTAAAACTTACAATATGACTAGATCATGGTTCCATCACAATCTCACAATATATACTGCTGGATCCTATACTAATGTTCTTCATGATGATGTCTGTGTATAGTTTGTTAAAGTTTAACAGCTGGAGAGACTGGTATGTTTTTTTGTCGATGTCTAGAGAGTGGCATCAATTATCTTCAGATTATCATTTTTGTACCCAGTATAATCTTATGCTTTGTAAACCTTTTACACATTTTAATTTCATATAAGCAATCCCAAATTCATGGCCAGACTTTAGGCTGCTAAGGGTGGAGCACCTTTTCTAGTTGTTTGTTTGTCAGTTAATAGTTATTTGGCCTAAAAAAGTCCAGTTTTGGGCGGAAGGGAGCAGCCTTATTATAATGGTTTCATTTTTGACCTAATTTGAGGCCCTGAACTGTGTTGCTTGTATAAAAAAAACATAGTAGTGACTTAATAATTATGTGATCATTCTAAAGCCAATCAACGCTTCAATCATTAAGCGAAAACATTTCATTTCATTTTATTTTTCAGTCCATTCTCATTTGATTGGTGGGGCTGGATGTTCTGTACTGGATATTTTTTAGCTTGTACGTTTAGGTGAGAATTGAACTTGATCCTACTGTTAGGTGTGAATTTTTGAAAACGATTTCTTTTTTCTTTCTTTTTTTTTCGTTTCAGTGTGAAGTGGGTTGGATTATTCGTTATTCTATTTGCTGGAGTTACAACCGTTCATGATTTATGGGACTTACTCGGGGATTTAACCCTTTCCATTGTGGGTGACCCTTTATTTAATTTTTCATGTAGAAATAATTTAATTTGTCCAAATCACTCTGGACTTCAGAGACTAAGAAATTTCATCATTTGTTTAGTGATATGATGAAGTTACATACAGTGTTTGGTATGTTCTGTTAATTTCTCGGGTTTGTTTTTTAGTTCGAGATTGTTAAGCATTTCATCGCCCGTGTGGTTGGCTTGATACTTCTACCAATCATGGTTTATTTGTTCTTTTTTGGTCTTCATTTTCAATCATTGCCTTACAGGTAAGAGCTCCACTCACCTTAAATCACTTTGATATTTTTCACAAATTTTCCCATTCTTTCTAGATAACAATCAACTAGGAATACTTTTCTATGTAAATTGTAAATAACCTGAATTTTTTTTTTAGCGGACCTGGTGATGGCTTTTTCAGTTCAGCTTTTCAGTCAACATTGCAAGGAAACGAACTTTATAGGGCCAAATTACCTGGAGGTGATTCAAGTCTTGTTTATAACATTACTATTGTATTTCATGTAATAAATTTTTCTTTGGAATTCATCATTGACTGTTTTCGTTTTATCAGAGCTTGCTTATGGGTCAGTGATAACGCTTAAAAATCATAAAACAGCTGGAACATTGCTTCATTCTCATCAGCATTTATATCCTCCGGAACATCCACCAGAACAGCAACAGGTTTTTCTTATTGTCATGATATTTTGCTGCTTTTCCTGGTATTCATTCTTCGTTAAACCCTCCATCCTTTTTCTTGTTAGATTACTGGTTACTCGCACAAAGATTCAAATAATGAATGGCTTGTTAATAAACCTTATACTATGCACAGTAAGTATGTACGCACAACCAGGGAACTCCATGTATGTTGCGCTTGAGAAAATGGCTGTTCAAGTTGACTTGTAGAGCATTAGTTTGGGATCAAGTAGTACCTAAAATATTGTGATAATCACAGCAACCGAAAATCCTGTTTTTTTCCCAACGTTCTGCCTAAGTTCATACACTTGTTTTTCTGTATATTGGATAGCACCATTAATCGGAGAGGATAAAAAAAATGACTCCGTTACTTTCATCGTATAAAATGTTTTAAAAATCCATCTATCAATCCATCTATCAATCCATCTCCTATAACGACTATCTATCGTCAGGATTCCTATTGAAAACAAAATGCGTCAACGGAAGTTATCTCCTCAAACTCGAATTTGTTGCTAATACTCTAATAAATATTCACCCAATAAATAAGAAGACCCTGCCATTGATGTTCTATTGTATTTCGTCATACTGAATCGTTGAGTTGATACAATTCTAAATATTTAACGTGCATATTATAGCTGATAACGACACTCTACATTATGTACAAGATGGCGATATGATCCGTCTGATGCACGTCATGTAAGTTGATCTTTGGATACGTGATTTTTTAAATGTCGTGGTTTGCTGATATTTTGAAACGTAAAATCTGTACATGTGGATTTTCTGTTCCAGGACACGTAGAAATATGCACTCTCATAATGAGAAAGCACCACTCAGTACAAACCTGTTTCAAGTTTCTGGTTACGGGGAGGTTGGTCAACAATTTTCTTTTAATAAACGTCTACGATTCCTCTAAACTTATTTTATATAAATTTTCTTATAATTGTTCTATATATTTTTAGAACGGTGTGGGTGATGCAAACGATATATGGAGAGTAAGTGTGACGAAGCATCCTGGCCAACAAAATCATATCAACACAGTGAAAACCATCTTCAGGCTCATACATGTCAACACAGGATGTGCTTTGCAGGAAACTGAACAACTTTTACCCAAATGGTGAGTGGTTAAGTTGTGGCCAGTCCATGCATTCTTCTGGTGGTTTCTGATGGACATTGAGTGGTAGAAAAATATCATATGTCAGATATGCACCTATAATAATAAGACCGATAATAAAATATCTGATCGCTCTGTCAAGCTTTGTTGAGTGTTTTTTCGATAGATTGAACTGAGTTTTCAGTCTTTCATCATAAAAGCATAGTTCCCCTATTCTGCAGCAACTGGCTCTAAACAATATAAGCAACTCGCCAACTCGCTTGAAGCTTCATATTGTATTTCTCAGTAACCATTATCCTTTCATGCCGAGAGTGAAAAGTGAGTTTTCATTATGATACGGACATAGTGCTTAATACGAAGTATCTATCAGTCAATGTAACAAGATGCAAGCATCACTATAGTTTGCGGTGAAAAGAAAAAGGAGAATGATCGCATCGTGTTAACTTAACACAGTCGACAATATTTGTCACTTTACTAAGGTACGAAAGATTTCCGATCTTGCCAGTGTCAGCAGTTTTTATCAGTATGTTTCTATTATTTGCAGGGGCTGGGAACAAAAAGAGATGGCGTGCAATCCAGCTATTCATAGCCCTGGGACCGAGTGGAATGTTGAAGGCAACGTTCACAAACAAGGTTAGATTGAGTTTTGTTGTTGTTATTGTTGTCGTTGTAGTTACGATGTTATGAAATTATGATTATTCATACACATTGTAGTTCCAGAAGTTGGAATCGAATTACTTGCTCCTTCTTTTCTGGAGAGTGTTTATGAATCACATGTTGTTATGGCCAAGGTAAGTTCCCTACATCTAAAACTGCTCTTCTTTTGCACAACTCTTGAGTACGGTTTAAAACCCATCCATCTTTTAGAGATGTGATCCAATAATAAATAAACGTTTGTGCAGACAGTAGTTCATCTAATTTTTACATTTCAGACTAATAATGGCTTCAAACCGAAGGAAGGGGAATTCACCTCTCAAGCCTGGCATTGGCCTATCAATTACAGAGTGAGTAGAAAAACTAATTGATTAATTTTGTTGCGTAGACCCACACAAGTGCGTAATGTGAGCGTATGATTGGTCGTACTTTTAGGGTCAAGTATTTTCTGGTGGTGATTACAGAATCTATCTTCTTGGCAATCCGGTAACTCATTTTTAGATGCACTGAAATCATATGATGCGTATGAATACCCGTAATGATTCGAATGAGAACCGGGACGTTTTTGACCTCTCATTATGCGCAACTTATCGAGAAGGGCAGTTGAAAAATGCAGGACGCTTTCAGATTTTTCAAATTATTTAACAAATTTGAAAACTGTGAGAGACGACTTCTGTTGTTAATTATTTTATTTTTTTGTTAAAATAAAATATTTAGACCTTTTCCGAATCCTTATTTTTAAGTGGATGTTTACTCCTTTCACTTATCTCTATGATAACACACCACACATAAAGTGAAAACGTTGTACAATTCAATTTAACGCCCACTTCGTAGAGAGGGCGCTTAATCAAATATGACTATTTAAAACAATATAGGCGCTTATTGAAATTTGAGAGAGTTACCTGGGCACTTCCTCGGCAGGGATGGTTAAAAGATACTGAACACTGAATCGAATCATTACGGTCGCGTCATACTGGTCTGTGATTGATATAAGACCTTTTGTTCTAAATGACTTTTTTTTTCAGATAATATGGTGGTTGGTGTTGTCCACTTTCGTCTTATACGTCTTCTGTTACTTCATTTATACAATCTGTGATAAACGTGGTTTCGAAATATCAACACAATATCGAGGTATGTTTCATTCTTGGTAATCTTTCATGTGCTCCGTCTAGCAACCATCTCTCCTAATGTGCAAGGATTGTTATGGGTGGATTTTTATGCCAATAACTATTTTACATTACTTCGTCTCGCTCCGAAATGATATTGGAACGGTTTTGTTTGTAATTGAGACATTGTTATTGTATTCATATCGTTATTGTATTCGTACGGTCGTCAACTGTTGTTTAAACTCCGTTTAAAGTTGCACTGAAAATAATCCCTTGTAACCCGTTGACATTCCAGAACAATCCGATATCATGATCCGATCATGCTGTTGGCTTTTGGTTGGTTGGGCTTTGCATTACTTACCTTTTTATGCTATGGGACGAGTACTTTATTTTCACCACTACTTCCCAGCGTATTTATTTAGCGCCATGTTTTCAGGTATGTTCCAAATGATACACCATGTCTAGTCCATGTTGTTCTAGTGTAAGAATATCTTTGCAGAAGTGATGTTTCAGTCGAATATTTGTAAGTGTTATTCTTGACAAACTGGCGAATTCATTGTTTTGCTTAGGGATTTTTTTGGAGCATTTATGTGTAACGATATCCCTTTTGTTTACCAACCAAAAAACTCGTAATAACGTTCGTTTGGCTGGTAACGCTGTTATTCTTTTTATCTCTGTAGCAAGGTAATTTGTTTGTTTGTTGTTTGTTTGTTTGTGTTTTTTTTTTCTTTTATTAATGTTTACCCAGGATGTCCTCTTCAGTTCTAATAGAACTGTTATCAATGAGGGTCCTGCGTAGGAGATCCTAGAGCATTTAAAGCCTTAATTTGGGCTACGGAAGCCGCTTGTCTGCTTCAACCGCTCAACTAGACAACCCTCTTAGACATCCATCCGCTCTCAAGCTGAGTGGATTGATTCACACTGTTATAGTCGCTGGCTTGACTCGGCCAGGATTTAAACCCTGACCTCCCGCACTGGAGGCAAGCACCCTATCACGAGGCCACCAGTTTTTATTGGAAAAGAAAAAAGAAAAGATGGCATATAGTAGACTCTATTATTCGAACATCAAAAAGAGGTTCACATTATAATAGTTCCATTTATAGTGTAAATTACAGGTGACTATTAGAAATTACAGGTGACTATTAGAAATTAGGGAGAATTTTACAAACTAAAGTCTTTCTCCATTTTTTTCTCAGTTTTTACGCATTTCGAGGTCTATCGTATGGTATGTCTGGACCGCTGGGCAACCAGCCTAACCCGACTCAAGCAGCTTACCGATGGTTAGACACGTGGGACATCTGAAGCATATCATGAACATCATTAACAAGAACCTCTCTGTCGATGGAGACGCTTCTCACTTTATTACAATTCACCGTATGAATGAAGAATTCGGACAAGAATAAATCGAACATATTCTACCCATAAAATTTGAACTCCATTCATTTTAGAAGTTTATTAATTTATTGTATAAAATACATTGCGTCATCGAATGGAATCTCTCAACACTGTCTTCTTGTTAGTATTTCAAACGATGTCAGGGATCCGTACTTTGTTGGTCATATTCGTTACAAGGTTGTATTTTAGGAATGTTTTATAGAACTAGCTGATGTTAAAACATAAATTGATAAGATTTTTTTTAGATATATAAATATATTGAATGACTCGATAGTTAGTATTATTTTCAGTACAGTAGAACTCGTGCAATTCCAACTCTTGTCATTCGAAGACCCATAAGTCGAAGAAAATATCTGGTCCGTCCACTCATTAACTCTTACACCAAGACTGTTGCAATTTAAAAACTCGCATATTTCAGATACATTCCTTGGTCCCCCTAAGATTTCGAATTACACGAGTTCTGTATTTATTTGCCATACATTCTCCGAAGTGTTGGTAAAACTAAGGACCATATATACAACATGACGCACGAGCAGCTAGCTACCATTTTCATGGACATAATAAACCAGTGCAGCATTACTTTAAATGCTGAACCTGGTACGGGCTCCAACCAGTGTGTTAAATGTACGAAACTGTATAATGTTGCCAAAAAGTAAACGGCGTGCAGCCACGAGTAACTGCATTGTAACGTTGGAGCGTTGGTCTCTTCATCACTCGCAGATGTTATAGCAGTACATTTATTACCAAAAAGTAGCTTGTGTCTCAATGCCGGAATGTTGAGAGAATTCTCCCCAGCTTTTAACCAATCAGTTTGAACGTTTGTCTGAACGCTTTCAATATGGGAACTGCGTTTAAAAATAAACCCACATGATACTAATTCCGATAGGTGGGTTACAACATGTTCCATTCGGTAGGTGAAATGCAACAATGTGATGAAGAGAATGAAAAGATCGAAGATGGAGATGCTGTCTCTACTCGGCTTTGCCTCGACCAACCTCAAACTGTGTGCCAGTGGGTTGCATTTTTCGTTTGGATTGTAATTCAATGTGGACCATGTTAAGTACATTAAAAATGACGTCACAACAGCAGAACGTAAAAGTCCGCCATTTTTTATAATAGGATGAATGGAAATCACGGTCGACGATACACACAACACTAAATTTATGCTTATGAAGAGGCGTGTCAGTTTGCATGGAAGATTTTGTGCATAGTATATATAGAAGCAGATGAATGCGAATAATGAGATGAGATAAAGGAACACAGTGAGGCTTGACGAGGTGTAATAAAGTGTGTTATTATTTCTTTTTGCGGTTTGATTCCATGACTCATTCAAAATTCCGACGACGTCTAACAAGCAAACAAGCTGTAGCAAAGTGACGAGGAATACTGAAAACAGGCTGGTGTATAACCATATCCGGCCTAGTTTTTTGTGAGAGCTTATGACGGCGGCAAATATCAAAGCTAATACAATCGGCTTCAACAACCAACATCCGTCTTGTACAAAGTTGCGTAGTACGTCACAGTCGTTAAATCGTATAAGAAGCACGGCATGGAGAACGAAAAATACCCCGGAAGTTGCTAGAATGTGGTACAGTCTTATAAATGTTGGATCTTCTGAGACACATGCGGCGAATTTTGTTTTTGATGGACACAAGAACGAGATCTTCCTCAATTGATGATGAAACGGCGGCGACACTACGACAGATGCAAAAGCGATACACACGACAAGAAATGCCAAGTACACGTAACGTGATGTCGTCGTGTTCTCAAACACTTTAGGAACTTTCACGAATAGTGTATACAGAAAATTAAGCATGTGTTTCACTAACGCCTGAAGAAGGTCACTGACGGACAAATAACTGATTCGTTCATTCCGAAGTAATATGTACGTGATCCACGCAAATAGGAGAAAGACGACAGCACAGTTGACGTATAGTACGACGTACGAGATCGTCGGCTTGACGTGAATCAATGTTCCAGACCATTCATTTACTACTTGATAATTTGTGATGATTGCCGTCAATTTTAAGGAAACGAGTAGCAAGTAGAGGTGAATAAACCATTCACTGTACTCAACCGAACGTTTCTCAAGTTCGTTTTGTTTCTGTTCCTTGCTTTTTTCGCTCTCTAAAGCGTTATCCGTTACTGACGTATCTTCATCTGATAAGTCCAACAAAGTGTCGTCGCCATTACCGCTCTGCGTATAAAGTTTTCCTTTAACACCTTTTTCTCCGTTAGGCCACCTGCAGTTCCCTCGCGTCAACACCCAATTGAAATAATAAAAATGCTGTAGATTGTGTCTTCTCAGCAAACTATAAATAACTGTCAGGTACAAGAACACCACTGACACAACTGTTTTCATGTTAGAGGGAAAGACATCCATGGTTCCATCTGCCACGCTATACGTTTCACGAGGTACGGATCCAGTCTTCAGCAAAAGAAATATAGTGTATGAGGATACATACAGTGAAGTGAGTCCAATTATCCGATTCATTGTAATGGCACACCCTGCTACACATAAGATCATGACTTGCAATGCAAGAGCAAGAACAGCTTCGTTTGTACGATGAGGGATTGATAATATAGTTTGATAGAAACACATCGATGACGTGGTGATGATCATGCAAACAGGAGGGAATATTTGGAGGAAAGCCATCGCACAGTTCGTGTATGAAGTATAATCCTTCTCTTTGTACCGAGTTTGTATCCAGGTATAACCAGACTTGCAGAAATCAAATAGCAGGAACATTTGTACGCAGGTGATCAAAAAATCACCCAGCAATATAACATTTATCCAGACTTTGTCAAATGAGCTCGGTGGAAACGTAAATGCGACGCAGGACAAAGCAAGTACCGTGATAATTTTCTCGATCCAGAATCCAGTGTGCAAATTGTATTGCGTCTTCTTCTCTACTTTGTCTATGTTGGATGACTGAGACGATTTTGCCAAGAGAATTGAGGTAAACAAGAAAAATATGGACGTACCAAATCCCATTCGATATGTAATGAACAAGACAATGATGTTATCGCAAGTTCGTCTGCCGTGCTTCCAGTCGCACAAAATGTTGTCTTCAGCAAAATGTGGTTGAATTACATTAAAAGCGATGAGGAGACTGCAGACCGGTATAAAGGAAACGATGATAACGTACCAAACATGGGTCAAAATATTGTCGCTTTGTTGAGGAGGACCCGGTCCAATCAGATATTGCCATGGCGATTCTTTCTGCTCTTTATAGAAGTTCGCGAAATACTGTCGCAAAGACTTCACTTCGGATAGAAGTGTTTCTTTTGTTTCGTCGTCATCTCCTGAACATTTATTCTGCATTTTTTAACTTCCGGGTCGCATTACTGCTGTTATAAATTTTTACCGGTCATAAAAATTCTTCTGCACAATCTTGCCAGCCATTGATAAATAAGCATTCACGATTCAAGTATTATACAGAATATGATTGCGCGTGGGAGTGGAATGTTTTGAATCGGAATGCGCATGCGTCTTTGATGCAATGTACTAAAAATTGTCTGAAAGTTATTTCTTAAGTAAACTTGCTTTTTGCCAAAGGAATAAAAACAAACCTTCTTCAATTTCTTTCGGACAATATTCTCACTGACTTTGTCATTTCAATTTTAAAACCCAATCTTCAAGAAGAGGAAGACCGCAACTTTTTAAGTAAGAAAACTTCTAGCTGTTAAATTATAAGTTGTTTTGTTCCATTGTTTCACATGTTTGTTCTCCGATCAAAAGAGTCTTCATTCCTATGGAAATAAGCTTATCGCTTATTATTTCATATCGTGGAAGTTGAAATGTTAAATTCCCTATTCATTGTTGTTCAATTTTGTCGGTCTGAACGTTCTTGGAACTTGTTATTCAACATCTAAAAAAACGTCTTCATGAACAAGTTGCGATTTTTCTCTGCGATTTTAAAATTATAAAATGACCATTGTTTGACTCGTGTCTCAGATAATTTTCAAGTTAATGTATTGATCATGAGACGACCAACTTCATAAAAATAGTATCCTATTTGGGCTAAAAAAAGGGTGATTCGGGCAAAATTTCGAAAGTACTTCAATTTTAATGAAAATTTTAATGCAGAATAATTCAATAGAGCTGGTTTCAAGTTTATGAATCGTTTTTCATCTTTTGCCGAAGACAGGGCGATTTGGGGCTTAATTTGAACCAAATATTAAAAGTTCTTCGATTTCCATTAAAATTTGCACAAAGAACAAATCAATGGTACTGAGTTATGACGCCACTGCGACGTCACTAATTTAGATTTCGATATAAAACTTTTCAGCTCTAACTCAAGATTTTTTCACAAAATAAATTTTTCGAGTTAGCTAACTTGAAAATTTTATTTTCTGAAAAAATCTCGAGTAAGCTAACTCGAATATTCTATTTTTACTAAAATTTTGAGTTAGCTAACTTGAAAAATTTAGTTTGTGAAAAAATCTCGAGTTCACTTTCTTTGAAAAAGAGTCTCGCTATGGATGAAATCTATTGTTTTCATTTTGTTTCTCCTTTAGTCAGTCTCCTTTATAACCGTTTCGAACAGCCGAAATCGAAATTTTGACAAATTCATGAAAATCTACTCTATATCAACCACTTCCTGTCACTTTTAAAATTGCATGATTTCTTCCAAACTTGATTGGAAGAGGCGGTGGGATTTTGGGAATTCTTCATTTGTAGGTAACTTTACTGATGCTGAGAAGTTTGAAGGAAAAATAAATCCCTCCTATCATATCGTAAAACTTTGAAAACAAATTTATTATCTCATTCTCAAGACAGCAATTGAAATTGTACTTTGATTAGTTCATTAGTTGGTTTTCTCGAGAGTTTTATTTTCACAAAAATTTCCGACTTGGCTAACTCGACATTGCTTACTCGAAATATTTAATATTTCTTAAATTCAATTAAAATGGAGCTGGTCGCAGAGGGGGTTATCAGTTATGAAACATAATATTAAATCGAAATTTATTTATTCGAAATTTCCAGGTCATCCCTGCTCCATTCAGAGAATATCTACAGATGATGAATATCATATTATCGCACCTTTCTTCTATAATTCTATTGTCGTTTTCTTTTGATCTTTGTTTCGAAAGTTAAAATTTAAAGTTTTGCGAACAGATAAAATAGATATTTATTTTTATTGCTTTGAAATTTGTTTGGAATATGTAAATGAAGTTTAGAAAAGAAAAGTTTCATGTTTTCCCATTATGAGGAAATGTTTTTTATATCGGATTTTCGAACTGTTTTTCTTAAGGAGAAACGATACCGATTCCCTCTTTTAACCACCTGGAAACTAAATTGCGAAATTGATGGAGGCAGATTGTAACGTCATATTTTATTGGAGAAATATGTGGAATTTTGGCGTCATAGGAGGTGCATCACTGTAAAAGTGTCGGTTTTTGATGGGTATAAACGGATCTTTCATTCTCAAAAATAACAACAGTTGGAATGATAATGAAAATGAAATACTTTAAGGCAAGAAACTTTTGTGGCATGAAATTTGAGCAGTATTTTAATTTCGCGTTTACTTTGTCAATTTCTGGATTCTGTTTTAACAAAAAATAATGATAGTTAGACTAAAATAATATGGTGACATTTTAATTCTGCAATATAAATTTGCGATAATTGTGATGAGATATAAATGTTTACCCACATCGATGTTAACTTTCTTTAATCATCAAGTCACGCTCCGAAACAAAAAGGAAAAAGGAAATGTTAATATTGTTAATCGTAAAAGTTTAATAATGTAATTGCTATTGGTTTTAAAGCGAAAGTTTGTGCTGTAGTAAAGCGTTGTTTCCGTGTACCATTTTTCCTTTCATTAATCCAGAAAAAACTATTTGTGTTGACTGAGCGTGCCAAACGTTCCCTTCCTGTCGTGATTAATGCCTACATATCAGTCGCAGACTGTCGAGTCTCAAATAACATCAAGAATTTTCTCTCAGTTTGACAGGACAAAGAAGAAATGGCTTTTGTGAAAAGAATTTTTTTTTTTTTCAATGTTTCAATGTTTTTTTCAATGATTTCCTTGTGAACTTTTAAGTAGAGCACTTTTCTTACTGTCATTGCTCAAAACCCACAAGGTTTAAAACCTTAAAAAAACAAGGATAAAGAAAAAAAGGATACCGTCTTCACACGTGCCAGAATTATCCTGTATTTTCTTGTCCCAATTGATATCATTACGATCTTCAAAAATTATGAGAGGAGACAGTGGCGGATCTAGCGGAGATTTGACTGGTGTAAGTAAATTTGCAATTTGCAATTATCCTTTTGAAAACACTTTTCTCCATAATTTTTACACCAGTAAAATTGCTTCTCGATCCACCGCTGGGAGAGAGAAACTGCTTTGAACTACAGTTCACTCTCTCTAATTCGAATCTCAAGGGGGACAAATTTTTATTCGGATTATAGAGAGATTCGAATAATAGAAAGTCTCTCTTATTCGAATTTTCAGACTTGAAGAGTGAAAATTCGAATTAGAGAGAGAAAAATCGGAAATTTTGAAAAAATAACAAAAACCACCAAGATGAAAACACAACAACAAAAAATTGAGTTCTTTTTGAAAATCTTTATTTATATTTACTACACTCAGGATTTCTCAAAAAAATGTTCAATTTTGGATTGTTTTTTGTTGACGAGGTAGTCCAAGTCAAGCACACGACTTGCGTCGCTGAGTGCTTTCCTCAAATCTACTCCAAATTTCGTAAATATGCTGTATTCCTCAAGGATGGAAATGGCATTCATGGCATCTTTAAAATCGGGTTTTGTCAACAGTTCGGTTGGTTCTTCGTTGTCGGAATCATCATCCTCACTATCGTTGCAGTCAACACATCCACTCACTTCGGCAATGATGTCTTTATCGGATATGAGACCAGAAACACTGATCTCAAAGTCAATATCGACAAGCTCGTCTGCAGTTAATTCAAAGTTTACATTGAACTTGCCTTTCATGACTTGGAGATCACCTCGCAAATTTTCAATGACGTCTTCTTCGACATCCAAATTTGCAAAAGGGTCATCATCATCATTTAACGCCTTCTCCGCAGATTCTTCAGAAATACCGGACTTTTTGAAACAGTTCAAGAAAGTGCGATCAGGTATTGAACCCCAAGCCTTGTTGAGCATTGTCATTGCTGTCAAGATGGAAATTTTTGGTAGCTGCTTTCCTTTCTCTAAGTTAGCAAGTTGCTTTCTAACGGCAAGAGAACGATACTTGACCTTGAGTGCTCTGATAACTCCTTGGTCCATAGGCTGGGTGACCGATGTTGTGTTAGGCGGAAGGAAGATGAGTTCAATCCATTCGAGCCCTGTAACGGTTGGGTGAGCAGGACAGTTATCCACGATCAAAGCAATTTTCCTTTTTTTGACGCCAAAGCAACGATCGAGTTCCCTCATCCATTCTTCAAACAACTCGGACGACATCCAACTTTTTGGCTGGGCTCGGTAACGGCATGGAATGCTTTTAACACCTTTGAAACACCGCGGATTCTTTGACTTTCCAATGACAAACATAGGAAGTCTTTCACCTATTGCATTTCCTGCTGCCATCCCGGTCAATCTAACTTTGCTGTGCTTGTCCCCACTACACTTTTCTTTCTTAAAGTGAAAGGTTTTATTGGGAAGGCACTGATAGAATAGGCCAAATTCATCAGCATTAAAGACATTTTCAATTGGGTATCTGGAAAGAATTGTCGGTAGTGTTGTTTCCACCAGGGCGCTGTCATCTCTTCCGTAACTGATTTAGATTCTCCTGCAATGGTTCTAAAAGATACGCCATACTTGTAGTAAAAAAGAAAAATAAATGTAAGTGGAACCTAGGCCTTATCAGCTATTCAAGATCTATATAAAGATTCATCCGGTATTTTTGTTCTTGGTTTTTTAATGACGAATTCTAAAACATGATGGCTGCTGTAATACCATCTGTCCAAGATATATTAAGTCTTGAATTAATACCAGTTAACGATGGTTTGGGAATGAAGGTACCGTCACGTTTAATTTTCACAGCAGAAGAAAAGTATATTAACATTCTCGAAAAAAGACTTCCTAAAATGTTATAAATATGTACTTTATAATGTATATTTCCATAAATAAGATATCAAATCAAACCTTTTTTTCCACTTGTCTAACCAGCCATCCGATGCTTGAAATTTTTCAATGTTCAATTCTTTGGCAAAATAAAGAGCCTTTTCCTTTATAAGGATGCCACTAACAGGAATATTTTCTGCTCGTATACGTGTAAACCATTTCAGTATAGCGTTATTGACTTGCTCATAGGTATCAGACTTCATCCGTTTGGTTTTTGCATTCCCTTTTTTATAAGCGTCAAAAACCTTTTCCTTATTTTTTTTCCAATTAGAAAGCGTATTAGGCGGAATACCAAATGATTGAGCGACTTCTTTATTGGATTTTCCTTTCTCTAATTCCACCAAAGCTTTATACTTGGTCTCAAGTTTTTGATCTACACGGTTTCGCTTAGACATTATGAGAAATAAAACGCAGGACATCAAAGCACATTAAATTGCTGCACTTCTGTTTACAAAAACGAACAAACATACCATCGAACAGACGGATGAGAAATTCGAAGTTCGAAAAAAAAACGTTCGAAAGTTTTAATGCATGGTTTACACTCTGAATATTCGAATTATAGAGATAATTTTGCTGAGGGGACCTTATAATTCGTTCGAATTATAGAGGTTTTCGGATTACAGAGATTCGGATAGTAGAAAGTTAATTAAGAGAGTTTCTTAAGGAAAATTGACGGTGACTTTAAATTCATTCGGATAATAGAAATATTCGGATAGTAGAGATTCGAATTAGAGAGAGTCAACTGTACTTCTCTCGTCTTGTTCCACCCTGACAGTAAATTCTATCGTTGGCATTGCCTTCTCCATTGGTATTAGCATTCAGAGTTTTTTCCTCCTCGGGTTTTTTTTCGATTTGGCTTCATGTTTTGGGCGCGCGGATTGTTGTTTATAAAGAAGCTTTACAGAGATATTTATACTTCTCCACACATGATGCACAGTAAAAATATCGCGTGATTGTTCCGCCCAAGCAGGAAAAACTCTGAATGAAAAACGGCCTTAAAGCGGACTTTAGTGGCGTAAACCGGCCTTTACTCATGAAATGATGAAAGTTCTTCATCCTGATTGGTTAATTTAAAAATTTGATCGATCAATGAGACAGGTATAATCGACTTAATGCAGTATGGCGTCTTTTTAAGGAGATAGATGCAAGATAATCTATTATAGTTCTTTAAAATAAATTTATTTAAGAAATAAATTCTACTATTTTGTTGATCATCGCCAGGGCGCTAATTTTTTTTTTCTTTTTCAACAAAATATTTTCCAACCGTATAACTTTACTTTGTATTGTAAATTCTCATGAATTTGTAAGGAACGTTGCCCTGGAAACAACTTCGAATGTTTATCGCAGTAACATACTAACAAATTTGATGCTACTATTCCTTGAGAATAAATAGTTCAACGAATTGATCTTGATCTTCCAAGTTTATTCAACCAAAGGTGAGCAACACGTAGAAGCTTTTTTGTGCATGAAAGAACATCGAATGTGTGAAACGAATCAAAAAAGTAAGCATGACTTTTTTTTACGTTTCCCTTGTTACCTCGTGTCCACATTTAAATTATTTTTAGCTAATTGACTACATTATATTGGCTTGATTGTAAATTAAGCAAATTTTGTAATTGGAAATCCAGTGGGTATTATAGATTGAGTTTTAATGTATTCAACGTTGTACTCGATTAATTAATGATACAAAACTTTTATTTCAAATTGTTAATTTTTTATTTGAAAAACCATCTGTTTTGAAACATATTTCAGTTTCTTCAATAATATACAATGTAACCATGTCAGTTCACAATGTCACAGAAACACATAAGAGTTATTTTCAGTTGTATGTAAATCGTTTATTTTTTTGAAGGTCATGTCTATTTCACATTCGAATTTTCATTAAACATGTTCTAAAGAAAGAAGAATAGTATTGTTATTAAAGTCATGTCATAAAAATTATATCTGGTTTGTATCGCTTTGTTAATTGTTATTACTACTAATTTCTGTTAATTATGAACTTATGTACCACAACACAAAATGCTTTTGCTGCTTGTTTTTTCGTTCGAACCGTTTAGACCAGCCTCCATACACTCCGTCTAAAGTGCCGTAGACACACCGCGAAACAAAACATTTTCGCACAAAGATATAATTCAGAATATTGTTTTAGGATTTTCTATTGTTCCCAATCAGAAGGTTTAAAATTTGTAGCAATTCGAAACGATTTTTATTTTCACACTATATAAAAAAGCTTATTCGTTCCACCTGCCGTGCCATCTGTCCATTGTTCTTTCTAAATGTCAAGGTTCGTGTTTATATACAAAATACCACAATTTCGCTACAAAATGACTTTTCTGGAGACAATCTCAGTTCTATAGCTTTTTCATCATTTTATGTTTACTACGACCTATAAATATATGTAATGAATATTGATAAGCTTATGAATTTCTTCTTCAACGATATTCAAATGTATGTGTTTGTAACAAAGTTGTTGAATGCTGTTGCAGTGGCTTGTTGATAAACTCTCAGAGGGCAGAATATGTTTGATTATTTTTTTTGGTCACGTGGGTAATAAAAAGTGTTATAAACACTCCCAAGCCATTTAACAAAAAATATTTACTGAATATGCAATTCATCAGTTTTCGAAATCGCTGCTGAACACTAGGAGAATGAGAAATGAGAAGCACACCTAAAAGTTGTTTTTTTTTATTGTGGCGATAATCGTTGCTTGTTTTTCAATTTAAAAAAAACTGATTACGCTAGATTTTGGAAACCTACTGTCGGTTACAGGTTTGGTTTAAACTTCTCCATATTACAAACCATATTTTCGTCATTGTACACACTTATGGAATTATTACTAACCGGCAGATGGCATTGAAAGAGTCGAAAGTGTCAGAAATGAAGCGAACGGCGCCATGTCTGTTTGAAGCTATTTCTTTCTTTGGTATTTTACATAGATTAGACTTTCTTATTCTGTTATCAAATTTCTGGTTATTTAGATTTTTTTCTCTCGAAAAAAAGAAAAATTAATTTTTTTCTTTTTGCATTATAAGTTTTTATTGAAATTATCTCTATACTGATTTAAGTAGTTTGTTTTTTTTGAAATTGATATAAATCAATTGGTTTCCAGTTCATCAATATTTTTTTTAGAAAATTATGAATCCCTGATCCAATATATTGTGGGATTTCATGAATATATACACCGTTTTGTTTTCTGAATGGAAATCTGTATTTAGCTTGTTCTTAATAGCTCTGTTGTTGTTAGGCTACAAATTCACTAGGTTTGTTTATGGAGAGTAGATAGCAGGGGATAAACGTTCATTGTACTCAACAAACTCGATTGAAATTTTTGTATTTCCTGTTCTGTAAACTGATCTTAATCAGGTTGAGCCGTACACGTGTGTGAGTGATGTTTAGATTACGTCTCGTTTCGAAAGTTCATTGAGTTGTTGCCGTGAATAAATAGAACTTGAATGAAAAGTTCGAGGCCATATGTATGTGCCTTTCATCTATATGTTTTCATTTGTTTTATTTGGAGCCTGTTGAATCAATATTCTCTGTTTACTCAAGTTTTTGTATAACAATATATATTTCGAAGATATGTGTAAAAAGTTCGCTGCATATGTGAATATAGAACAAATTCATTTTTTCGTTTTATTCGTTCAGGTTTATATTTTAATGGATTCAACTGATAAATGATATTTAAAAAAAATAAGAATGGCGAACTTGTTTGGAAATAACTCGACATCAAACTATCGTTATGTCGAATCTGTCGCATTTGTTGCCGGAATTGTGACGTTTTATGGGATTATTAGTATGGTGGCGTTGATCAGCAACCTGTTTATAATCTACGTTATTCTTCGAAAGTATGTGCGAAGAAATACTGTGAACGTCTTTTTGGCCAGTCTGGCATTCAGTGATATCCTGATGGTCATCCTGTCCACGTTAGACTGCTACGCGTTCCTGAAAAGAAGTTGGGTGCTAGGTACGTGGACTTGTAAGATTCAGAGTTTGCTCATTGAAGTCAGTTTCACAGCGTCTACGTTAACCCTAGTTGCCGTGTCGGTGGAGCGTTACCTGTTGATTTGTCACCCTCACATGAAACGTAGAACTATGAAGGTGATAAATATCACTGTCTCGTGCCTGTGGACACTTGCTCTGGCCATATGTTCGCCATTACTGGATGGCTACGTAGTTGTCCTTGAAACTGGCAAGAACGGGGTAACCGAGTTAATATGCCAAAACGACGGCTGGAAGCCAAAATATAAGCTCACTTTTTACGCCATCTTCTCGTTCGTGATTTATCTAATTCCTCTTGTCATTATGGCGTATGCTCACTGGAGGATTTCCATGTCGGTCAAAGGACGCGGTCCTGGAAAATCCCTCATCCTTCAGCCAAACAGCGAAAAGAAACAAAGTGTTTGTTACACAATACGAGAAGAAAGCAGCGGAGGTAGCAGCGATCTTACAGCGGAAAGCAACGACATGAAGCGAAAAGTCAGTGGCTTGCCAAAAACTCTGTTAGGTTCACTGAATACGTTAAAACGAAAGGTTAGCAGTCTTGACAAAGAAGCTAGTCGCCGGGAGCGTCGGATGAAAGCTGTACGTCTACTTTTGGTTGTCACTATTGTGTTCGTGATTTTGTGGACACCGTTCGTGTTTTTTCGGCTAGTTCGTCTGTCCGGTATGCATATAAACGAATACCTGTATAAATTTTCGGAAGTGCTCATACTGGGTAGTACTGCTGTCAACGCATTCATATACGCTTTTATGAGCCCACCGTTCCGAAAAGCTTTTATTAAGTTATTGTTGTGTCGAAGTCACAAAGACATCTACTCACGTGACTCTGGACCGAGCATGAGTAATTCGGATGATAATAGACTGTCGCACCGCATGAGCAGGGGATCGTCGTACAGCGGTTGCACGTACGGTGGCGGCGATTCAAGGAATGGAACATTAAACTTTCACTCGTTTTCTGGAAACAAAACATCTGTGTAAATAATCCCGTTTTTTTTTTTTTTTTCCATCCGTTGTTTATATTGAGTTCCTGAAGATAAAGTACATTTATTTAACGCTTTATTTAAATTGGATTGTACATTATTTATTTGTGTGTATTTATCAACATCCAACACGTTTTATTTTTGAAAAAAGTTTCAAAAAAAGTAGGACTATATTATTCTTTTCAGTTTGATCATAGGAGATATGGAGAGAAAATATTTGTTCGTGTTAGGCACGTGCAGACGACTTTTAAAATGTCGTCTGTTCTTCTGTTCAATATTTTTCATATCAGCTGGTTTTTATTATATATTTGACAGCATTCATGGTAAAAGTGGGTCTCCTTTCGCAATTTGATGAATGTAAAAGGTGTGCCACGTGAAGGACTTCTTGACTTCTGGACACTTTGAAATTAATGCTGTTTAAATATTTGAACGAGATTATTGTATCTCCCTACATATTGGTGTTTTGACATTTGATTTTTTTTTAATCCTCACGTTTTGAAATTCACGGTAGCGTACCTGTTAAAAGAATAGAAACATGTTTCGGTGATTTAATCATTTGGTCACAAGAGATCAATTATTGATCGAAAAACTTTTACATCACGCAATTTTAAAAAACAAATGCCAATAAATTTCGAGAATTCGGAATCGTTTCTCTAAAGCCGGTTTTCCACTAGGCGACTTTTTTTCGCGCAAAGCGACTTTTGTTTCGCCGCTTAGCATGCGATTCGCTTCGGCGGGAAAAAAGTAGTATACATTTCTACTTTTTTGCGGCGAAAAAAGTAGCAAGCCAATCAGATTGCTTAATGCGACAGAAAGTTCTGATGAATGCTGGCAATAACTTGTCGTTCGATTTTTCTAAGGTCAACAGAGACATTTTGTGTCACGTTACGTCTGAATGTATGTTTTACGTTTCGAATAGGAGAGTCTGGGTATTAAGAGGCTGTCGAGCAAACGATAACCAAATTGGAAGTCTAGTTATTAAAATATATTCTACCAAACTGACCGCAACGTCACGAAGCACGTGTCTAGGGTTTTAAAAAATAAACATATTGAAGAAGAATTACAACCGGAAATAGTCAAGTAAACAAATAACTTAAGAGTAAACAAACAAAGTATTTCCTGCCACAGTAAAGTTCTTTTGTTTTGCATAAATTAGATAAATGAGTCATACCGAGTGAGCCCTGCCCATTTTACTCACCAATTACTAAACTATTAGACGAAAAGAATCCAATGATATAGAATTGAATCATTCTTGGCTTGAAAACACTTTAATCTTGTTAAGTAACAGTGGAGATCTAATCATTTCAGATTAGTCGTTTTGTCATCTGAGTTTTTAGAGAACTGTTTTGATAACAAATTCGTCTTAGGGTGGGCGTAAAATAAAGCTTCTTTTAAAAACATATACGAAGAAAGAGAAACGTAATTCAGGCGGAGAAAAAAAACCCTCCAAACGTACATATGACCTGAAGTCGTACAATTTTACTTCAATCACATGATCAAAAGAAAAGAAAACCCCGATTATGAAAACTGCATTTGCTATTTTAAAATCATGACAACATTTCTAGTTCTTTGTCCTGGTATTCGGGATTTTCTATCCCAAGACTGCATGCTGGATTCTGTATCACAACGGTTTCGTTTTTCTCTAAACTCAACTCGTTTTCCAGCGTTCCTCCTGGATCGACGTGTTTCATGGGGATCCCAAGTGAAAAGAATTCAAAATCACGTGGAAGTACAAAATAAAATCTTCGCTTTTTGATTGGTTTAGATAACATGGTATTTAATTAGAAATAAACACAATTTTAACATGTTGGAGAGTTCAAAATATGAAAGCCTTCGATCAAGGACACTAATACCAGAAATAACATTCTAAATACACCTTGCCCGAATTTCAGTTTAAACGCCTTATTTTGATGCATTGAAATGTTTCGCTGTGGGACCAACCTCGAACTCAGGGTCTCTTACCTCTCGATATACGAATTTCTATTTCTATTTATACTGTTTGGTCGAGAGTAAATACATCCAGCCTCATTATCAAAATTGCCACTAATCATTCTTCTGGAAGTTTCAATAAGAGGTGATTGAAGCAATAAAAGTTAAATTTTCAGCTACTGACGTTTTGGAAATTAGAAATTACAGAAAAATGCTTGTAGTTTGTATAAGCCTATTCAAGGTCAGTCAAACAAATGTGGAGGAGTCCAATGTTATGATATTTCTTTTCAGTCTGTCGATTGCACGTTTTTCTTTTCTACTTTAAATGACTATACTCTCCTCCACAAACTTTGACTGAGCTCTGGCTACACCTCTGGTTTTCTACACAGGAAAGCACGTGATTGTCAAATTGTCAAAAACATCGATTTTGATGGGAAAATAAAGATCTATCAAGGGTTTTCATGTGGAGGAGCACATTAACATAAAATCTTTATGGTTTAATAACTAACATTCTCCTCCACACATTTCGACGTACACTCTAGATCCGCTTCTGCTGCCATCAAGCTCTCGATAACCATAATAAGCGAGTACTACCAACACTATCAGCAACACCACACTCACACAGCTCCCAATTGTTATGTTACGTATCTTTCCGGAATCTACACAAGGGATACGACAAAAAAACTAGAGGTTGTTCTAGAGGTGGCCCACAGCGGAGGATCGAGAAGCAATTTAACTGATGTAAAAATTATGTAGAAGAGTGTTTTCAAAAGGATAATTGCAACTTAATTGCCAATTCTTTTTTAGAAAGTTCTCCTCCAAATTGGCTTACACCAGTTAAATTTCTGCTAGAGCCGCCACTGGCCCAAACTAAATTGTTATTTTTTTCTACCATGAATTAAATGAAGTATTTGAAAAGGACAAAATACTTCATTACTTCAACACTTCAACAACGTCACTTCAACATCACTATAAATTTTGTTTGACGGAACCTTCTCATCTAAGGCTGTCATCCAATGCTTTTGTTAAGGCTTCAGTTGATGGGAATAAGTAATTTAAAGGGCTCTTCGACCTTAACCTTTTTTTTTTAAATTCCGTTATGAAAGAGTGTTCGATTCACCAGACCCGAATAAGCGTACCCTCTGATGGCCAAAAAATGAATAAACAAAGTCTCTCAATTATAAGGGAAACACTTCTTCGGATTATATTTCCGAATTTCTGAATAGGAGCATCGTATAGAACAGTCTCAGGTTTAGTAAGGAAATTCCATTTCTGGCATCACGTATCAATATCGGTATGTTTACAAGTATGTCTTTAATAATTTGCAAATTCTAATATATTTTTTTACTCATTCTCTTTCGAATTTGCGTTTCCCGATACAGGAGAGATTTATGAATAATCTGTATAGTTTTTGCCAATGTAACAAAATACCGCATACTATGTTTGTTTTTTTGGCTGCCTGCGTACATGTTGTCTCTAGAAAAGCGAAAAGAAGTCGGCGTAAGTTGTGTGATTTAAACGCAAGACTAAATTTTATTCACCGAATAAAGCCTTGAATAAATGGCAAATCTCAAATCTATATTCAAAAGGACCTACGGTACCCCAGTCGGCACTCAAATAGATTTTAGGTCAAGACGTCAATTTGACATAATATTTGACCTAACTTGGACGTCATTAGACGTCATTTCTCGAAATAATTGACTATAATTAACTATAATTGACATGTTTTTGACATGGAAATTAGATCACATTTTGGTCATGTAGTAAATTGACATCATAACGACCTGATTTCGAAGTCATTTTGCCCAAGTGACGAGTAATCGACATCAACTTTCGAAATCATCTGAAGATAGAGTGGGACGCTCTATTACATTAAGTTTGGTTTTCTGGATTCAACGAAAACGTGATAACGAAAATAAGTACGTGGGGAAATATTTTGATCAGAAGTGGTTAAACAATACAATAACTTGATATCCAATGAAATTGCTGGATACGCGATGATTGGACTGGTCAATTTATTTTTCGAAAATAAAAATGACGTCGTTTGAGCGAAACTATTTCACATTGCGGATGAAATGAAACCACGCTTAATATAATCAAAATTAGGAAACCGTTATTTTTATTTCTAAAAGTAAAACGGGTGATACATGATCGAAAGTTTTGGTTCCAATTTGTCGAAATCGTATTGTTCACACAATACCATCAATTTTTTTCAATATGTCAAACATAACAAAACATAACGTGATTGATTAAACTCTGATTGGTTAATCGTACTGAAAACAAAGACGCAAGTTTTTCTTGTTATTCTTGTTTTGATTTTATAATGTTTCGATAGCATTTCTTTCTTTCTCACTTCATCAATCAAACTTTAAGTTATAACAGATCAAATCTATACACTTTCGTTGCTTTGTGATTCGTTGTTTCCCAAATATTCATTTATTACTCTCACGTCTCCGTCCTCGTTGCCGTAGCAGTTGCGTAAGCTCCCTATTTTTTATTTTTGAGCGTTGTTGTTCGAAATGCTATTATTATAACGGAGGTAACATTATAACTTAGCTTCGCAAAAAATTATATAGACAAAGGAAATTGCAATTTAAAAAAGTTAAATTTCTCAATTGTATTTTCTTTATCCATTTTCAACTCCGAAACAATATTTTTTTCTAAGTTATTGATGTATTACTTTTTCCGGCTTCCATTACTTACCGGACCTGGACCCGACCATGAACAGAATTCAAAAATAAAATAAAAAATTGGATTCCGACTAATTGTCCTTGTAGAATATGCAAAATCTACGTTCAGAACCTTGGCTTTCTTTGAATCGTTTACTTTTTTTCTCTTGCTGCCTTATTTCATATAGTTTTTGATAGGGAGGCATGCGGGACCCCACCGGGCAATCAGGAATGGAGGGATGTGGCTTCTGTGTGGATGTGCACAAATAAAACGTATTAAACCTATTATTTGTGTACACTCATACGGTGCTCTGTCTTTCCGGTCTGAGTGTCGTCTGAGGTCCGGGATGCGTTTCTATTCTAGTATTTTATTGTTTTTAAATTTTGTGTTGTAGTAGTTGACTTCAATTAGTATTCCGTACTACATTTTGTATATTTGTCAACTCTAAATAAATTGAAATAAATAAATATGAAAACGGGGACCCATATTAGAAAACGAGGACCCATTATTAGAAAACGGGGACCCATATATTAGAAAACGGGGACCCTCGCTCTTTCAGTCTAGCGAGTGATAAAACCAAGCTGTAGCTTTCATCAATAATGTTTGAATATCAAAGTTTACGCCATTACCAATCTCGCAGTTTTTACCAGTCCGTCCTGTTTGACATTTGCATAAATAGTCGCCCTTGTTTTAACACAAACGGCTTGATTTTGACATGGATTATTTTCAATGCACTCGTTGATATCTGAAAGGTAAGCATACATCATATTCTTCTCACACCCCAAAAGACAACTGTTCTTCTTTTCAAAAGACATCTGTAATCTTATTGTTTATCCACCTAATGTTATCAGTTACAACCGTCCGTCACCACTACCAACTTAAGATAGTTACCCTCGCACCCCCCTCCCAATTGCCATGACTACAGGCTTCTTTGAAACAGTAATTTGTGTTGTTACTGCACGCTCGACCTTCGAACCCATCAGTACAATTGCAACGAAAACCGTACACCAGATCAGTACAAGTACCTATAAGCATGATTGAAAGTATTATTTCGCCTAGAAAGTATTAAAGTCCAAATCAGCGTTCCATAGTACTGCATGTCTCTTTCAATGCTCAAACAACACTTTGCCTATTTCATTTAATTTATACGGGGCAATTTGAAAAATTAATCTGATGTATAACAGTAATATATTATATGAGAGTCTTGTGATTATCAATCAAGAAAGTATAGTATACGTGGTGGTTCAAGCCGATGTAAACATTTTACAAGCTATCTATACATTCGAGTACATGATGTCGTATATTGACTTCTTTGTCAGTACAGACGTCGTTTCTGTCTTTCAAATTGTTCCATTGAGATTTGCAGTTAAGGAAATTTCTGACTAAATAATTACAATGAAATAAAGTAATGCATGAAAATGGAGTGTATACTGTCTCAAACTTTTGCTGAAGGTGAGCTGGTTATACGGATGCGTATTGTTAGCAAATTTTGTGACATGACAGTGCAATACACAAACTAAATGAGAGGAATAATATAGCAATGATTCATACCATTAT
Organism: Turritopsis rubra; assembly: GCA_039566895.2. Taxonomy (NCBI): domain Eukaryota; kingdom Metazoa; phylum Cnidaria; class Hydrozoa; order Anthoathecata; family Oceaniidae; genus Turritopsis; species Turritopsis rubra. Next base: position 8,527,377 of record CM077626.1, on the reverse strand, counting down.
TTTCGCGATTCTAGGAAAACTCCCCCCGAACAATTGCCCCCGAGAAAATTTCCCCCTAGACAATTTCTAGAAAATTCCCCCCAGAATATTTGCCCCTGGATAATTCCCACCCAATATTATTTCTAAAAATATCCTCCCCGGACAATCCAGAATACTTTGTTATCCAAATCAAGAATTTTAGTAGCTACCTTGTATAGAAAAAAAGAGATGAATAATATATTAATAATCTAGATTAATAATTTAGCATTTTTGAATATCAGAATCTCTGATATTTAAAAAGGCAAGATGACCGGGGGCGAGGTTAAAGCATAGGACTATTAGAGGAAATACGGTAATCATTTGATTTCGCACACTTGTACTATCATAGCGCTTCTTCACCTGCGGTATGGATTACCAGTAAGGTGAAGAAGTGATCTGACTGAGTCGACATTTAACTAGTACATAGACAAGGCCGCTTCCCCAGGTCTTCAAATGACACTGTGGTATCTTATGTCAAAAACATGATAGACTGGGGATGAGTTCAAATGGGGTAAAAAAGAAGTCAACAACAACATCTCTTTCAGGGGGGTCTTATAAGGTAAGTAGCCAGGGGAAACAAGTAAACAAATGTTTTCTAAAGAAACATGTTTGGAAAGACAACCTTTATAAAGTGAGAATCACAGAATCGCCGACTTTATATTGAAAAGTTAATTTGTTTAAACGTCTGCGCTATCTACATACAAACCATCTTTATACAAACCATCTTTATACAAACAAAATATAAGTTCGCCTATGATAGGTCCCTAAATAACAATTATTCACATGATTTTTTGATTAATTACTATAGTCCAACGAAATAATATACTTTTACAAAGTTAATCAACATAAGTGCTGAGGAAACCAAGGAATTGAGAAAGCAAGTTGGTGGGAATTTTCCGGGGGCAGTTGTCCGGGGGCAATTTTTTTGGTGGGAATTATCTCGGGGGCAATTTTCCGGGGGGCTATTTTCCTGGGTGGGAATTTTCCAGTGGGGGGGGGGGTTCTCTGGGGCAATTGTCCGGGGGCCAATTATCCAGGGGGGATTATCCTGTCACCTATTTTCGCATGGATTAAGATTACAGTCATCTATGTTTTATTCACAAAAACGACAAGTAAATCCCTGCATTAATAATAATAATAATAATAATAATAATAATAATAATAATAATAATAATAATAATAATAATAATAATAATAATAATAATAATAATAATAATAATAATAATAATAATAATAATAATAATAATAATAATAATAATAACGGATTATATTTCAGTTCCAAAATATTTATAATTGAATACACGTTCCCCGTAGGACGAAATAAATGTTAAAACCAGCATTTTCCTTCTCCTTCTGCTTCTCCTCCGATCACTTTTATAGCCGGACTTCCGCAATAGAACTTGTCCATTAAAGCTTAGAGGTTGGAACAGGGGCTAGTGTTCGGCGAAGTAGCGTGTGTGGTATACACCATTTTGTAAACCTTTCTATTGAAAAGCCCTGATTTGTTGTGATTTTTCATCTGTTTACTGGTTTTGCATAACGGTTCTGGCAACAGATAGCTTGTATTAAACCCAATGCTTGTCAACAAAGCACAGCAAGATTTTGAAAGTGTTGTTTTTGATCTTGTCGAACTGTTTATCATAGCAAGCTTATTGCGAATTACACACACCACACTGTGGATGGATGGAACGTTCACATGTTTTCATTAATAAAACATGTATTTTAAGACCAAGATGTTAAGGCTACAGAGATTACCTTCATAATGATATATTTTGGGTTACCGCATTTCCTCGAAAATAAGGCGCGGCTTATTCTCTTTTATGAAAAGAAAATTTTCGGCCTACTTTTGAATCGGCTTATTTTCGAAGTGTTTTCCATCTTCTAATGTTTTTTTCATCGATTCCAAATTGTCTTGCAGCTGCATTGTTGGAACAACCTTATCTGCAATACACTTTAAAACTTCTGTTTTAAGCAAACTTCTGTTTCTTAGCAGAGAACGACTTTCTCGTAGGAGCCATTTTTACAAAATGTTTATTTTCAAACATTTGTAAAAATGGTAAGTAGATTCGTAGATTCGAACAAATAGATTCGAATGATTTGATTCGAAAGTTCGTTTGACTGGTAATGCAATGGCTTCACTGTGTCTCGGCTTATTTTCGAGGTCGGCTAATTTTTATCTTATTTTCTAATATTTTTCGGCTTATTTTCGAATCGGCTTATTTTCGAAGGTCGGCCAATTTTCGAGGAAATAAGGTATTTGTGTTGCCATTAGTAGAAAAGATAGAAGCCAAGGTGGGTACATGTGAATGATGTTTTCCACACGCGACGATAACAAAGTAATGCCTTAGAGTATACAACTGAAGTGACAACTCATAACAGTCAAGTTCTTGATGCCACTTATACTTTCGCAAAAAGTGTAAAGAAATATGAGTAGAGTATTAGCAAACTGTAAAACAAATTGTTCTGAAATAAAAGAAGATGTCCATGAATGAAGAATGTTTAACGGTTTTTGGTCAATCACTGAAGGATGATGACTACCTTATTTCCAGGAAAACACCTCAGCGTTTATTTCCTAATTTGGAAATTTTGCCCTGCGTTTATTTAAGACCATTGTTTATTGGAGGTTCGTGTTTATTCGAGGAGATGGGTATATACTCCATGTCAAGAAGCAACTGTTTTTTTTTTCAGGATTGAAATACAAAAGTGATTATTTCAGTTATAAAATATTGCAACTCATTAGTCTATGCTGTTAGTGTATATAGGTTACTAGTAGTTCACGAAATCAAATCCATGCAAAAATTGAACCACTAGCTTTGATGTTATGTGCCGGTAACATCACTCGAGCAGTGATTCAGAGTTTCTCGTATTTTGCACGGATTTATTTTTGTGTAATATCTTATTGGACAAAACAGTGCGAGAAAAATAAGTTTAGGGAGTTTCCTTAGTCAGCTATTTTCCAACCCTTGATGTTCTTATGTTTTTGCCAAGTCGAGGCCATTATGAACCGGTTTCTTAACCAAAAAGAGTTGAGGACTACCGTTCCCACGCTTATTAGCATAACAAAAAATGTAATTCGTTCGGGAAAAGAGGATTTAAGTTTTCAATTCTTTGTTTTACTTCAAACTGCACACACAAAAAAACACACTTTAAAAAAGAAAGCGCGACATAAAGAAAGAAGAGAAAATTTCCTTGTTATCACAAAAAAAACAACTCATTTTAACCATAGTCACAAGACTATGTTTTAAGCAAAAGGAATGCTTGTTTTTACCACTTTTGTGCGCCATGGACGAGAGATCACAGATCAATCAATGAAACAATGGGGACATTGTCAACAAATCGACTCATGGTTTACTGTTAATAATATAAGACTATCACATTTTGACACTTATGAAAAATATCGATATATTGGATAGTTAGATAGATTGCATTCCTACTTTCAAATTTAAATTTACGAAGCAATATTCGTTCTGTTTGTATTTGATTATCGAGAATTCAGCGAAAAGTAAGAAGCGAAATACTAGCAATTTAGATGATAAAAAAACCGAAATTTCAAAAATATAATTGATATGACACATTCGCATCCAACCTTGTACCCAAGGCCATCTTTGATGAACTGACAAAGAAAAGTCGATAGGCCCTGGGTGTGAGGTTGGTGAGCCATCAACTCCGTTTATATGGAGATTTCTGGTTTCGTCGAGAAGCAGTAATTCCCACCCAATATTATTTCTAAAAATATCCTCCCCGGACAATCCAGAATACTTTGTTATCCAAATCAAGAATTTTAGTAGCTACCTTGTATAGAAAAAAAGAGATGAATAATATATTAATAATCTAGATTAATAATTTAGCATTTTTGAATATCAGAATCTCTGATATTTAAAAAGGCAAGATGACCGGGGGCGAGGTTAAAGCATAGGACTATTAGAGGAAATACGGTAATCATTTGATTTCGCACACTTGTACTATCATAGCGCTTCTTCACCTGCGGTATGGATTACCAGTAAGGTGAAGAAGTGATCTGACTGAGTCGACATTTAACTAGTACATAGACAAGGCCGCTTCCCCAGGTCTTCAAATGACACTGTGGTATCTTATGTCAAAAACATGATAGACTGGGGATGAGTTCAAATGGGGTAAAAAAGAAGTCAACAACAACATCTCTTTCAGGGGGGTCTTATAAGGTAAGTAGCCAGGGGAAACAAGTAAACAAATGTTTTCTAAAGAAACATGTTTGGAAAGACAACCTTTATAAAGTGAGAATCACAGAATCGCCGACTTTATATTGAAAAGTTAATTTGTTTAAACGTCTGCGCTATCTACATACAAACCATCTTTATACAAACCATCTTTATACAAACAAAATATAAGTTCGCCTATGATAGGTCCCTAAATAACAATTATTCACATGATTTTTTGATTAATTACTATAGTCCAACGAAATAATATACTTTTACAAAGTTAATCAACATAAGTGCTGAGGAAACCAAGGAATTGAGAAAGCAAGTTGGTGGGAATTTTCCGGGGGCAGTTGTCCGGGGGCAATTTTTTTGGTGGGAATTATCTCGGGGGCAATTTTCCGGGGGGCTATTTTCCTGGGTGGGAATTTTCCAGTGGGGGGGGGGGGGTTCTCTGGGGCAATTGTCCGGGGGCCAATTATCCAGGGGGGATTATCCTGTCACCTATTTTCGCATGGATTAAGATTACAGTCATCTATGTTTTATTCACAAAAACGACAAGTAAATCCCTGCATTAATAATAATAATAATAATAATAATAATAATAATAATAATAATAATAATAATAATAATAATAATAATAATAATAATAATAATAATAATAATAATAATAATAATAATAATAATAATAATAATAATAATAACGGATTATATTTCAGTTCCAAAATATTTATAATTGAATACACGTTCCCCGTAGGACGAAATAAATGTTAAAACCAGCATTTTCCTTCTCCTTCTGCTTCTCCTCCGATCACTTTTATAGCCGGACTTCCGCAATAGAACTTGTCCATTAAAGCTTAGAGGTTGGAACAGGGGCTAGTGTTCGGCGAAGTAGCGTGTGTGGTATACACCATTTTGTAAACCTTTCTATTGAAAAGCCCTGATTTGTTGTGATTTTTCATCTGTTTACTGGTTTTGCATAACGGTTCTGGCAACAGATAGCTTGTATTAAACCCAATGCTTGTCAACAAAGCACAGCAAGATTTTGAAAGTGTTGTTTTTGATCTTGTCGAACTGTTTATCATAGCAAGCTTATTGCGAATTACACACACCACACTGTGGATGGATGGAACGTTCACATGTTTTCATTAATAAAACATGTATTTTAAGACCAAGATGTTAAGGCTACAGAGATTACCTTCATAATGATATATTTTGGGTTACCGCATTTCCTCGAAAATAAGCGGCGGCTTATTCTCTTTTATGAAAAGAAAATTTTCGGCCTACTTTTGAATCGGCTTATTTTCGAAGTGTTTTCCATCTTCTAATGTTTTTTTCATCGATTCCAAAGTGTCTTGCAGCTGCATTGTTGGAACAACCTTATCTGCAATACACTTTAAAACTTCTGTTTTAAGCAAACTTCTGTTTCTTAGCAAAGAACGACTTTCTCGTAGGAGCCATTTTTACAAAATGTTTATTTTCAAACATTTGTAAAAATGGTAAGTAGATTCGTAGATTCGAACAAATAGATTCGAATGATTTGATTCGAAAGTTCGTTTGACTGGTAATGCAATGGCTTCACTGTGTCTCGGCTTATTTTCGAGGTCGGCTAATTTTTATCTTATTTTCTAATATTTTTCGGCTTATTTTCGAATCGGCTTATTTTCGAAGGTCGGCCAATTTTCGAGGAAATAAGGTATTTGTGTTGCCATTAGTAGAAAAGATAGAAGCCAAGGTGGGTACATGTGAATGATGTTTTCCACACGCGACGATAACAAAGTAATGCCTTAGAGTATACAACTGAAGTGACAACTCATAACAGTCAAGTTCTTGATGCCACTTATACTTTCGCAAAAAGTGTAAAGAAATATGAGTAGAGTATTAGCAAACTGTAAAACAAATTGTTCTGAAATAAAAGAAGATGTCCATGAATGAAGAATGTTTAACGGTTTTTGGTCAATCACTGAAGGATGATGACTACCTTATTTCCAGGAAAACACCTCAGCGTTTATTTCCTAATTTGGAAATTTTGCCCTGCGTTTATTTAAGACCATTGTTTATTGGAGGTTCGTGTTTATTCGAGGAGATGGGTATATACTCCATGTCAAGAAGCAACTGTTTTTTTTTTCAGGATTGAAATACAAAAGTGATTATTTCAGTTATAAAATATTGCAACTCATTAGTCTATGCTGTTAGTGTATATAGGTTACTAGTAGTTCACGAAATCAAATCCATGCAAAAATTGAACCACTAGCTTTGATGTTATGTGCCGGTAACATCACTCGAGCAGTGATTCAGAGTTTCTCGTATTTTGCACGGATTTATTTTTGTGTAATATCTTATTGGACAAAACAGTGCGAGAAAAATAAGTTTAGGGAGTTTCCTTAGTCAGCTATTTTCCAACCCTTGATGTTCTTATGTTTTTGCCAAGTCGAGGCCATTATGAACCGGTTTCTTAACCAAAAAGAGTTGAGGACTACCGTTCCCACGCTTATTAGCATAACAAAAAATGTAATTCGTTCGGGAAAAGAGGATTTAAGTTTTCAATTCTTTGTTTTACTTCAAACTGCACACACAAAAAAACACACTTTAAAAAAGAAAGCGCGACATAAAGAAAGAAGAGAAAATTTCCTTGTTATCACAAAAAAAACAACTCATTTTAACCATAGTCACAAGACTATGTTTTAAGCAAAAGGAATGCTCGTTTTTACCACTTTTGTGCGCCATGGACGAGAGATCACAGATCAATCAATGAAACAATGGGGACATTGTCAACAAATCGACTCATGGTTTACTGTTAATAATATAAGACTATCACATTTTGACACTTATGAAAAATATCGATATATTGGATAGTTAGACAGATTGCATTCCTACTTTCAAATTTAAATTTACGAAGCAATATTCGTTCTGTTTGTATTTGATTATCGAGAATTCAGCGAAAAGTAAGAAGCGAAATACTAGCAATTTAGATGATAAAAAAACCGAAATTTCAAAAATATAATTGATATGACACATTCGCATCCAACCTTGTACCCAAGGCCATCTTTGATGAACTGACAAAGAAAAGTCGATAGGCCCTGGGTGTGAGGTTGGTGAGCCATCAACTCCGTTTATATGGAGATTTCTGGTTTCGTCGAGAAGCAGGTGTCCAAGGCTTTTAAAAATAAAGAAAATGAAGAAGAATCACAACAAAAAATAAGTTAGAGTCCCAATCGTTGGGATTGAGCCCTTTATTTCGATTTAGCCCTTCACCAACTATTGAACAATTCGTCGAAGATAATCTGCTAAATTAAAATTACAAAAATACAACCGTAATGGCCGTAAGTCCACTGATAACGACAGTCATGGAATTAAAAAGGTTTGATTGGTTCATTTCAAACAACGTTGCCTCGTTTTCAATATTTATTAATAATTCTCAAATAATAAAGCATGATAAAAGAAATTGTTGACCAAAATGAAAATTAAAGCACTGTCAAAATTAGGGAGAAAAGGCAGAAAATTAAATTTAAATAAATTGTTATAAAAATTCCCCACCCAAGCCTAGTCATAATCCTATGAAATATATGTACATTTTGTATGGCTACGTTCTAGCCCGTGTGCATACAAATTTTACAGGAAAAAAATTCATGCCGTGTATTTTAATAATCAGCAAGCGCTGCCACTGACTAATAATTCTTTGCTCGAAAACATTTTAAAAACCTTTTTAAGTAATAGTAGCGATTTTAAGTAACAGTGGCGATTTAAGCGTTTCGGATTAAACGTTTTGTCATCTGAATTTTTAGAGAACTGTCTCGGTGTAGTCCTTAAAAGAATCACGGGTCTGGAAGTCTATTGTGAAGCACTATTGTCGGTAACGTGAACTACCAAACTGCAGTTTGTTTTGCACACTTTTTGATCACATGATGGTAAATAGCTACTGTAGATTGGTTGTAATTATGTCTCGTGATCAAAGTGATCAAAACAAAAATTGCCTATTAAAAACATTTTCTTGTACATAGTCAAAGTTTGATTTAAGTCAAATAATTATTTCAATCGCATTTGCTCAAAACAAGAAAACTCTGCATTATGAAAACCGGATTTCCATTTTAAAAGTAACGGCAAAATTTATAATCTTTTGTCCTGAAAGGCGAGATTGTCTCGCCCAAGATTCCATGTTGGGTTCTGTATCATACCGTTTGTCGTTTCGTGTTTTTCTAAAGGACTCAACCTGCTGTCCAGCCTTCCCACTGAATCAACAGATTTCTTGTGGAACCAAACTAAACAGTAAAAAGAGCTCACAATCAACGTGCAAGTTGAAATTTTAGGGTTTTGATTGGTTTAAATAACATTTACTTAGGAATAAACACAAGTTTTTAACCCTGTTAGGAGAGTTCAAACTATTAAGTATACTGTAGTTTGTAATAAGTGCCAGTATGCTTATAAAAAAACCTTTTCCTAGCCTAAAATATGCTTAGGATACATTGTCACGAGGCGTTACAATGTTTGCGCATATCAGCCTTATCAAGCGGCAAATGACGAGAAAAATCTGCCAAAAACATTTATCAAGGGTTTGAGGTTTTTTTATCATTACCTGTATGTGAGCCTCCTAATCTGTCATTAAACTCTCGGTAACCGTAATAAACGAGCACTACCAAAACTATAACCAACACCACACCCACACAGCTGCCAATAGTTATGCTACGTATTCTTCCGGAATCTATGCAAGAGAGTATTGATATACGATATACAAAAGACGAAATTGTTCTTGAGGTGAAGAAAAATTTTGTCCAAATAGAAATTTGCAAACTTCCTTTTGCAACCTTAAACAATGAACTTTTTTCCCCAAAGGTTCATTATTAACCTCTGTACTCTCTGGTGGCCAAAAAAATTGATAAACCAAGTCCCTCAATTAAGTTTTTTTCAAAATTTCAATTCGGGCTTCCGGATATCTTTGCAAAAGACTATTTCCAGAATCGGATGCAAAAAAGGTTAATGACAGTCGTTTTCTTTCATTCATCGTTCCTTACATCGCCAATGAGAATTATATCACACAGCATTGTTATTCTAATTTTTAATGTTAAGTTCAACTACAGATTCTCCAACAAAAGGCCACCAGCGAGCAAGGGGAGATTTACATTTTGCCAATGTTACAAAATACGGACTTACCGAGTTTATTCTTTCCTGGCTCAGTACATTGAGTCTCTAGAATGCAAAAAGATACCTTGTAAATTATGTGCGCTAGTCGGAGTACTATATTCACCAGTGAGCCTTGAAACGGATCTGCATTCTAAAGGAACCTGATTGGATCAAGTGTACCATCTTGATCCAATGAGACACTTGACCCCAAAATACACCGTTCCGACGATTGATTGGATGAATGAAATGAAACATATTTTACCTTCAGTACCAACGTCGCATTCGCAAACTTCAATGAAGGTATTTATGTGAAGGCATGCGCCATGGACACAACCACATGGGTCGACCGCCGTCATATTTTCTAACAATAACAAATAGAACTGTTTCGTTACCAAGCGAACCAAAATTAACAAAAGAATAAAGATGGATACGAACTAATTTGTCAACTTTACTTTTTTCACAATGTTTTCCATGCCAGCGACCAAAACATTGACATTCATAATCATCGCCGTTTGGATAGCACTTAACAGCGTGATGTTTACACGGCGAGTTATCACAATCACTCAACCCTACCGAGGTAAAAATTGAAAAACTATTTCACAAAAGAATATGCTTCAGGTTTCAAAAAGGCTGCAACAACTAGTCGTGTTGTTGTATTTTCATGTTAAATCGAAAGTTCTAAAATTTACTCCTTATCTGAGAAAATATTTCCATCGAAAATGAGTATAATAATGAATGAGATTTGTTTATACAAACGGTACACCAACTAAAAGTATACCAATCACATTGAGATATGTTCTCACTGACACAGGTAAAAACGAGAAAATAATCAAAATTTTACTTTCGCAGTTTTCTCCAGTGAGTCCAGTCTGACATAAACATTCATGGCCACCGATTGTATTTTTACAATCAAAATTAGGCCCACAATCAGTAAACGCGCATTCGTCGATGTCTACAAGTGTCAAATAAAAAGACGGTCGTGAAACTGGTTTCTAGTAAGAGGCGAACAAAAAACTGAGTAGGCTCAAACCATATTAGCTTTGCAGAGAAATCTTGAACGTTACACACATATCTGTATGAGTGACGAAAGTTCTACCTTCACAGTATGGTCTTTTGTAATATTTTTCTGAGCAATTGCATGTAAAATTGTCATTCAATTCAATGCAAGAAAAGTCATTGAGGCTAGAAATGAACGGTTATTCTAAATTAAAGTTTCATTTGTCTAATCATGGATACCAACAACTTCTTCAATGCAATAAAGAAATTTACCCACACACAATGTCGAACGAAACAGAGAAAATTCTCTTAGCAAAAGTTTCAAAATAATTACATCAGTTCACAGGAAAATAGAAGCAATAAATATAGCCAGGTACGAGATTAAAGTTGCAAATTTGTCTCTGAAATTCAGGACCTTTTTAGAGAATATGGAATTAAAAATTGGCTCTTTGGTTCAGTTAGAAGGCCGAACATGAAATAATAAATAAATAAATTAAAGAAAAGTTTGTTTTACCATGATACATTTTTGCAATAATCAATATCTACAAAAGAAGGAGAAAATATTGTACAACAAATCCATCAATAATGTTTGGATATCAAAGTTTCAAAATATACCATTACCACTCTCGCAGTTTTTGCCAGTCCATCCTGTTTGACATTCGCATAGATAGTTGCCCTTCGTGTTAACACAAACGGCTTGATTTTGACATGGATTGTTTTCAATGCATTCGTTGATATCTCAAAGGTAAGCGTAAATCATATTCTGGTCACACCCGAAAAGACAACTGTTCTTCTTATCAAAAAACATCTGTTTCCTTATTTTTTAAATTCTCATCTGGAGAATGTTGGACTATCTACGTAATGTTATGAGTTATTCCTCTTAAAAACAAAAATCTAATTTTAAATACTGTATTTACACAATGAGCGTCCATCTGTAGAAAAAATATCTAGAGATCCACCCGAATAAACATTCTGATCTCCTTGAAAGAGGTGCACTATTGGGGGTTTCCTTCAATAAGTTTCATTTTACAAATAAACTCTATTTCATATACATGCACCCACCGTCACCACTACCACCTAAGGATAGTGACCCCCGCACCACGCTACCCTGGACCGCTGTGTACTCACTCCAAGTCTTCTAACCAAATGAAATAATACGTAGGCATCTGATGATAAGAGAAAATATTAATCGAAATTTTTGGAATTTACTTTTTTCCAGAAACTTGATTCACATACCATGTTTACAACGCTTTCCTGTGTATTCCGGTGGACAATTACAATGGTACGTGGTATTCAGGTCTACGCATACTCCTCCGTTAAAACATGTGTCTTTGTAATTACAATGTGACGAATCTGCGCAAATAAATACAAAACGTTAGCATAACAACAACCAAAAACGATTGCTCGGATGCATAACATAACTGAAATCTTTCAAAATTACACAGTTGACGGTCACTATATTAAAAACCCACGACGACCAAGAAATTTGGAAGCATTTTAAGAAAATTGTCCGTTATAGCCAGTGTTTATCATCTCATGTTCCCTCAAATTTGTTTTTACGACTTTTACGAGTTTTAACGTTCTAAGCACTTACGCTGAAATTAAATCCAGGTAACGCCATTATATATCTAAACGTCTGTCGAAATTTTGTTCGATGAATCAAAATGTCATGACGGGCATTTAGTTATAGCGCACGTCAACTGTAGATGAATTTAATACACTAGTATTGCAGCAAATAGTAAAATTCAAGCAAAGAAAAATCACTCGAATTCTTGTGTTTACATTATTCCATTTATCGTAAAAATTGCATCAATTAATTGAATGTGAATATGCCTTAAGAATTTTCCATACTTGAGCAGCAATCAATTCCTTTCTGTCCTTCCCCACAAAGACATTGAAAGCTATCTATACCATCTATGCATTGGGAACAGCAGTAGTTTGATATGTTGCATTCCTGAATATCTAAAAATAATCATTCAAAATTGCCAACAACAACTAAACAATCGCAAGAATTTTTTAATCAAGGTAACTAACACCATACTTATTTCACAATCCTTTCCATTAAATCCTCGTTTACATTGGCATTTATATCCAAAATTTTCATAATTTTGGAAACACTCGCCATTATTCTTACAAGGTTTGGACTCGCACGAATCGATTTCTATGGGAAAGAATTTAGATGAAATATGCATAAGATAATCGTAAATGTCCTCGTCATCTCAGCCACCCTTCCGCCTTCTCTCTCGTAAACCTTTAGTAGTTTTTAATAAGCCCTCCTTTTAATAAACCTAACTTTTTGATTTCTAGAAAACCCTGGGCGCTGAAAGAAGGATGGTATTTACACATAACAACGAAGAGCGCCCATAAAAGTTTGTAATAATCATTGTCAATCAATTGACTAAGTGACCTGTTGTCTTTTTGCTGTATCACTTGCGAAAAACAAACATCACCAATTCATTCCATGGCGATACACACATGTTCAGTTATAACTTGCAAAAATATATATGTTATTATTATGGATTATTATGAATGGAGCCTTGTGTAATAAATAAAGTATTTTGCCGAGTAGCTGAGCTTACAGTGATCGTTTTAAGGTTTTTCTGAAATTTGGTTCGTTAATTAACAAACGTCATGATAGGTATTTATGAGATCAACTTACTTTCGTTGCAGTACCTGTTCCTATAACCTTCGTTACAGTTACAAACAGCTTCACCTATTTTGCTTACGCACTTTCCATTCTGGCCGCACAGCCCATACATAGATACATCATGGTCAACCTCAGGAAGGTTACCAATATTTTCCAGTTGGCAGTAATCAATCTCTGAAAAGACGAGTTTAATGTAAGTGCGTGAAAGCAATGAATGTTCGACAATCATTATGTAATGAACTACGCAGGTAATTCTAAATTGGCGAAAACAATTTACGAAACATTTAAAACGAACCAAAAAGAAATCATTTTCTTACGATTTTGACATAAAACTCCAGTGTACCCATATTTACATTTACAGTCAAAATCATTTAGCTTATTGATGCATTCCATGGTGCCATTTTCTGAGCATTGTTTTTGATCACATTCATTGATTTCAACATCACAGTATTTTCCTTCATATCCACTCACACACACACACTTGTAGCCATCTACAAGATTGGTGCAGTCATTGGAATGATTACATCGGTTGGAAGCACAATAATCAATGGCTTGGTCACAAAGTCGACCTGTCAGTTAGAAAATATGGATACCATGTCATAGCCAAGTTACAGTACGCATGAGTCACTGTATGCATTCAATGGATAACAGTACAGGGTTTTTTTTAAATACGGAATATTTTGTATCATACCTTGAAAACCTGGAGGGCAACTACAGTTAAAATCGTTAAACAGATTAACACATTTGCCTCGAACACAAGGTGAAGACAAGCACTCATTATAATCAGTAGAACAATTAATTCCAGTCCAACCACTTGTACAATTACATTTGAAATCGTTTATCAGATCCACACATGTTGCATTGTTTGAGCAAGGTTGGCTTTTACACTCGTCTATGTCCTTCTCACAATTTGCGCCCGTATATCCAGGAGAACAGATACACTGATATGAATTGATTTCATCACGACAGGTGCCATGGTTGCATTTTTCTTTAGGGAGACAGTCATCGATGTTTTCCTCGCAACGCTTGCCACTGTAACCGGATTGGCAATTGCACTAAAACACGAAACGTTCAAATACAGCACTGAGAGAGAGAGAAAAACAATTTCTTTTGGTACTTTCTAATAGTGAATTTCAACAACATACTCTGTAATCATTCACGAGGTCGGTGCAATTGCCATGGTCACAGGCTTCTTTGAAACAGTCATCTGTGTTGTTACTGCACGTTCGACCTTCGAACCCGTCAACACAACTGCAACGAAAACCATACACCTCATCGGTACAAGTACCTATAAGCATTATTGAATCAGCATCAGCCCAATGAGATTAGAATTTATTTTCAAATGCACCTAGCTTTAAAGTACCTACAAATGATATCTTATTATGCTCAATTGAATGGTCTTCAGAAAGCTTAATCGTCTACATCAGTTTCAAACCAGCTAACTTCTCCGATGGAAAGTGTTATAGAAGGGTACGATTGAACAAGTGAGGAATAACCTGATCCTTATCTCGATGATCCAAACAAATACTACAAGGTTGATGTAATTTCAAAAAGTATTTCAAAGTATTTCGTGTTGAATATCTTTTGAATTTGTTTGTTTATTTAGGCTATTTAAATTAAACGAATTAAAAGTGACTTATGTAAACACAATGGATCGGTACGTGAGATCTGTTAGATTGAATGTTGATACAGATTCAACTAATTCAGTGAAAGGTTTAAGCATTTTTACTGTTAATTTAAATACTTTGTGGATTTCTTGGATAGTAGTTGTCATGAAATTGATTGTGGATCTTCCTATCGTTAAGTCTTCATCACTGGAGACACTTCCTACTACGACGCCACTTCACCCTTATTACTGATCAACGTTCACTATCTTATATGTACGATTACAAGCTGAGTAAAATAACGAACAGCAATATTATTCGATGGATAAGCATTATCCCCTTATTCTTATGACATTATTCATTATAGACCTGGCAGTCTCAACAGTCGATTAGAAATATTAGCACGAGTCCAGGAATATGCTGCAATCTTTTCGGAAAACTAATACAACATACATGCTTCACTTCGTCATTTCACGTCCCGTATTCACTACAAAATGAAAAGCAAGTTTGCCAAACTGTCGTATCTGTCAGAAGATTAAACCGAAATATTACAAAGCGTGCCCAGCTCATCTTATCTTGACCACGCAATTGTTGGAAACAATCTCCAGCAATTTCAAAGGAACGTCCTACAAACATCCACTAAAAAATAGGAAATGGGCTGTCCTGGTGCACCTAAATTTCCCTCTTCATCACCAGCTGCGCAGGTAGTCGAAATATCCTATTTTTTACGTTAAAATTAGTTCCTAGCACTTACTCGTTTTTAAATGAAACGTTTTACGTTTCTTTCGTCACTTCGTTTATTAGACAAGAATGTGTATATTTAAGCTTTAGAAAGCAGGTTCTCCCATTTTTATTCCGAAGTTTTAATGTTATGGGAGCTCAAAAAGCCCTATGATAAACATATATTCTTCTTGCCTGTCTCTTTTAATGCCCAAACAACACTTTAGCTATTCTATGATCGTTCATTTTTATGGGGCAACTGGAACTAATATTATATATAATAGTGATATATTATATGTGAGTCTTGCAATTATCCCTCAAGAAAGTATAGTATACGTGGTGTAAACAGTTGCGAGTCATCTATACACCAATTCCGAGCACATGATGTCGTATTTTGACTTGGTAGCCAATACAGACCTCAAATTGTTCTATTGAGATTTTCAGGTAAGGAAAGTTCTAACTAAATGATTACAGTGAAAGAAAGTAATGCATGAAAATGGAGTGTATACTGTCTCAAACGTTTGCTGAAGGTGAGCTGGTTATACAGATGTGTATTGTTATCAAATTTTGTGACATGACAGTACAATACACAAACTAAATGAGAGGAATAATATAGCGTTGATTCATACCATTATTTTTGCATGGATTTGGAGCACAATCATCTATATTTATTTCACAAAACCGACCAGTAAATCCCTGCGCACATTTGCAAGTATAATTGGCTATTCTGTCAACACACTTCGCGTTATTTTTGCATGAATTATTTTTACAATCATCTATGTTTTTATCACAAATTCTTCCAGTAAAACCATCGGAACAACTGCACGTAAAGTTTTTTATATCATCCTAAAGTAGAGTATAGCTTTATGAAGGTCAATATGTTATCTATTGTTTGAAGAAGTTTCAAAATTGCATGCATACATTTTTGGAACCGACTTTAATAATTTTTAATAATTTTGAAAAGTACTTACCAAGCACTATAATATGCAATGAAAGTTAAATTTAGAAACGAAGAACTAAAGCTGAAAATTGAAGCTGAAAAAAGTCTCACCAAAGTTCCTATAGTCTTCAAAATTAATATGTCATTTGTTTTGTTTACACGTTTATTTATTTTATATATTTGTATTTTTGTAATCAGCAAAGATTAAGATTTCCATTAATGTAAAAATGCCTCAACTTTCATATTAGTTTTGTTCAGCTTCAGTTCTTCGATTCTAAAGTTAATGTCCATTGTATATTAAAGTACACGTAACATTGAAACGCACTTTAGAACAGATTACAAATTATGACAAAGCAGTAAGAACGCAAAAAACAAGACATGACCTACCACACATACTCCATTCGCACAAGGATTTGATATACAATCGTCTATTTCTATCAATAAATAAACAAGCTGGATTACATTTGCTTCAAGAAGCAGACAAAATTTGAAGCGACTTTTAGTTTAAATAGTTAAAATAGGCTGTGTTACTGAGGTCATCTTAGTACATTAGAAAATGTCGTTTAACTAGATGACGTAACATACTTAAGTCACAGTTGCTTCCAGCGTAGTCAGTCAAAGTACAATCACATAGATATGATGTTGGTCTGTTGGTGCAAGTCCCATTGTTGCAAGGGTTTAAAAGACAATAGTCAATTGCTAAAAACAAGTTAATCACGTGAGTTTATGTAGTTATCAGAACCCAGAATCCACTTTTTATAAGACGCTAAAAACAAACAAGAAAACTGCTAGGTCTAAGGAGGATTGCAAAAAAAAACAACCCAGCAACACAAAGAACTGGGAAATAAAACCAGAAACTAAATAAAAAAGAAAATGGGGCAAAAAAGAGACGCGTAACCAATGTTTTTCATGTAAACAAAATAAAAACAGGTCCCAATTGTATATAGAACTCAAACGCTGTTTAGTCTTCCCACCTAAGCAATCAAGAAGCATTAAACAACAAGCAGAAAGTTAGCACAAATGAGCCTGAAAAAAGAGAACCACTGAAGGAGCTGTGACTTCAGACCTGACACAAAATTTTCTGATGTTTATGCAAAAATAGCGTGTTAAGAACATGTTCATCAAAAAATTCACCTTCACTGCAATTGTGACCTGTATAGCCAGCGGCACAAATGCAATTGTAGGTATTCGGACCTGTATTGTTGCATCTCCCTCTGTTCTGACAGGGAGCAAATCTGCAGAGGTTAATATCTAAAGAAAGAAATAATCTTTTCCAATCAAATGGCAACTTGATTTATTCATTAAGTGTTCAAACGATTTCTGTTTGCTACACAGCAATTTTTTGAAAAAAGCGTTTAAACTGTTTGAAAAATATCTGCCACTTTTTCAACAACATGACTTACCATTCACGCACAGCTCTCCTTCATAATTGTGATGACAACGGCATTCGTTCGGCATTTTACAAAATCCATTAACTAAATAGGAAAGATTAGATATAGATACCAAATGCGCAGACAAACTTTGAACTACAGTTTGATTGAGAACGCTCACCACAACCCGCCTTTTGAATGCATTCATTACAAATTGTACCATTCCAACCAGGATGACAGCTGAATAAGAAAGTTCACACACACACATATAAAAAAGTACATTACCAACCCGATGATAGACAAGTTGAACCATCACATTTTATAAATCAACACTTACTTGCATTCCCCAGGCGAAGAGCAGTTACCATTCGTTCTCTCGCAACCTTTTTTACAAATTGCTGAAATCAAAGTTAAAACTGAAGATACATTTTGTTCATTGTTCACAATGACAATTTTTTTCCTAACATTTTTTAATCCTTTTGTGCATCTACTTTAAATCTTACTAACTTGTGTTCTTGGTGTAATCTTGTCAATCAGGTATTTAGGACATGAGAAGGATTGGTGATTTCTATTCATTTTATGAAACTCTCAAAAAAGCAACCTAACCACATCAATTCTTAAATACGCCTCTAAACGTGTTAGAAAGGCCCAGAGAAGAACGCATACTACCCAGAAACTACACAACATCATTTTAAGTCAGAATTTTTGAAAGGAGGGCACAATCATCTGTTTACAAAGTTTCAGTAATGTGGAACAGCTTCTATTAAACGGCAGATTCTTAAAATTTACGTGATTATGAGAATTAATGAACTTTATTAAAGGCATACCGAACTACCTAGGGTCTATTCTTAATTTAGTGGGTCCAACGAAATAAAAATTTAAGCGAGAGAATATACAAACAGAAATTACTAAGCTGTTTTCACCAAAAGTTTAGTAGGTAAGTGTAAATTTTCTTCTAAACCAGAACAATAATGCTTATAGTATACAATGATGGCTGTTATGGCTAACCATTTAGCAGAAAAATATGATTTTTAAGAGAAAATTCTGGTAAAAGTTTACTAGAGTGTTTTTAAGGATTGCTGAAAGAAAGATAAATAGAACCATGAGAAATTCTTTAGAATTGCATATTACATAACTAGAAATATTAAACAAAACATTTTTATTATCTCCGTTGCACTTAACTGTGTCTGTGCATCGAATATTGCCACCAAAAATTGATCGTGATTCTTCTTTTAATTTCTCTCCATGTTGTTTTGATTTGAAAACGATAAGAATTGTTGAAATAATACAGACCAGCTAACTTTCCACGGTCAACAAAATAATGAAAGGCGGGATTAATAAAAATTATTGTAAGTTAAAAATAAAAAAATATTATTTCTGGTCCGCATAATTCACGAGCATGAAGCACGCTGAGACTTGCCCCGAGTGTTCGAACTCAAAATGCTTGATACCCTGGGTAGTTCGGTATACCTTTAATGAACTTTATCAGGCCGATAGAATACAGGAACGTTTCACATTTCCTGGTAACGAGGTTGATTTTTATTGTTGTTTTTTTCACTTTTTCTATCAAACAACAGCAATCCATCATATTTGTAAATCCTATGTGTGTTTTTTATTATAATGAATCTATGGATGAATGAAACTATTAGCCGTCTTGGAGAAATATTCTTGGCCAGTTGCAGTAGATCCTTGAGGTTAAGCTTTTCATTTTGTTACTTACGTATGCTGCAATTTTCTCCCTTCCAACCATTTAAACATTTTTTTATATAGCTTAGATTCTCGTCACATGTCCAGTGGCCATGTTTGTTGTCGGTCGGTACACAGTAATGCTCACAATGGAGACCGTACCAGTCTTTCAAACAGCGAGCACTAAAAAGAAGGAAGCACTAAAAAGCAGAAGTTTTCCGCAAAAAGCCCATCAGTATTAGTTACATTAAAGAGTACTTTCTTCATTATAGTGAATTAATCAAACAAAGAAAATATTAAATTAAATTCTCGTGACGGTCTACTTTAATACTCATCGTGCTAAAGTCGCTGAGTAATTAAAGTCTTTTACCATCAAGACCAATGATCTATAGTGTTCTTCACGCAACCACTGGCAACCACTAATGACCTGACAACGTAAGTTGATCTAGTGAGGGTTTTGCCATTTATAGCAACGGGGTCATTAAGTTGTTGCAAGTAACTTTAAAAGAGGGGAATCTCTAAATACTATTTACAATTAGATGGTAGTAGCTGTTCTGCATCGATTTGTAATACCTGCCCCGGTTTTTAATAATTTTGCCCTGATTTGTTATATCCAAAGCTGCCCCGATTTGTAATAATTTGGTATGTAGAAGACTTTCGCAGATATCGTTTCAGTATGTCCAAATTTGGTACTGATGACGTCATCATGACATCAGGGGCCTAACTTAAAACCTCCACATCAGGTTGGCTTTATGCTAGTTAACCTGGTTAACAGGTAAGAACACTCGAATGGATATTCTCAGTTACAGCAAATTTGGTACTGGTGACATCATCATGACGTTACAGCTTACATAACTTCTGCGTAGATGTTCCATCGCTTTTTTCTGGTGAGTTGCGGGATCGCCTTTAAAGCGTGTTTAATGTCCAGCATACATGATTTGGGAACGAAACGCCGGACAACTTTATGGCTTCTCTTGCATGTCAAAATGAAGTACGACAAATGCGTGCATACATCATACATAACAAATTTGTGTTTAAAAGTGATCAAAACGTCCAAAAGACATGTGTGAATATATCCGTGTATCAAAAGGGTCATTCACAGATACTACGCTAAGCGCAAAATCACCGCCTTAATAGGTGTTTGTTTGTTTTTTTGCTGTGGGTGGATCCTTATAGCGAGCTTCAAAAATTTGATGTCTGTAACAACAGGCTATGTGATCCAGTTGTTTTTTAGATAAGTGGACCACCCACACTTATGTGTTGACTCAAAAGTTCATTGTCCCCCAACAAAAAGGTTTATATATTTTCTTTTTATTTAAGTCTTGTGTAATTCATTTTATATCCTATAAATTAAAATAACTTAACCTTACCTTCATTCCATCGTACTTTAATGCATTTCCTTCACACGTAAATTTTTCTTTTGCTCTGCAATATTTAACGACAGCATATTTAACTACAGCAGCGTTTTTTTTCTTTTTCAAACGTTGTTAATTTCTCAAAACAGGTACTGTAGACGGCAGTCATAATTCTTTGAGCAATTTGTATATTTATGTATAAATCTTAAAGCGTATTATTTTAAAAATACATAAAAAGTTTCCACCCTATTTGCCCAACCACATTAAGTGTTTCAATCTCATTAAAGCAAATATGCTCAATAACGTTTCTTGGCGGGTGCACTAAGCATATCTGAGAAAACGCTCTTTTCTATTCCATTTTTTCGAAGCTGGGCCAGTGAACAATTGGAAGCGTGAGTGATGGGGGCATAGGTAGGAGGAATGGAACAAATTTTAAGGCGGGAACCTGGCACGTTTAACACCTTATGTTCTTCTTATATTTATGCACTGCGCGTTTACATGCATTTCATCATTTCGGTGTCAGAGAGTTATAAACATTTCATGTCAGACAGGTGTTTATTCAGTGACCGGTATATAATGCTAAAACATATGCACACTCAAACCCATCAAGAATTTGTCACACATTAACAATAAGGAATCAGTAATTCCATCTATGATGTCATCATGACGTCACCATTACCTAATTTAGTCCAAGGTTAGGAATTTCTATACAGGTCACTTATCTGTATACCAAGTTTCAAGATTTATCTGCAACAAGAAATAGTCTTTATAATTACATGCTGTGACGTCATGATGACGTCACCAGTACTAAATTTGGTGTAACTGAAACGATATCTGCGAAAGTCTTCTACATACCAAATTATTACAAATCGGTGCAGAAGTTATTACAAATCAAGGCAGGTCGTTTTATAACAAATTGGGGCAAAATTATTAAAAATCGGGGCAGGTATTACAAATGGGCGCAATTTTATTGCAAATCGGGGCAGGTATTACAAATCGGTGCAGAAGTTATTACAAATCAAGGCAGGTCGTTTTATAACAAATTGGGGCAAAATTATTAAAAATCGGGGCAGGTATTACAAATGGGCGCAATTTTATTGCAAATCGGGGCAGGTATTACAAATCGGTGCAGAAGTTATTACAAATCAAGGCAGGTCGTTTTATAACAAATTGGGGCAAAATTATTAAAAATCGGGGCAGGTATTACAAATGGGCGCAATTTTATTGCAAATCGGGGCAGGTATTACAAATCGGTGCAGAAGTTATTACAAATCAGGGCAGGTCGTTTTATTACAAATTGGAGCAAAATTATTAGAAATCAGTGCACGTGATGAAAATTACTTAATGTATGAGTCAATTTCTGTCTGAGATGCAAGGGTCTGTTTGTCTCTTCGACTTCATATAAAAAAGAGAAAAAAGACCCTGGGTTCGATGTTGCACTGTTTCATTCCCTAGTCGACATGTTTCACTTGTAGAATGTAGAAATTACCTTGCTACTCTGGAGAAATTCAAAATGTGGTCTTTTATGAACCTACCTGAATTGGAATGTCAATACACTCGGACTGTCTTCTTTTCCACCCAGTTGCCCCTGTTTAATTACGCCTTTTTCAGGCGTAATTTCCAAGTTTTTTTCGAATTGATCAACCAATTCACTTTTGTTAGGGTCGGGCGTATCATTTAAACCACTTCCATTGTCATCGTCAAAGACACGTACAAATAAACCGAATCCTTTCTATACAAACAATGTTGTTAGTCAGTATAGAAAACTACAACAACAGAAGCAAAACAGCTAATAAAAATGAAAATAAATTTAAACCAAGTGTTCATGCTGGAAAAAGGATTTCTGCATACTTGCTGAAAAAGAAGTTTCTTTTTAGGACCTTAGAGATCTTGTTGGAGCTCTGATTAAACCCTTATCTCTAACATGGACAGTGATTAACATGATAAACCAGTTTTGGTTTTCGTGTTGCACGCAACATTTTTATCGCATGATAATATTTTACTTATTTAATCAGGATATTTGTTTGGCTGGGTTAAAGACAAGTTTATTTATTTTTTGATTAATTTTCTCTTCGATCTTTGCCGAAACATACTCAGATCTAACATAAAACATTTTTAAAACAGATATAAAGTGTTAAAAAAATATTTTATTCCGTTGTTCCAATTAAAATTTTTAAACTTAAAATAAAATCCTATGAACAAATATCTACAACAATTTTAAAAATTTCCTATTGCATAATTTGCTTCATAAAAGATTTTCCTACATGTCTAATAATAACTTGATTTCTTCTTTTTTGTTCAATAAAGGAGTATTGGTCCGTTTAATAGCTATTGCCTTTTAAACTTTCTTTCATAAGCGTTTTCTTTATCTAGAAGAAACGGTTGACAGCTTTACATGCATTGGTTGGTTAGATGCAAAATTAATATATTGACCTGTGTGCGTCGGTTTCTTATAAACTTTGGTTCTTAGTTTATTTCCATTTGTCATGGTTATCAGACAATGGTACCGAACCGTTTTCTTGTTCTTCTGCTGTGAATTTCAGTTGTTTGTTTATGGTATTTAATTCGATCAAAGTTTCTTTGGTTCCAAGTTTTGTCACTGTAAACGTATCGTCGACCTTATTCTCGGTGCGTATAACATTGTGTATATACTCCTTTCTACAACACTTTGTATGTAGAGTTCCACAAAAGTCAGTGAGGCTGGTGACTCAATAAACAAACCATCAGCTTGGTTGTAGAACTTTCCTCCTATTTTAAATGTCATGAATCCAATCGAAAGTTTTGCAAGACGTATCAAAGCTTCTTTGTTGACGTTTGTTTTGAAAGTTTTTTCTTTCATTCGTCTTTCTACCTTTTTTATCACCTCTCCTTTAGGTAACAATGGATACATATCAGTAATGTCAAAACTTATTATTCTTTTTCCTTCCTCCAAAGTGACATCCTTTACCTTTTCCACGAAGCTTTTTGAATCTTTTATGAATGACTTTGCATTGGTAACAAATTTTGCAATTTTGGAGTAACCAGATCCTTTTGTGTTAATTATCAGTCTGGCTTTTAATGGGTCTTTGTGAGCTTTTAGAATTGGTCTTGCGGTAGGAGTTGTTGGCGTAATTTGTTTAAGTTTTTTCATTTGGTCGATCGATATCTTCTTTCTATTTCTTAAACATGCCAATTCATTATTAATTGACGTTTTCAATTTTCTATGTTATCTCCTTTAATCTCTTTGTATCTTGTATTGGACAATTCTTTATCGATAAGTTCGTCGACTTCTCTTTCCTCAATGATGCACGTCGCTCTACCTTAATCATTTTCAATTAAAATAAGATTATTTTGTTCGAGCCATACTTTTAAACCATCACACAGTTCCTGTTCAACAGGTCTCCTTTACTTCCTTCCTTTTTGAATGATTCTTTTGCACTCAAACCTGAACTCGTTACCCATAACAGTAGAAGAAAAACTTTTGATTGCTTCTTCAATGTCACAAATCATGTCCATTATTGGAAGTTTCCTCTTTTTTCTACATTAAAATCACCTCCTTTGGATAGTAAGGGTATAAACTCTTCTGGTACTTCAACTTCAGTAAAATTTAACAGTGTTTTCATTTGGTGCTCTTTCCACTCCTCCGGTGTTATCATATCGTTATCCTTTAATTTATTCTGAAGTAATTTTTGAAATCTTCTTGACAAGTGTGAAGTCTTAACAAACTATAGTAGGTTTGAGTAATCAGCTCACGACAAATTTTCTTCTAATATGTTTCAAGCTTGTTCCTAATTTGTTGTTGTCTCCATCGCTTTGTATAATTTTTTACTATGGACCGTTTAGAAATTTCTTCTCGGTAACTTTCATCAATTTTCTGGTCATTGGTGAAGCCTCCAATTCTGCAAAATTTAGTTTATTTATTTATTTATTTATTTATTTATTTATTTATTTATTTATTTATTTATTTATTTATTTATTTATTTATTTATTTATTTATTTATTTATTTATTTATTTATTTATTTATTTATTTATTTATTTAACGTTAATGAGGTTATGGTCATTCTCCCAATTCAGATTTTGCGATTTCTCACAATGAAGCATTATCATCGAACCAGAGAGCATGTTTATAGTTTTTGAAATAGAGTATAAACAAAACACTTTTTTCAATAGCAATAATGGTACACAGAAAGGTCGACTGACGAGGAGAAACATCATATAAAAATCTTTATAACGACATATCGCTACTATTCGCATTAAGTGCACACTATAAATTACAAAAGAAATTTCCTTCGCATATGTGTACTCTTATTTAGTGTACACCTTGCGAGGTTGAGAATTTCTACAAATTGTTTCCCAATTCTGTTTTGAAAATTCAGAACATATCAAGAAATGTTCAAAAACATGTTTCACATAGTGTTCTACGCACGGCTTCACGACTTCGTCATCAGATGCAAAATGCATTGCACATGCGCAAAAATGTTGTTCAAATTTTGACAACTCAAATTTTGAACGGAATACACGAAATTGAAAAAATGTTGAAATTGAAACTGTAAAAAACTGTTGAGCTTGTAATGCATATCTTACTTCTAAGAAATCGAAAAAACACGGACGATCGATCACTGGATTTCTTTGGTTCAGAAAAATCCAAAATATCGTTACAAACAAAAACAAAAATGGAATATACATACACGGCCATTATAGTCAAACTCTATATAATTTTTCGTCCAATCTTTCATAAGTGTTGTTTGTGTGTCAAATTTGCAATCCTTCTTATTACATAAGATTAACGTGCTTATGTGTTTGATGCATTTGTGAGAATCGACTGGGTATTCAGTAAAACACAATTGAAACCAAATGTCGCAAGTAGATAAAAAATCACATGTTTTGCCATCTTGTTTTTTATTTCCAGGATTTTGGAAACGAGTTAAGGAAAGGCTGACTCGGGTGATCGCATTCACAACCTAAAAAACAAACATAAAAATTCATTGAGGGTGTTGATATCGTCTTCGTTCTCCTAGATATGGTAAATCGCAAGGCTGCTGACTTGCAAAGGAGATAGCTGATGGAAGTTTAAATGTTGAAAATGATCAAATTTACACTCATTAAACGATTAAATGACTGTATGTGGTTATTTGGTCATAAAATATATTAATAAAATTCATCAAATGTGCCTAAAAACAAATAAGTCCATCAAAAAGAGATTCATTGCGTAAGCAACTTTGCAGTTGGAGCTCATTTGGCAAGTATATATTACGTCATAGAAATTTCTATATTCTCGCTTCCGGGCTAATCGCAAAATCGAAGTAAATCGAAAAATCGGAACCCACAATGCGCATGCGCGATCTTCTGCATTGAAAATAAACCGAATTTTTGAAGAAGACGTGTGCCGCATTCTTTTTTTGCTTTTATCTTCTTGGATTTTGCGATTATGTCTTCTTACAACAGAAATGATCTACCTCCTGAAGCCAAAGAAAGATTTAGAAAAAAGTTACATTATGCAAGTTAAAGGAATGTCCTTATCTTCTCCTCACTGACAATTTTAGGAGAGTCAGTGTGAGAACCTTACGAGAATCATTTCAGAGTGCCTGTGGCGACACCTTTTGTGAGTCATTTTGACTCCCCTACGAGTATCTTTTTTTTACTCTCTTAAGCTTCTCATTGACATAAATGACTCCCTTTCTGGTGTCAAAAGTGGTGGTATTTGTGACTCTCCAAAGGGAGTCATTTGGAAATGACTCTCTAACGATTCTCATTTCACTCTCAAACAAGCGTCATTTTTTTATCACCTTTAGAGTTTCAATCGGCTATGACTCCTTTCGGAGCATCATCATATCAAATGACGCCCTTCCAGGCATAATGTGTTAATCTTTAATGACTCCTATTCCAGTATCATTATATGGGGGTCCTCTTACTGATCTTGTTCCCGTATTTCATGGTGAATGAATAAGAAAATAAACAAGAAAAACATGCCATTCACTTGAAATCATGTATCGATGTTTTCACATAAATACTATAAATATAACATAAAATAAAGTTTAGCAAAACGCAAATATACTAATATACAAACTTATCGGAATACTTTATAAAATTTCTGAACAATTATTATTTTTTGTGGTTTACGCATTTTTAATTTCTATAATGTATATAACTGTTTGGTTTTCAATGTGCATATATGATTCTGTGACCGTTTTACTTGTGGTGTCGAGTTTGTATTTAACTGCTCGTTGTTGATGATGTTCATATAAAATATTATTGACATTTTTCCAAAGGGGCAAACATATCTGTTTATCATATACTCATGACAAACATATTCTCTTTTTCTGTTGCACGTTGTCTGCCGCTAATATGAAGTCTCGGACCACTTTTTGTGATCAAGGACGAGTATTGAAGTAACACGAGCACGTTAAAAACAAAAAACGCAGTAAAATTAAATGCTACCAGGCTCGATGCATTTAATTTATTGAGCGCTAAGAATAAGAACTGGAATTTAAAGCCATGCTAATCCTTGAACGCACACTAAAATCTTTGAACGCGCATGCTCATCTTTGAACGCACATGCTAATCTTGGACGTACATACTTATCCCTGAACGTTTCTTCATTTGACTCCTTGACGAGAATCCAAATGACTCCCTTTAAAAGTTATTTAACTTCTAACACTGAGGATAATCTTCGAGAGTTAAATTGACACCCTTTAAACCAAGAATGACTCCCTCAAGGGCGTCAATGTATGAGGTTATTTACTCCCTTAGGTTATCATTGCTCAATTACTCCCTTTTAAGAGTTGCAATGACTCCCCTAAAACTTCCAGTGTTGTAGATGCTTGGAATAACGACCCTACACAGTAGCCTGATCTGTAGTATCCAGAGATATACGATTACCTCATTAATTCTCCTGGTATCTTTAAAAGAGAATCAATGAAGAATCGCAAGAGTCTAGAGGCACACAATCAATTTGTTTGTAGTTGGGTTACGGATGTTGTTCACCATTTTCCTAGTGGTGATCTAATAATTTTCAAAGCTCGTGTTTTACCGTCACAACGTTTAAATGATGCTTGTCATGTTCCTTGGGTGGTTGTCTCTCTTGATGATTGCACTGTCATTTCTGCCCAGTGTACATACATGGCTGACCTTGGTGAGTCCTGCACAACAGTTGGTGCTTTGCTGTTTAAAATCGAGGCTGCTGTTCGCCTTGGGTACAACAAGAGAACTTGTACTGAGGAAGCATGCAGATGGAACAACAACTAAGTGGAAATAAAAGGCGAATATATTTCTAATATCACATTTTACGATTTTACGTCTAAATTAAATCTACCACCTGTTGTCCTTCATTTTTACGTACAATAACGCAATCCATTTCCAAAAAAAGTCGCTGAGAGATGTTTTGTTGCTGTTGAACTGATCAGCGAGACAAAACCATGGTGCATTAAGTCTTAGTTTCACGAGAGTCATTAACAACTGATCTTTGTATGTCGTTGGAGATAATATTAATGTTAAAACATTCAATCTTGATCCCAGTGTAACATTTAAATTTGCCAGGTGGTTGATCTTTAAGTGTTTCGTAAGATATTATATAAGATTTCATTTTATGTTTTGATGTTCTCCAGCTTCTCCAGCTTCAACGGATTGACATCACGTATATTTGGTCAATTTCATACCTGTACTGGACATCAGTAGACTCCTCTGCTTTTGAACTTGATGGGGTTTCAACATGGTTAAAACTCAGAGTCTTTGAACTTGATGGGGTTTCAGCATCTAAGCCCATCCGTAGTGGTGTCACATTAGAGTCCATTACAGGTGGGGTTGTAAAAACATTAAAGTCGATCTCACTGAGGGGTGTTTTGGGAAATGTACTTGCTAGAAAAGAAGTGTCCAAATTTGTTGTACTTGGAGTCGGTGGTGCTTCTAAGAATTTGGCTTTTTTTTTTTTGCTGACCCATACCTTCTTTAACTTCATTTTTACTGGTTGGGTTCCAAGGGGTACCAATGTTTGCTTACTCGTTTGCAAGCAACAATCCATCTCTTTCTACGTTCAGGGTTGTTGTTTGGAAAACGGTAGAAGCTAGGCTTATTTTCCATCATATTATGCTTTGTACAACCATATGCAGCACAACTTAAAGACATTTTTAATCTTGGTTATCGGTTAGTCGTAAACATGTGATCCCATTCATTTTTTTCATTTTCTTTCGAGCTTTTTTATCACAATAGGGCGTTTGTCATCGTGAAAATCAAAGACTAGTCATTTAGCCTGTAGCTATTGTTTAAAAAGTTTCTCCTGACCACCTCATTTTTTTGTATACGAACGTATGTTTCTCCATTTTACAAAGAATTAGATGAGAAGTCATGATGTAAAATGAGGTCCATTTTGGTACTGGTCTACTAAACAACACACTCGCTCACTCATTTCACTTCTTTACTGCATAGGGTTTGATGCGGGTTTTGCAGCGATCGAGTAATGGTTACTAACTTTGCATGCGACTGCTGGGGTCCGAGTTTGAGTCTCATCCCAACCTCGAGATCAGGGTCTCTTGCCTTTTCGATATTTGGATGGCGGTGAAGAAGACGCTGGTTTCTGCTGCTCAAAATCAACGTATATATACTGTTGATTTTAATTTATGCAATTTTTGCCTCAATAAATCCTACATTTTCAAAACTGTCTTTTGAAATAAGCAAGTCCCGCTAGTAAGTAATAAATACTTCAAAATAGGAATATCTCCAAACGGTCTTTAGCAAGATTTCATCGTTTAAGTAAAACTTGTTTAAATAGCAAATGTAAACACGAGATAAATCTATTTGATTACATTCACAGCGAAATGTAAAATTATTTTCAATTCGTTTAATTGTTCAAGAAATCGCAAGCCAATGAAATTTCGGAATGAAGCAGCAGGGACCATGGTCTTCTTTGCCGCCATCGTATATCGACAAGGTAAGAGACCCTAGGTTCGAGGTTGAGTCTCATCCATTTTGTATCTCGATACTCCACTCTGATGCGCTTTAAAAGCTTCATCATCCAATATGTAGCCATCGCCTGACTGCACATGGATAAATAAGTGCAATGTTTAATGCATCTCTTAACTTCCCAGTCGCAGTAGTCAGAAGAACTTATCGTTTCAGATGGAACCCCAAGGACTAAAAAAAAAAACCTTCCTTCCTTCCTTCTCAGAAAGTATGTATTGGTATGTACAATAAACAGAAGTTGGAAGGGAAGAAGAGTAAAATTTCTGAAAAACAAAAAACGGAAATCAGTAAAATAATGGTAATCCTAAGCAGGAAGCTGACAGGCAAAACACAACTCTACAAAATTTTAACCTGATCGTTAATGAGATACAAGAGTCATTCATTAAATCCTTTATTTAATGTTTATCTGTTGATAGATTTAGTCTAGATTGGAAGGTATGCTAAAAGCCTACGAAGTGTAGGATTTAATAAGACCATTTTGAAGTGTGTTGATGGTTTGTGTGAGAAGAGGAGAGGTAAATATGTAACTTTGTTGTGAATTTGACGACGTCATTTTCGAAACTTTGACGAAAGCTTGCATGCAACACTTCATTTTCAACGTAATGGTTCTTTAGTAAAATTGAGAGAGTATCAAATTTCCTTTCCAACGGCGTAAAACACTTTGTGTTTTGGTGAAAAGAATACCAGCTATTATTTCTATAAATAAGTGTCTTTTCAAGTGTCTCTTCAGGCGTGTCTCTCCTGAAATTTTTATCAAGAAGTGATGCTTAAAACCAAATAACAATTCTCAGAAATTTGTCATAATTTGCACAATCATGCTTTTTGTTTAATATTGCTTACAACCGTCACTAAAAGATTTTCAGAAGTTGTGTCTCCATCTCATTCATCCTCCTAGGTTAGATCAATGGATGCGAAAAAAATGTTCGCAGTAAACCATTTACCAAACGATGATTGGAAAAAGCACCATGGATATGGAAGAAGAACAACCTTTTCGATCTCTTATATAGTAATAAAAAACTCAAAAGAAAACTTGAAGAAAAGTTATTTGAAGGTTTTTTTTGTTGGCTCAATTTCCCCTGCATTTATAAATCACGTTCCAAGTTTTCACGTCTGTTGCAGGGCTTAACCAAGGCCAATAATTCAGGTTGGTTGTGGTGGGGAACTAAAATGTACTAATGTCAAATCTTGTCCACCCTGGTAGGGCGACGAAGAAAATTTTGAATTCGAGGCTTTCTTAAACGACCTTAGAAAAAGGGGACCCGTATATTAGAAAACGGTGACCCTCGCTCATCCATTCTAGTGCGTGATAAAACCAAGACCAAGGTGTAGCATAGGCCTGGTTTTCACCTGAATAATAGGTAAGCGTCTTTCCTGCAAGGGCATTTTGCCGTTTCTTAAATATTAATGATTTAATGAGATAGTATAAATAAAGAGCGTGCTGCGCGAATGGCGTTGTGGGAAATTTAGTAAAACTGCCCAAACATGGAGATAGCTTACCGTAGAGCACTTCACGTTTATATTTTGACACAAGCAAAATAGTGGGAACGTTCGAAGAGAAACTGAAAAAAATCGGTAAATGGATACGAAGAATGAAGAAATAAAAGTAAATGTAGTAAATGATGATTATACCTATTGAAAAAAAAAAATGTTTTTCAGTTTTGTTATTTTGTTACTTTTTATGTCTTGTCTATATTCTTGTCTCAGAATGAAATAAACCTAAATGAAAAAATAGAATGTTTCTAAAATTCGAAGTCACGATAATGTTTTTGTGTTATGGTTACGTTGTAGAATTTATTTGAAAAAGGAAAGAAATTTTAAAAGTGTAACTGTTGGAATGTTTAATGGTCAAAACGATGAAACTTTTTTTATTTCAATTTGCTGTTAACCACTTCTGTCCAAACTCAATTTGTTGTCTAATGTTTTTGTCTTGTTATCTAATATGATTTTTCATGTTTTCTTAAAGCTGGTATGGATGAATAAGATTGGTATGCAGTTTGTTTTAATGAAAACCAGGCCAATGCTACAGTTTGGTCTTGGTTTTATAACGCACTAGTTTGGTTCTCAGTTTGTTAATTTCGTATGGTTATCACCTCGTTTTCTTTGAGGGATTTGACCCTCATATTGCTTATAAAGAGTTATGAAAAAAAAACAGACGTGTATTAAGTTTCGGGACACTGGCCAACCTTGAAATTGTAAAAAATATTTGAAGAAGAACCGAAACTTTCACGATAAAAAAAATCTAATCTCGTGTTGGATTCCATACCGTGAAAGCCCGTTGTTTCTTTTTTTCTAGTACAAACATCTCCTTTCACTATTTGTCCCAATGAAATATCAAAGCAAGTTTTTTTTCCATTCACAATGTTTACATTTTAATGAATGAAATTCAACTGGCTAGACAAGAAGCACATAGTACAGAAAATGGTTGTTGACGATCAAATATTTTTCAAAGTAATCATTCTCATTCTCAACGTATTAAAAGAAAAACGTTTGATCCAAATTTGATCAAAAATACCAGATCACATGTTGACTAAAAATCGTCCATCAATTTAATAACATCGATGACAACGAAAAGAAAAAGGCCCTTTGCTTTCACATCTTCTCAAATTTCATTAAACAACACACCGTTTCTATCTGTCCCTCATGAATGAATAACTGCATGTGTGTGTTCTCTCGGTAAAAATTGACCAATAGACGCGATAATGAAGATAGCACGCCATTCGAAGTTTTCAAAATGTGTTTCTTCGTATAAATATTTTCTTTAAAAGCCTTTGTACACCGTACTGAAATAATACTTTGAAGGAGTAGCTTTCTGTAACAAAAATCCCACCACTGCCCGCCCCTTAAGAATATGGACAGTGTTGAGTTTAAAACATAAACATACAAGAAAACACAAACAGTATGAATTGGAATGAATTAATACCTGGAGTGTTGCGAAAAAGAAATAAAACTTCATCTTGTCAAATCAAGTATGGTCTTTAAAGTTATGTCTTCTTAAACATTTTTGTTACTCTGAATTGCTGAATTGTAAAATGTTTACAGTTTGAATACAAAAAGTGTTTATTTACAAAACAAACTTTGACCATCATGCGTTGTAGATGACTTGTCATTCAAGTGTCTTACTCCTGCGAATTAATTCACCAGTTGTGGATGAATTAAATACAATTCATCGAGTACTAAGAACCTTTTCGAAAGAGAAAACATTATCGATGAAAAAAAGAAATCCTTTAACATCAACATTCCATTCAGGAGCTGTTCATATGGGAGGTGAGCTGGTCCGAGACTCATTTGATGTCACGTTTATTATAAGAACAGGGGTCACACTTTAATATCAGCCAGTATATGTGTTATTGTATGCCAAAAAATGTCGGAAAAGATGATAAAGGATAATTATAGTATGGTGTTTACATGTATGTATCTTTACCAGAGGGGAGCCGAACAGCCTGAACAATCAAAATGTCATAGGATAAAATGCAATCGAAAAGCAACAGTTTATTATTGGCGTGTGAACGATAGTACTGCATAACAAAATATCCGTTCATATGAAGGCGGGTTGTCACGCTTAGCCGAGTTTTCGGTTTAGCTAATAAAAGTTTTGTATGAGAAGCGAGCCAGCCCAATTTGCCGGGATCTCCCTTCTTTTTGCCGAGATGAAATTTTCCCATATGAACACACACAAACGGGCTGGCACAAGGTTGATTTTATTTATAATGCGCATGGAGAATTCAATTATAAACAATGAAACAATTAGTGCAGCGATGGTGTAGTGGATAGTATCTTCGAGTGCGACCGCTGAGGCCCGTGTTCGAGTCTCAGTCACGTCGCATTTCGATACTTCACTCCGATGTGTTTTAAAAGTAGCGTAAAAGCCCATTTGGAGCCATCCAAGTTAGGGCAGTGCTATACTTACCACTGGCGGTAAGCAAACTTCCTAGTTGCAAGTCGGCGGGCAGAATAACAAACAACTACGGATAGAAGCCCAAGTACTTAAAACTCACTATTACCTTAAAATTATCATTATTTATTTCTGCCCTACATCAAAGGAACAACTAATTAACTCGTCATCGTTTTCCTTGTGTGCCGGTCATGAAATAAGATTGTCCCATATGTCGAAATACCTAGTATATCGAATGATATACTAGTTATTTAAAAATCGTGATACTACGTAGATTTATGCGAAATATCAGATTTTTTTACAATCTATATTCCTAGTATTTCGCTTTTTTACAACCTAAATTCCTAGTACTTCGTTTTTTTTAAGATCTAAATTCTTAGTATTTCGTTTTTACGAACCACTAACTTGTTAGTACTTCAATTCGAAAATACTCTGTATTTCGCTCCCAACATTGATTTTGTTCTTTCGATATTTCATACATATTTCAAATATATATTTTGTTTATCATACTAATCCATTGGTACTGCAGGTGGCAAAAGAAAAACGAAGAAAAATTCCATGTTTTAAGTTGCAAGTACTTGCTATAAGATTCTCCAATAACAAAAAAAATACATCTGTCAAAATAAAGATTATTCACAAAAGAAATGTCAAGAATGATTGAAGACTTCCGTCAAACCGACATCAGCGTTTCTGGTAACTATGCAGTCTGTGATCATTTCTATGCAGATTGAACGCCGGATTTTCGTACATAAATTCGCCGGGACTGAAATTCACACTCTCGCAACGTTTCTGATATAAAACTAAAAAAATGACACAAAAAATGTTTAATTTTCACCGATTAAAGATTTCATTTGAAATAGGTAGCACAAAGGGGAAGTTGGAAATTTTTTACCTGAACATGTCATCGTAAAGTCAAAATATTTGAAAAGCATCAGATAATAGACGTTTTCAAAAGGATTAGTGCCATAAACATACATTTCTAATAGGTCCTTGAATTATTGACGTGAGGAGGAAATTCTTGTGGAAAATTAAATAGATCTCATCCGAATTTCTGGCTGTATTTGGTGAGAAATATCTACAACTTGACATTATCTTTTGTTGGCCCTTGTGACGCCCGGCCCATTTTTACTTCGGTCCTTACTGGCGTAATTTTTGAAAAAGGCGTGTTAAAGTTTTACAGACAGACATCTAACAGGCTCAATACAGGGGGTGGGTGTTAGTAAAATATTCCACCCTCTGATTAATAACGTCATATTCTCTGGCATAGGCCGTCGGCTGAGGGTTCAAATTGTGGCTAGAAACACACTTTCGTATTATTTTTCTTAATGACTAAAATCTCTTTATCTAAAATGATATATGATGCCGTTAGGTAAATAAAAAACGTCGGCCACACTTTAGAAACTTGAACAATAGCGAGAAAATCAATCACCATTTTGATGACGTCACAGCAGAAGTTTTTAATTTTTATTTTGGTAAAAAAATTATATATCAA
This sequence comes from Turritopsis rubra, assembly GCA_039566895.2. Taxonomy (NCBI): domain Eukaryota; kingdom Metazoa; phylum Cnidaria; class Hydrozoa; order Anthoathecata; family Oceaniidae; genus Turritopsis; species Turritopsis rubra. The sequence goes on along the minus strand of CM077626.1, from coordinate 8,492,429 downwards.
TGAAAAGATCTTAACATTCTAAGCAAAATAGAGTGTAGTTCAGAAATAGATCAATATGACGAGCATTAGTTAGAAGGCTGTAAGGTTTAATAAAATGCACATATCTATGTGGTTGTAAAAATTGAGAAAGAACGAACAATGTTTATTGGATGCAGAAATTGTAGAGTATGACCACAAAGATTCGGAATCAGCTGATTCAACGGTTGATGATTTTTTTAGCCTATGATTATTTGTTTTAATTGAAACTTTTTTGTAACCTCCTATCGTTAGATACAACACCTGTGCCAAATTTCCTGTGATTTTGATCACTTTTACAGAAGTTACGGCTGTTTCAAATTTTGCTGACTCGGCATTTTATTAAACTTTACAGCCTTATAACTTCCGTAAAGCCGGATTTCCACTAAACAATTTTTAGCGAAATGCGAAAAAAATTCGAGCGAACTGCATTATTTTCGTTTAATGCGCATGTACAATAATATTCTTTGCGAAATATTTCGACGAGCGAAAAAATGGAGTTGAACTCTTTTTAACTTTTTTTTTCATTTCGTGCGAAAAAATATTTGTTTACAAAAATTGACCAATCAAATAATTGTAAAATATGTAAACACATGTCAAACGAAACAAGATGGCCGACAACGATAACCACGAGAACTACAAGCTAAAAGCATATCAAGCTCAGATTGCTTGCCGAAGCCAATTTTTAAATGAGGTTACATCAGGGACAGAGAATGGGACGTGTGATCAATTTGTGATCGACTCCACACGAATTTTAAACTATTTAAAATCCCAACAAACACAGAGTGGACAAGATGCAGCAATAGGAAAAAAATCACTTGGGGAGGTTTCAACGCGATGTTAACAACATAATAATCTGTCTTCGACTTAACGCCATTGCACGTTGTATTGATTTTATTTCGCAAAAGATATTTAGTTGAGTGGAAACGGAATGTGCGAAGTTTTTTTGTTTTTGTTTTTTTGTTTTTTTGTTTTTGTTTTTGGGGTGGGGTGGGGTGGGGGGTGTCTTATTTCGCTTTAATTATTCTAAGTGGAAATCAGGCTTAATACTCGTCAAAACATATTGATCTAAAACTCTATTTTGCTTAGAATTTTAAGATCTTTCCATTGATATATAAATTTTACCAAAATAAAAATTAAAAAAAAAAAAACGTCATCAAAATGGTCAAAATCGATTTTCTTGCTATTGTGCAAGTTTCTGAAGTGGGGAAAAAGCATTTTCAGATGAAAAATATATTTACTTTCGATGGAAATAAAAATTTTCAAAATTTAATACGAACTGAAACAAACGAACTGCTCAGCTGACAGCCTAGTTATTTATAACACAAATATAAACTAACCTGAAGTATCATTTTTGTTGACACTGTCCAAAGACTTTTTGTACTCGTATCCAATTTCCTCCCGGTGTCTTTTTCGGTATATGAGAATTGCAACAATGGTAACCAGAAGTGCGATAAGTATGACAGCTGTTGTGGTGATTCCAATCAACAGAGGTTTCTGTGGCTCTTAAAAAAGGCAATAAAAATGGTGGGATAATGTCCTGACAGAAATCTTGATCATAATATTTTGCCATATTATCATTATCATTATTATTATTATTTATTTTTATGAAGTATATTCAGCATATCCACATCACATGGCTTCATCCGACATATTGTTAAAAACAGTAAAAACAGTAAAATAAATATATTAAATATAATTATAATAAATAATTAATAGTTATTGGTTATTATTTTCTTGGCATATTCATAATATTTCCCTTACTTTGGGATTTCAGTAACTCGCACTTTGAACCTGAAAAATAATACCACAGTACTAGTACAGTTTTGAACTTCTATAACGATACGTGCGATAAGAAATATCAAAAATACATTTCCTCTCTGATCAGATACGAAACGACTTAAACAAAAATAAACAAACAAAAATCAAACAAAACAAACAAATAAAAACAACGAAAACAAACAAATAAACAAACAGCTAAAACAAAGAAACAAAAAGTAAGGAGATACGGAAGATGAACGTAATTAACCTTTATAATTATTGTGACAAGTGCATGTTTGGATTCTATGAGAGGAGAGAATGCATACTCCATTCCCACACCCACAAGGGTCCGATTTACTTCTATTCTCTACGAAAAATATCATGTATAGGTAAGGTGAGTGAGGCCTTAATGGGTTTCAGCATAAATCACGCGATTGTTGTGGGTCGTTTACGTTTTAACCGTCGGCTGTAATATTTTTGCATCCCTCGCCTCCAATCGAGAGATCACGTAAGATCACGTGATTAGTGCCGTAGCCCCTTTAAACAACATGGTTACATAAAATAGGTGTAGCTGTACTTATTTCGCAGTATTGTCCAGACCACTGGCCGAAACAGTCACAATTGTAGCTTTTATGCTGATCAATGCACATATTTGTATGAGCGGTTATACATTCATTCTGAACACAGTCGTCGACACCTAGGTAAGGAATAATCAAATTCAGACGCAAACATTTGATGATAATACAAACATTGTCGCTATAATATCTTGTTTACATTACAGATTAAAAATACATTTTGTTAGCTTTGATTACTTACAATTGGCGCTCAATCGGATGACATAAATAACACGTGTAAACGATTATATAACTATGCAAGTCAATTATAAGCGCCCACTTTGAAGAGGGCACATCTTAATCGAATATAGGCGGTTATTGACCTTTGAGAGATTTACCTGGGTGCATATTCGACAGATACCGCTGGTTCAATGGTTTTGGGTTTTTGCACGTTTGTGGAAAACAACTTACTGTGTTTACAATCGTCGCCCTGCCAACCGTCCAAACATTCACATTTGTAACCGCCAATGGAATTCACACAGACACGATCTTCGGGGCACGTATTACGAACAGCACATTCATCAATATCTGGAATACATTACGAACGTTGATAACATAAGAGATAGATCTTTCGATAAATTACGTAAAAGCACGATGCGCCTCGTTTTCATGCTGCGCAATAATGACTATTATTGCGTCGTTTACAAGAGGTAATGGCTGATGGGAAATTATGTTTTATCTAAGTTATTTTATCATGCTGACACGTGATAATTATTAATAATAGAAACGAAGCGAAACCTGCACAGAAAGTTCCCTTAACTCAGCAAAAATTTAAAAAAACATTGGTATGTAATCGTCGCCTTCCCAGCAACGTTCTATATGTGTTTAATATCACAGGAACATCTTGTAAACTCAGGAAGTTAAAAGGCTAAAAGCGTTACTAACTTCGTCAGATTCACTTTTTTATCATTTGAGTTTTTGTAACCTAAACTGGAAGATCGACAATATCATAACCGATGGGCCGGTTGTCGAAAGTAGACTATGTTTACGAGCCAATGTTACGAGTCAATATCATAACCGATGGGCCGGTTGTCGAAAGTAGACTATGTTTACGAGCCAATGTTACGAGTCAATTGTTTAAGTGCTTTATACTCTGAGGAATCAATTTGGATTATAAAAAGATGGATACTAGTGTTTTTGGAAACAGTGATGGGGGCTGGAAGGTGGATATTCCTTCACTAAAACTTACGAAAACAAACACACTCAGATAATTCTGTTGCTGATTGAGAATCACTTTCGATTTCTTTGTAGACTAAAATGAAACCAACATGAAAATGTTACCTTCACAATAAGGTTGTTTGAATCGTTCTGATGAACAGTCGCATTGAAAATAACCAGTGTGATCAACGCAAGTAAAATCATGTAAACTTTGGAAAAGAAAAAATTTACGTCAACCGACGAGTTTCAAGTCATAGTAGTGGAAGAGGTAACGTTTCAAGAGGTAACGCCTTACCTCAGAAGTAAACAATTCAATAGGCACCGCCCTCTTATATGATTTGACGTTTCAGAGGTTGGGCGGGGGATATCAAAACAGATTTTGAGGATAAAAAAACAGTCGTTCGAGACAAGTGAAAAAAACACATCATCATTGAAATCTTTCAAGAATTTTTTAACCATACTTGCTGTAGAGACGTGACCATGCGGTGCGGCATGCCCCCGAAAGCTTGTCAAAATATGAATTTGTCGTGAATCGCTTGTTGACGTTTCTTTTCCTTCATTACATATATTTTTTTACTTTATTAAAAAAGGTTGTCGGGGAAACTTGTCTTATCTTGTTTATTAACAGAGAGGTAAACAGTTTTAAGATAATACCTTGATTTGATCAACTCAAAACTTACCAAGTGACATTGGCACAATCATTTATATCTAAGAAAGTTAAGTTATATGTGTAATGTTATATATAACACGAAGGAAAAATATACAAACGTTGATAAGGTGACTCACCCAATTCACATTGTGATCCAGTTTTCCCAAACGGGCACTTGCACCGATAACTACCAAATACGTTCAAACATTCCACATTATTTCCACAAGGATTTTGTTCGCATTCATCGATATCTGAAAAACGTTTATTAGGAAACCCTTAATCAAGAACACCTCTTGAAGTTACATGAATATGAACTGCTTTTATGGCTCAATAATATCCGAATAGTGAAAAGTGGAGGGTTTTTTTTTTCTCGAATGTTCGCATGTACATCAAATGCAAAAGCCACTGCAACGGGATAGGATAATCAATTTTATCAGATGTTATTACACAAGGAAACCCCCATCCAGCCCTATGCTCCTTAAACATTACCGAAGCCTGTTCACAGAGGAGGAGACTAGCTGGAGTATCACATGGAACGTGGCTTTGAAATTTTTGTCCTGAGGTGGGTTTGAACCAGCGATGTCTTGGTTCACAATCCACCTTCTTTAACCACTGGGCCACTACTATACATCTAAAAGTTTTTCACCAACGACACAAACAGGTAAGACTGTGCAACTAATTGCAACATTAATATCAAAAGAAGAAATCAAAAGAAAACTATTAATACTATTAACAAGGGAATGTTCTCTATAGTACCAATATCAGCCCAAGTCACTGAGATTAGTTTAGATAAGTTAAGGTTATTCATAGGGCTTGTTTTCGATTTTGGCCAAAATATTATTCACGCAAATACTTTTTGGAAAGAGTAAAATAATCTCTTCTACAATTGCCGAATAAAAAAAAAATCCGAAATAAAATTCGGATTATTACAAACCTGTTTCACACCTTCTTCCAGTAAATCCTGTTGGACAATTACATTTATAAGTAAGACCAAGATCTTTGCACTGTCCGTTGTTGTAACAGGTGTTACCATTTTGACACCAAGACGTTTCTAAGAATACAAAAATAACAAGGAAATGCGAGAAAAATGTATTCCCCTCCATCTATTTGTTGGCCGTTTTCCTACAGCCGTTTTCCTACGCAAGAGGGAGCAAATTACTTGAACAACAATGGATGCCTTTCGTTCCGTTCTGGCATTGACAAGTATAGCCATCGATAGTATAGCCAATGTCGTCGATACACAGGCTGCCATTACAACACTTCACTTGTTCAGTGTTTGCACATCCATCTATGTCTAAAAATGGTTGAAATTGGTTTTATTAATGTTCTGTCAGGTCACACTGTTATGCTCATTATATTTTCTTGCACTGTTAACATAATTCTAACATGGCAACAACCTTATTGCTACATATCAGGGACATATATCCAGCTAAAATCTAACCTTGGGCAAGACTTTTCGAAATTGGTCGTACCCCTTATTCAGTTATCTCTTCAACACATAAAAGAACTACGACAATGCAATGTAAAAAAGTCACTAAAAATGTCTCAAAGGAATAATGAAAAATTTTAATGAACAAAACTGATATTCTCACCGCATTCAGGGACATACTTAAACAAACCCCAAAGTTAGAGCATTGCATGGTGGTAGTTGTATGATTTATTATAGAGATAACTGAATGAGGGGAACGGCCAATTAATTATAATCGAGAAATGTGGATAAACAATCGGGAAAATTCGGATTTATAGAAGTCTATATATAAATTGGGTTTATAAACCCAAACGGAATATGGCATTGATTACGGAACTAGATTACGGAAAATAAGCAAGAATTCAAAAAAAGCTTTTAAGATGAAAGACTACAGGAGATCTTCAACACGCGACCGTCAACCTGTCCAGCGAGTAATTATCACGCCAGTATTGGTTTACATCTTTCATTAGCGCTTCTGTCTGTTATTCTGAAAAATGTGTCCATACAGCCATATCATCAAGTTTAATTTCAAAATAACGTGTACAAATCCATACGCATAATTCCAGCTAAGTTTTCTCAAAGCTTCGATATCATTTACACCCTGAATCCTGAACACCAGCCAAGGTTAATTATAATTGATTTACATTTTATTATATACAAACGAGACAAATCGAAGCCGACAATGAAGACCGAAAGACGAAAAACGAGCAATGAGTCTGAAAAACCGATGAAAGAATTAAGATGATAGCAGACAACGGCAATCCTTAACCTTCGATGATTTGTGGCATCACAAATGGTTCGAAGAATATGTTTCTTCACACAGGGGAGTTTTGCGCAGCTGTTTTGCCATTGTAGTTCAAGATTCGTCTACGTCACTATGACGGGCAGGCATAAATCTGCAAACAACTAAAACGCAATTTGTACGTAATGTCACGTAATGTCACGGCCAAATATACAAGTATGCTCCGTATAAGGCTTGTCGTTCTTTGTTTCTTCGGGAGGGAATTTCTATTTAGGATTAGAAAAGAATACGCTTTAACTTAAAATTCTGTCCAAAATTCCGAAATCGAGGTTGGTCACCCCTGAAGATTGTTATTGATTTAATAATCATCCAAATGAGATTGTCAACCTTATATTTGGAAAATTAAACACAACACCAGGCAGTTTCTAAGTATTTCTCTAATAATATATCCTCAAATTAACTGCAACTTACAGAAGAATTCCACCCCAGAAAGAAGGAAGAGGAAACATTATTAAATTAGAGCAGACAGAGTTTCTTCTCTGAGCAAATCGGAGAACAAAATAGAATACTTACGATTAATACCTCATTCAAGAACAAACTCGCTTAGTGTCAAATTTCTTTAACATTGAGAATTGTTATAAAAGTCTTGTATTAGGATTAAAATTGTTGTTCCCGGAAATTCTACAGTATCTTCGAGATTCTGCAGCCTCGTGATAATGTAGGCCGTCATTATGATCACGTTATGTTTTTCAGTATAAAGGATACATTATCATATCAACATAGTAGGCCAATAAGATTCGCTGAGACTCGCTGAAGTTAGACAAACAAATGTTCAGTCAGTTAAACTTTGTAGAAATTTAATTGTGTACCAGTTAACGGATCTAAGGATGCTGTCTGAATTTCAATGTTTCTATCGTAAGACGTTGCATATGAAAATACGACGTATATAGGGATTTATTGACGGAGAATAATAGGAACATTAATCTTAGCCAACTACCCACCTTATGCTGGATGTGAATTGTTACAAAACTATGTCCGAATTATGTTTATAATTATAGAAATTGCAGTACAGATTTTCAAATCAATCTCATCACAGGAAAGAAACATTCTCAAACAACAAAAAAGTGTGTTAGAAAGAAACTTCAACATGCCGATTTCACAATTGATTCCAGTAAAGCCTGCTTTGCACTTGCAAAAGTAACCAGGCTTGTTATTAAATTCAAAACATGACCCATTCACACATGGCGAGGACTCGCATTCGTTGATCTCTAAAAAAAAGTAAATTAGATTAGTTATCTATCGGGAACATTTAAGTCAGTTTCTGTAAAATGTATATCAATGGCCGGGTAGTTACACGAAAAAGAAGCTCTCGTTCGAAATTACGAGAGCGGCAGAAACGGAGTCACCTTACTTCCCAGTTCAATAAAAAGAATAATTTCAATAACCTGTCTCACAGTATTTCCCAGTGTAACCATTCATACATGCGCATGAAAATGATGCAATACCATCAACACATTTGCCATATTTCCCACAAACCCCTGCCGCTGTTACGTGTTTTCTTTCCGGCATGTTATCGATGTTGCGAGGATCACAATCATCAACGGCTATAACCGAAACGCAACATTACAAAAAAAAATGACGAAAAAAAACAACAGGCTGTTATTACAGAATAAAATAATTGACTCACATTGAGCACAAAGAACACCAGTAAATCCTGGTTTGCAATAACACTTGAAAGACCCGATACCATCTTCGCAACGCAACGAACCGGCGGGATCGCACAAGCAATCATCGATGTTTTCAGAACAATTTTTACCAGTATAACCAGGAGAGCAGACACAAACAGGACCATAGAGTGTGCTGATGCAACTTGCAAAGTTTTGACAAGTATTGTTATGGCAAAAATTTATTCTCTCTTCACAAAGCATTCCTAACAGGAAGAATACAATCAATAAAAACCAGCAATAATGATTGATTTACTAGAAAAAGACTGGACTACACCAATACGCTTAAGTATAGTTCCTTGAAGTTAGCAACGAAGGCCACATGGCACAATTCTATCAGACAATGTCCACATACTGGTTACTCTCTCTATCTGACTGTCCACCTAACTCTTCTCATAGTTTTTATTAACCAAAACAAAATCAAATCCATTCGCTTTTGCATATGAGTATTGCCATTATTTATGATAATAAATCTGATTCAATACTTTTCCTAGCAGTCAGCCAAAATGCAGCAAATTTAACGAGTGTTCAAAAAGCAAACATGGCCGCAGATTAATGGCAATACTGTTAAGTAGTTGTGGTAGAAATGCTACCAGTTGCACGGATGTGAGACGACAAAATAAAAACTGTTGACTTTTTTTACAACGTTTAATTGTATATATGTTTTGTCAACGTTAAGTTATTATTCAACAACAAAAAGACGAAATTCATGTTATTGCCAACGACACGAATGTCCTCAAAACACAAGCTGAAAGAAAATGATTATAAACTTGAGTGTGAAGAGACTTTCAAGAGATTTTTTTCGTTACCACTTCGAAAAATTGGCAGAATGTATCGTGTTATCGAAAATTAATTATGGTATCGTAGTTTATGGCCAGCTTCCAGTCCATCTTATCAATCGTTTGCAACGCGTACAGAGCATGGCAGCTTCGAAATTGATTGGTGCAGTTAAATTGGCTACCAATAAGTGAACATATAGATTCTAATAATAATAATAATAATAATAATAATAATAATAATAATAATAATAATAATAATAATAATAATAATAATAATAATAATAATAATAATAATAATAATAATAACGTTAAAGAAAGAAACGAAAAAAAATTAATTTTAAATTTAATTTTAAAAGCAAAAAGGAAATCTTCATGAAAATTGAAGCACTTTCGTCGTAAGTTGGTCCAAATTTTGCCCGAATTGCCGTTTTTTGGCCAAAATATCGAAAATGTTTCTCAAATTCGAAATCAGCATCATTGAATTGTTTTACACAATGCAAATTCTTATGAAAATTGAAGAACTTTCGAAACGCGCAGATAATAAACTTTTGCTAAAGTTTCTATGTTAGCACATGCGTTTTCAATATCTAACAAAAATCCATTTTGATATGAACAACAAAATCTACAAACCAGTAAATCCTACAGGACAAACGCAAGTGAAATTATCGAGTCCATCTACACACGCTGCTCCATTTATACACTTTATTTTCGCTTTACAATTCGCGGCATTAGTGCAGGGAACAATACAATCGTTGTCATTTGTCTGGCAGTTCTTTCCAGTGAGACCTTTTGGGCAAGTGCATTTGTAGTCATCAATATCATCGATACACGATCCGCTATTTTGACATGGCAAAGATAAACACTCATTCATGTTGAAATCACAATTGGAGCCATTGAAGCCGGGATTGCAAATGCATCGGTAGCCATTGACCTTATCCAAACACGTGCCACTGTTACATGGGTTCACCTGGCATTCATTAATATCAATCTCACAGTTTTGACCGGAATATCCCGGTGGGCAGACACACTATAAAAAAACCCAACAAGAATGCTCTTTGAAAAAGTTAATTACATACTACAATGTACACCATGATACAATAGGATGAAAGTAAAAGTACAAACCGCATAGTCATTGGGAATATTTTTGCATTTTCCAATCTGGCAAGGGTTTGGAACACACCTATCCGTACTATTATTACACAAACGACCCAAGAAGTCTTTTGGACACATGCAGTTGAAATTGTTTATCATATCTGTACAGTTTCCTAAAACATCAAGCAATAACGATTAATTAATAATTCAGTGTGAGGTGTCTTCCCGGTTCGAAAATGAGTTGCAAGTCGCACAAGAATTAACTTAGAAGATTTTGTTTCCTGTCAACATACTTATTTCAGAAAATTTCAAAAGTAGGTTCTGATGCGCCCAAGTGATCAAACGGAGAAGACTGTAGTTCTATACAGTGAAAAACACAACTTAAGAAAAAATAGATAATAATACCTCCATTCAAGCACGGGTTCGGAGAGCAATCATTAATGTTGCGTTCACAGTGATGTCCCTCGAATCCAGGACTACACAAACACGAATAGTTCCCAATACCGTCGACACACGTTGCACCGTTTCGACAGCTACTACCTTCACATTCGTTAATATTTTTATTACATCTACTGCCAGTGAAACCAACAGGGCATTGGCATTGATAATCATTAATTCCATCCTTTCAAAGGAATAATGATTTTCATTAAAAAATAGAAACATTCACGGAAAGTATCTACAATAACACGATTTAACGAAGATGATAACAGAACAAGGATTGTAAAATCCGTCAAGCCTTACAATACAAGTGGCACCATTCAGGCAACGATTTGACAAACAGTCGTCAATGTCTAAATAAAATGTGTGATAATGTCTAAGCAATGGAAATTAACTTTTGGAGGAGATTAGATTCTGTTGGATGAATACACAGTTATTTTCTTATTAAAATAGTACGATCAGGAAAGTAACTCATAGACGATCTCCTTTGTTTTTCAAAAGCGGGATGGTGCATTCGGAAAAGACTTTTCAGCTTTGGTTGACAACAATATTTCCTCAAAAAAAGGTTAGCTTTATACCGATAACATTCCTTACTTAACAGATGTGATTTTGAATTTAGCTCAATAACCAACATCAAAATTTCGTGCGTTCACGGTGGTTTATTGAAATCATTCTGTTAGAAAACGTTCCTTTCATTTTATTCCCCTTTTATTCATGTGACGTTAAAAACATGTTAAAGGGGATGTGTCAGTAGTAAATAGTAATCTTTCATCTACTGTTTTCTAAGGAAGTAACTTTTTATTACTTTTATTGTCGCAATGAAGGACTTCATTGAGAGAAAAGAACGCCAGGAAGGATGCAGCAAAAGGCAGGGTAGCATGAAAGACAGTCATCAGCATCCATCCAACACATGCAAGCATGAAGAATGGAAGTTAAACAGTGAAGTTGTAAGGAGAGGGACTTAGAGATAAGAATGTCAAAAGGTTATAACTAAGGATAAGGGTAGCAGACACCAGAATCCGTCCGACCCATGCAAACATGGAAAACGGACGTTAAGCCGAGTAGGACAGTTGGCATCTGTGAATCATTAAAGGAGCTACATAATTGTGCCCAACTAAAATTTTTACCAACGTCACAAGTCTTCCCAGTGAAACCCACCAAACAAAGGCAATCATAATCAACGCGATTGTTTAAACATATTGAACCATGTTGACACAAATTGTTTCGACATGCATCATTTTCTAAATCAACAAGTAAAACGACAAACTTTAATAACAAACAAAAAATATTTTTGTTTAGTTAAATGTTATCGTGTCTGTGGTCTGCCCTACATGTCAATCATGTGGTCTCATTCTTTATACTAAACTTGAGCAGCCATAACCAAGTAGGCTGGCAATGTGCGCATAGCTGTACAATCACAAAAACTCAAGAAGAATACAGGATGAATGCATAGACGAATCTTAAAGGGGCTACGACATGAATCACGTGATTTCTGTGTTTTTGTTTATTTTTTACCAGGCGGGCGTAGTGTTTATCGCATTTCAAAATACTCATGGAATCTGCAGACCACCTGGAGGAACCAAATTGAACGTGCTTGCGAGCTAGCGAAAAGAACAAGTAAGTTGGTAAACGTTACTTTATTAAAGAAAACAATATAAAGCAAAACAAATAATATCAGCTATGATTATCCAAGTTATAGCTGGCCAAATATCGTGTCTGCTAATTCTTGACCTAGTCTGCAATGTGGCGTGTGGATTGTTGATTTCCTTGTTCAAATGAGTAACAATTTGTATTATTATTTCAATAAAGCTAATTTGTTATGAAAAATAAGAATTCTGCTGTTTATAAAGCTAATTTTATTCTCTTCTCGAATTTTGGTTCGGCACCAAAATTCATAATATCACGTGATCCGTGATGTCGTAGCCCCTTTAAACATTAAAATCATTCTTCATTAAAGTAATAATTTTCCCTAAAATAGGCTTAATTTACTATCAGAAAATTACTATCGATACACCACACCTACCTAACTCACAGTTGGTTCCGTTATATCCAACCAGACATTTGCAATAATAGGTGTCGGGACCATTGTTAACACACATTCCACCATTCGTACATGGTGAACTGTGACAAGTATTATTATCTAAGATCAGGTTTCAATCAAAATAATGCTCCAGTATCATTTATTTTGCAACAGATTGACAGATTATCTGAGAAATGTAAACATAACAGAGATCTTCCTCCTTCAAAAGATAAACTAAGCAAAGCGGAAAAAAGAAATAGCAAGCAATATAAATTAAACCTAACAGGTCGTACACTATTATTGCAATAAGGAGATTCAGTGCACATACTTCGATTACATAGCTCTCCAAGCCAGTCTTGTAAGCAACGGCAGTCATTCCCAGAAACACAGTACCCATGGACTAAAATAACAAAATCATAAATGCTGGAAATTGTTTTTAAATGTGTGTCCGTTACGTTGATACATTATCGTAATAATAAATTTTCTTTACCGCAACCAGCCTTCTTTATACAGGTGTTGCATGTTTTAACCTTGACAGGATCATCTTGCCAACCTTCGAAACAGCTAAACAAATGTAAATAAAATGTGAATTCGAAAGCAAAGGGCACCCAGATTAAGTGAAAATTCTATTCTATTCCAACATTCAAGATAATTTGAAAATAAAATCAAAAAACGCTTTTATTGCATGTGTCTTACTTGCATTCTTTTGGTTTGCTACAGTTGGCATGGGATAGGTCACACGAAGGCGCACATATAGCTATGGAGACAACAAGCCATTGTAAAAATGATAAAATTACATTAAAACAGAACAGCTGCTTTGCAACAACAAACAATTTGTGAAGGACATAGCATCAGTAAAACCTCCCAGAAGTGGACATCTATGGGGCCGAAAACTGTTTTCAAAAACCTTCAGGGCAGAACTATTTGTGTTTTTTCTAAGAGGATTTCCTCTGTAGAGGAAGGTTCCTCTTAAGAGTAGATCAACTTTCTAAAGTTGTTTACAACTAACCTTCATTACAGTTCTTTCCCGTCCAACCTTGCAGACAAACTTTAGTTCCAGTCTTCTTATCGCAAGTATAATGGCCATAATGATTATCGTCGTGGGCAACACAATAGACATTGCAATCGGAATCATACCAATTTGGGAGACAAAAAACTCTAAGCATAAGCAACAAAAGTATCCATTGGAACTATAAACAGTGGGCAAAATCTTCAAAATGTCTATGAGGAGGAGTGTTTTTCTATAGGAATGGCAAGAAATATCGCCTGCTATTTCAATAACAAAACACTCCTCCACAGAGACCTTTTGAAGATTTTGCCCACTGAGATTTAACGATGATACTATAGTTGGCAGACGAGTCTTTTCTTATTGAATGAAAAGTCTTTTCGTCCAATAACAAAAGACTCGTTGACTTGTAATAAAAGACTCACTTTAAAGATGATACACAAATCTGAACAAATAAATGAATGAAAAAGTAAATAAGAAAACGATGCTGGTTATAGACGAAGAAACTGTGGATTTCGCAATTTTGTCTGTGATTGTTTATCGTTTGGTAAGATAACAATAAAACTGACTGATCATATTTGAGGCAAAAGTGATAATGTTGCGTAAATGATTGGCTGTTACTTTTCAGGTCTCGATTATGTCTGACGGTGAATTAGAAAAAGGAGTTGAATTAAAAGTTTGACGATATCACACAAAAACTGATTACGAGTAAAAGGAAAGCAGAAAAACAAAAGAAACTTTTTACTTTTTCTGCAGTTAGTTAGACAAAAAAAAAGAAGCATACAAATAATCTTACTTTACAATGATACCTAAGTTCGATCTTTTCCCGTAAATTCGGTCCGTCAATGGTTGAACATCCAATTCAGTTGGATAAGGCTTCAAATTATTGGTTTCCTCGTAGCGATCTATCAAAGTATCCTTGGAATAGTCTTTATCCCAAACTGAGGCATAGATAGCAAACCCATGCTTAGTTAGAAAAAAAAGGAAATATTACATAACAAAAGCATTTACGCTCAAGAAGAAAAAGTACAAATTGATATAGCCCTCACATATGGTCCATCAATGAGAACAGTAACTGGATTTTTTTGGTTCTTCCCTATACTCTTTCCATAGTCAGCATATTTGAATTCATTATTTTTGATTACATTTGTGTTGAACTGGTGCAAACAGACTTGACTTGAGTTGGCATGCGGATTCTGGATGCAGAATCTGAGCCATGTATCACATGATTTACAGAAAAAACGCGGACGATCACAGCAATTACCATTGTAGTCTTGACCTTGCGGATTGTAGAAATCGATAAGCAAAATTGAGAGAGAGGTCTTGCAATGGGTCTCCTATAAAATGAAAATGAAAAAAATAGAAAGAACTGAAGGTGCAAAAAAAAGAAGATCACATTTCCAAAAATAAGTTAAGAAATATTTTAAAAACAAATTAAGTATTATTTATTTATTATTGGCATAAAAACAAACAAATAATGTTTTACCATAAAATGGACGAAAAACAAACAAAACCAACTAATATTTCGGTATTTCATTATCAATCTGTATATTCAAACGATACTTAATAGCTAAACACAATACCAATCTCATGCATCAAAACAGTGTACAAAGCATGTGTTAGTAATTCAAATCTTCCTTGCTTCTCTGTAGATACGACAGAGCACGCTTGAATAACTTGCTGATATTTGCACTTACAAGAAAAATAGTCTAAACTTGATTATACTCCTTGAAAATTGACCAAAAAACAAGTCAAGGCATGCAAACATTTTAAACCATCAACAAAAAGAAAAAACATGATACAAATCGCAACAAAATTGATGTTCATTAAAATTAAACCATTAGACGATGGATCCAAACAACCAGAACTTTATGTTAGTGTTGTGAAGTGCTACTTCCAACGCAAACCGTGATGAATTTAAGATCCACCCCCATTAAGGTCATCTTCGTACCGCATGTCGCAACAAAAAACAAAAGTTCTATAAAAATAAATAGCATTTCAAATGTCATTGAGTTTAAATTACAATAATCAACTTATCTTACCTTGTAAAATAAAATCCAATTCTAAGACCTCAAAGCCAAAAGTATTACATTTCTTAGAGATTACAATTGACAGCTTAAGATGTATTGTAATATTTTTAACAAACAAAATGTTTACATAGGTCTGAAACAAAGAGGAAGGCATAAGGGTGAGCATATTTTGTGCCAAATGAAACATCTTCCATTTACTGCAGAATGCTTTCCAGCCGAACCATAATACTTCAGAAATAAAACATAATAACGTAAAGAAACATTGAATAATAGAAATGTAACATAAAAAAGTCAGGTGACATTCAAGGGTTGAAACTTACATTGAAACATACATTTAAAGGGTCAAATTTCAGGTCAATAGAAGCAAATTTCGTGACAACGAAACACGAATCAACTCCTTCATTATCGATTTCATAATGTTGATTCAGGTTACATTGCATCATAATTTTACAAAGCCATCATAAAGAACTTGTAGTTTGTCAAGCACATAATCAGATATTCCTTCAGTTACAATTTAAATCAAATATACCTACCTTGCATATTCAGTTTAGTGCAATTATTGTAACTGTTTCAGAATAGAATCAAGGGATATCTCATTTGGCTGATAGTATATGCTATCTAATACGCTTTAAGATATGTGTATGCTAATCTACCAATCTTATACTAACTCAGTTCTACCTAAACAAGAAAATCCTAAATGAACACTTAGAATTATATAAACATGAATTGTGACAAACTGATTTTAAATAAAACAAAACAGCCCTTGGCATCGTTCTGACAATTACGTGTTATATTTTATTGTTTCGTATAGAATATTATAAAATGAATGGATGAATGGATGATTGGATGACTCTGCTAAATAGTATGCGCTGAAAACCACACTTTGATCATTTTAAGAAATTTATGTTAGTCATTCACGATGTCTATTTCAACTAAGATTAGTCATTTTGACTAAGAATCAAGAAAATGACTAGCATCCATATAATAATAGTCATTTTTTGTAGGGAATTTTTGTCCCAACCAGGCACGGTACTTTTGGACATTCCCTGTTTGCACTGAATGATGTCAATAATAACCAACTAGAGCCTGAGCTTGTTTAACTTAATTATCCAGAAAGTATTTACCTCAACCTTTGTCTAGATTATTTGTGTGGACAATTACATAGGTTTCCTTGAATAATTATTGCTGAAATCAGTAGGCGAAATTGTGAAAATATGTCATTGCATCAATCAACGCCTTAAGCCACTCGGCCATTCCGGCTAAAAAAATTAATAGCACCTGAAAACATTTTTTTAGTATTTTACTTTACAACCATTAAATCGATAAAAATACTTCTTCTTTTTCATTTTCAAAGTCTTATAAGATCTAAGAAACTTTAAACACAACTTTCTCACAATTTTTAAAAACATTTTTAAGCAGCTACAGACCACTATAAATTCCATCCAATCAGAACCCGAGTAGAATTCAGACGTTTCTCTAATCACACTAAGTTCGGATATGACGAAGATAAAAAGTTTTATAATAAATAAAATATATCATTTCCAAATGAAAAGATTGGTCAAAATTCATGGTTAGGTAGTCATTACATTTTTTCAGCAAAAATGAACCACTTATGGTAGTCAATTTGCTAAAGTAATTGAAGCCCGTCCAGCTTTGATTCAATTTCTATGGGAAAATATATCGAAAGAACACCCATGGGAAAAATTCATCAAATTTTCTTCTATCAACGTATACTTCTTCAGTAAAAGTTGATATCAATGTCAACATCATTTCACGCTTGTCAAAATCTTTTTAAGCATGGCACTAATTTAAAAATGTTGTGTCAATGCACTTATTAGTCTCCAATTTAAAACTTTTGACCACGCCCATCTTTGGTATCGCAATTTAGTTAAATATGATATCTCATCTCATCATCTCATTTTCAACATTCTAACATCAAGTTCGAAGAAATTTCGACACTTTTTCTACATTGACCTTATGATGTTTGTGCCATGGACTCATTATGACCCTGTTTCAACATACTTATTTATCTTATCTTTCTCCAGATATCAAGGGCAATGTGCTGCAAATCCAATGAAATGCGTCTTATATTTCTTAAAATTCATGAACAATAGGAATAGAAGACAAGAAAATAGTTATGACTTGTGCCTCCTCCCTCTTTGCCCTCCTAAGTTACACAGGTGAACATTATAACATTATGAAACTTCAAAACCCATACATGTGAATCGTGAACATTATTTTCATCACAAAATGATGCAAAGTTTTCACACCTATTTAAACGGTATTCAATTTCAAACCCAATTTTGTTCATTAAGGACATAATTTTGACAATAAAATTTTCAGTTTATTCTATTGTGATGACTCACATGGTCGGGCGAAATATAAAATCACACTATCACCTTTTTCGACACAAAGTTTAACTTTTCTCTTTTCTCTGTATATTTATGATTACAAATTTTTCTTCTTTTTTTTTGGATCCGGAAAATTATGATAGTTGTGTCTTATAAGATATATATATATATGTTAAATCATTTGTATTCTGCATTGAATACTTCTTACTAGTTCTGTCAATAGAACATTAATCAGAGACCATTTTGTTCGATACACGTATACTAAAGTGTCATTTCAAAATAAAATATAGCATTTCAACGTTAAATCTGTTATAGGTAAATGGAAATGAAATAATTAAAAATACATTTACACACAATTGCTCATAGAAACACAAAGATAAGAATAGAAACAAAGCGTGTAAAAAACTGATTGGTGAGCGAAGAGAGACTATTAGACAGCGAGGGAATTTTATTAACATATTAGACTTGTTTATTCAAATCAGGATTATTCCAACTTATATACAAACCTTCTTTCAGTTTTAGCTGCCATCTTGTTTGTGAAGTATCTAAAGTAGAAAAAGATTCCAAGTTAACGTTATCGAAGCACTCTTCCTTCTCATGTATTATGTTTATAAACACCAGAGTTCTTATCCTTCTCCATGTGCTCATGTGCTCATTAAGGCTCATTAAAGTGAAAAACAGGATAACTAACAAAGAAAAACTCCAAAAAAATAAGTAAAGTTAGGGGAATAAAGGAACATTAGGTAAACAACCTAAATTTGCTTAGTTTGTATATAACTATCTCAGGTAAGTTTGACTTAGCCATTACATATTGACTGGGTTCGTCAAAATGACTAGGCTCTTAGTGTAACACATAATGGTTTCGCAATGAAATGAAGAATAACAAAAATAGAGTTAATGCATTATTTCCAGGCCATCAAAACGTTCATCATGTGAACCTTGTAAAATTTGTTTGGGTCAGTGATGGTTAGGGTCACGCTCTGAAGATGGTAAATTGATGGCTGGTATACTTCAAAGCAAATATGTATTAGTTTCATTATATCTTTCCCAAACGACACAGAAACAAACATCAAAGGTGGTTTATTAAACAACAATTAAACACTTGATTTTTCGCAATCAAATTTCTTGGACAAGTTTTGTTAAATGACGAAATTTGAATGAACTTATGTATCTCATTTTTTTTCTGAATCTGTAATTGAAAATGTGTAAACAAAAAAATGTTCTATTTCAACAACAATGTCTTATGAAGTTAGAAATTCATTTATGCAAATCAGTGTTGTTTCGAAACAAAATGTTGTTTAAAATGTACACGAATACCATTTGTTCGTTGCAATTTGTGTAAAAACACCTATTTTGCTCAAAACCAATATGGAAGTGCCAATTTATAAAGGAAGGCAACCCAGCAAATTATTGACCTCTCTCATTAACATCTCACCAGACAACAGTTTTTGAGAAAGTACAAAGAACAAAACTTGTTGAATACCTGTCTTTTTAATTCTACACCTAGCATGGTTTTAGAGCAAGAAAAAGCTGTCTGAGTCAATTGGTAGCACATTAAGAGTTAATTGAATAAGTGCCCTCCCTCAAATAAGTGTCCCTCCTGGAAGTTTTATATAAGCACCCTGGGCGTTTATTCAAGGAAATACGGTATTCTATATGTCTTCAGTATGGTGATGTGGACACTATATACTACCATGATTTCAGTACAAGATCATCATGGCAAAACTACAAAAACGTCTGCAACTGGTGGGAAAGTGGTTTAAAATAGATTTGTTCCTTCCTGTCCTGCAAAGAACATGTTGTTATCGTAAATGGCCATAAATCTTGAGGTACCCATGTGATATCAGGGGTGTCACAAGGTTCAGAACTTTGAAAGAAAATAAAGAAATATTATAATAAATTAGTAACTGAGAAAGCACACTACCACATTCTCCTCGTGTACAAAGAATATGAATAAAGAATATGAAATTCATGAGGACTCAAATAATACATTAGATATATTCCGGTAGTACAGTGCATGTCATTTATTATGTCATTTAATATAGTATTTTTTATATTTATTTGTATTATTTTAATATAGTTATAACAGAATGGTTGGATGGAGCTACTGCTTGTATATGCCTCCTTTGTGCTAAAGTGAACTTCCTTCAAGAAAGACCTCATTTTAAGTCCAACATGTTTTTTTCCAACAGTCTGTGACGATTTGCATTTGACTGCAATCCAGAAATAAATGAATCACGCTGCTCTTTGTGTTGCACAGCATTTACAGCTTGAAAGTTGCAGTCATTGCCAAAAATCTTATAAGCTTGCAAATACCTGGAATAAAACCTTTTCATTTAAAGTAAATATTTTTTGGAAAATTGAGCTCAATTTATACAATTTTCACTCAACGAGTTCCTGTCACACAACCACTGTTTTTTCTTTCAGAAGTCGGTACTTTAAACTAAAATCGTGTGTCACCATTTTTTAAATACTTCCGTCGTTCAAAAGATATATTCATTTTTTCTTTACTCGCATAAATTTCGGAATAATTATTTTAAAAATGCTGACACACGATTGTTAGGCTATGTTAGATGTTCACATGGGTATTTTTTCGTTTTCATGGTTAGCTGTGTGACAGGAACTCTTTATTGGTGGAGTTTTGACATAAAGTTTGTTCTGAGAAAAGAGAGTTTTTAGTTATTATACATGAACATCTTTCTGAACCTGATTTTCACACGTTTTTATAAAGGTGTTTTATTTACCCGTACTCTTGAAATATTTTTTGCTTTTGAATAAGTATTAAAAGGAATGTGTAGAAACAATGTTCATTTAGTTGAGTTATAAAAGATGAGCAAAATTGTTATTCACTTCTTTATTCACTTTTTTCCACTAATAGACTTTTTCCAGATTAAGAAATAAATGCATGTGAAAATTTATAGGAAGATGCATACTATGTTCAAAAACCAGAAAATTTTGAGTTTTTTCTATTTTTGGTTAAGGTTGTCTGAGGCAAGACTAAGCTTTCTTTATTTATGGGACCTGCACCTGGCTCAGACCAATCTGTAGAATTTTTTCTGGAATTAAAATTATTTATTCCCACATGAAAAAGGACCTACCTGCGTTTCTTGACACTGGCCAGTAAAGGAAAAAGACATAAAGCAGTTTGAAAGAAATGATGGCAGAATGATTTGTGTAAAAATGGCATTTTTCGGAAAAAACTGTTTTGGTATGCAAAAGTTGCTTCATTATTTTAAAGGATCAAACTAACTTTCTAAAAAGAGTTTCTTTCATTCTCATTTTCAGTCAGATCTCTATGTATTTATTTTATTACAGTCAAACTTGGGTAAGACTTCATGGACCAAAATATTCTGGCCATTTCCCTGGTTGTAATCTTAATCCTCCTGTACGATCTTAACCAGGATCCTGTATGATTTAAACCAAGATCCTATGGGATCCTAGGCAGAGTCCTTAAAGATCCTAGAACACAAAGGATCCTATTAGTATCTTACTTAGATCCTGTAATATCCTATAGGATCTTGTAGGATCTTAACCAAGAGGCTGTAAGATCCTAACAGGTTGCTAACTAAGATCCTGCATAATCCTGTAAGATGAAGTAGGATCCTAGGGGAGGAGAAATGAGAGGTGACAGGGAGGATTATAGATAACACACCGAAATTAACGTGAAAAGTGTATAATATACAATGTATAATATTATTAGTATTGTTTTTTTATATTGAATTTATAAATATTATCATCACCTTGGAACAACTTTATTTAGTAACAAGATACTTATCGAAAGATTATTGAACTCTTGCACTTCGTGAGGTAATGCACTTAATGTTTAGTCTTTTATTTATTATCAATTTTCACATATCATGTTTTAGTTTAAAAACAAAACAATAAATGTATCAACCCTCAAATTTCAAAATAAAAAGACCACAAATAATTATCAACATTAATGTCCACTCTCTTCGCCTTTTTTTACCTTATCCAGACATTTCTGGTTAAGCCTTGTCCAGTTGCTGGACCATCCCTTTGTGAACAGCTTTTCACCCAACCGAAATTGAAGAGTGTCTAAAGATAAAGTTATACTCAAGTATATATATTCATTAACCCACAACCTAATTTTTTTAATATAGCATTTGTATTGATGCACTGAACAAAAATTACTGAAAAAGTTAAGAATATATATACCTTTCAATAATGTAACCTTTGTCGCATCTAATGCACCCTGTCAGCATCTTGTTCTCACTGAAACTAGTGGAGAAAACTCCCAATGCATACCAATTAACTTTATGTTTTGCAAAGGGTAAATTTCTGATTAACTTTATACCATTGAATTCCTGCAAAAAGTGGAAAGATATTTTCTTAAATGGAGCATACGAAAAACTTGTCCAGTTGAAGTATTCAAACATGAAAATCCAGGTGCTTACAAATCTGCTGGTGCTGTTTTCATCCAGGTTCTCCTCATATGCCTGTTCTTGTGTAACATTGATATAGAACATTTTTTCTTTTAGGATATATACCTTATGATCTGAAGATGCATGATGTATGGTTATGCTGTCAAAAATATATCTACATTCGTTAGGAGCTTTACATTGGTTCCCAATTATTTTAATAAGCGTGTCAAGTCTACTAAATATAGTTCTTTGAAAGTCTTCAAATTCGTCTTTCATCACTAAATTTTGTGGTACAGTGGTATCGATGGTGTTGATATAAATTTGCTTTTTACTAAAATTGAACAATTTTAGAAAGTGAAAATTATAGGCTCTTCTTGTTAAATTACTAAATGATTTAAAACAAAAAATATATAACATTCATTACGACTTGCGGAACTGAAGTTGTGAATTATAACTTGAAGACTTAATTTGAGGTCCACGATATGAGAGAGCTCACGAAACCACAACAACAAAGAGGATGGCGACTTAAGAGTGATCACAAATATTCAAAAATTGAATCACAAAGCAATGGAAGTTTCAAGAATTTGTCTGTAATAACAAAACGTTTGATCGATAAACTGTGAAAGAAAGAAATGTTTTATAAAATGTAGTTATAACACAGACTTCCCGTTGCTGCCGTACTTATTGCCATCGTTGTTTCGTAAGCTATTGGCATTGGGGTTACAAAATGTGACGTTATTAAAATCACACGAACAGAAACACCAACAAGTTACTCAGGCTTCCAAAAATAAGTCTTGAAGTTGGAAGAAATGGATTCTACTTTATGGGTGCAAAAATATACAACACCCTTCCATTAGAAATATGCTCTGCTAATGATATTTTAGATTTTAAAAAGAAAATGAAAAATTATATTTTTAAGAATTAAATTTATACATCATCCTCAGTCGCCTACTAATATAATACAGTGCACTTCGTACTAGCAAATTAGATTTTTGAGAAGTGAGCTCTCTTATTTGTTACGTGAGCTCTCTTATTTGTTACGTGAGCTCTCTTATTTGTTACGTTATCTCTCAATTGTGTCCAATTTCACATTTTCTCAACATCAAAGTAATGATAGGCGAAAATTAGTATATGTCAAATAATTTATGTGTAATGCATAAATAATTTTAATCAGTCAGTTATATTGTAATTCTTTATTCTCTTCTTTATAGCATATGTATTAATATATTAAAGGCAGTATTGACTGGCCTTTCTAGCATAATCTTGTCTTATCATTATCTGTTTCAATATGGCGCTGCGAGTGGGATCATGGGAAAAGTTTTTTGAAGATGCTCAGATTCCTAAAAAAGAAGCAAAGATCTATGCAAAGCTATTTACAGAAAACAGGATATCTGAACACATTTTACCAGATCTAACTAAAGAGACTCTAAAAGACATCGGTATAACAATCATGGGAGACATTCTGTCAATCCTACAACAATGCAGGAACATAACCATTCCAGTGAACACACCTGCACCCCCTACAATCAAAGCACCATCAGCTAAACTCCCAAATATTGCCATGGACATGACTATGCCACAATTTCGGAAGTTCTTAATAGATTGGACTGTGTTTAAGCAGATTACAGGAGTCACTGGGGCCCAAATATTAGCCCAACTTTATAGCTGCTGTGAGGAATCCGTTCAGAACAGTATTGTTAACACCATTCCTGACATTTTTTCCGTCACTGAAAAAACGTTACTAAAAGCGATAGAAACCACAGTCACCAAGCAAGCAAACCCAAGTGTGCATAGAATGACCTTTTCATCTATCACCCAAAATCCAGACGAAAGTATTAAGGATTATTTGGTGAGGCTCAGATCCTCTGGACCTGATTGTGAGTTTGTATGTCCAAGCTGTAACTGTAAGCTGATATCTCAGATGAGCACATTAAAGACCAATTCATCCGAGGATTATACACCGAATCCATTCAAACCGACATTTTAGCTAAGGCCAGTCAACTGAAAACCCTTGATAACATTACCAAACATGCTGAAGCCCTAGAAACAGCAACACATGATCAACGAGCCCTTCAGAACCCGTCAGAAGTGATGGAAGCAAGGCAGTCGCGTTACAAAAAGGATAACAAACAAGGTAACCACAAAAGACCATGCCCAGGATGCGGATCCTATGAACACGGTCAAAAGGATACAAATGATCGTCCATCTCATTGCCCTGCATGGGACACTACATGCCACAGCTGTGAAATCCCTAACCATTTTTCAAGAGTTTGTCGCAAGAAACTCCAGAAGGACAAAGCTCAAGCCATATCTCAACCAATCAGCATTCAATCTATTGAAGAGCAAGTTAAAGTCACCATATCACCATCCTTAACTCGTTTTCAAAAGACACCACCAATCGCTACTAAAGTGTTTCCAGACAGTGGTGCAAGCATATGTCTTGCAGGAACCTTTCACCTTACTCGCTTTAATCTGACAAAAGCTCAGCTGATACCCTGCTCAAAACCAATAACTGTTGTTGGAGGATCCACACTCAATTGCTTTGGGTGGCTCCTAATGACTTTCTCCATAGCCAACCTAATAACAAGACAACCCTTATTCTTTTGTGAGGAGGCAGACCGCATTTATCTCAGTCGAAAAGCATGCACCGAGCTGTCTATACTACCACCATCCTACCCTCATCCGATGAATTCATACAACAAGGAATCAGTTCATGCCATCAAAATGCCACCAGAAAAGCCTAAAGTTCTGCCATTCGCTGCAACTGAATGCAATATAGACCATCTAAAACAACATCTTATCGAGAGCTTTAAAGAAACAGCCTTTAACAAATCTACACCGTTTCCAGCTATGGACACAAAATCAGTACACATTCACTTGAAGCCAGATGCCCAACCAACAGCACACCATGTCCCAATTCCTGTCCCATACCATTGGAAAGCCAGAGTCAAACAAGACCTTGATGATGATACAGCTAGAGGAATCATCCAACCAGTGCCAATCGGAACTCCTGTTGTATGGTGCAGTAAAATGATGGTAACCCCTAAGAAGAATGGATCTCCACGTCATGTAGTAGACTTTCAAAAACTGAACAACCAATGCTCTCGAGAAACCCATCACTGTCCTTCTCCATTCACTGCTGCTTCCCAAGTACCTACAGGCACAAAGAAAACTGTTTTCGATGCTGTTGATGGATACCATTCAATATCATTAGATGAAGAATCCCAGCCATTGACAACATTTATCATCGAATGGAGCCGCTTCATATATCTACGGTTACCACAGGGATACATTGCTGCTGGAGACGCATACACTCGCAGATTTGACAAAATACTTCATCCAATAAATACCAAGAAAGATTAAAGTTGTCGACGATTGTTTGCTTTATGATAACAGCATCGAGGAAGCCTTTTACCATGCATGGGACTTCCTATCGCTCTGTACCACACATGCATAATCTTGTCTTATCATTATCTGTTTCAATAAGTAAAACTTCTGAATTTAATTTGCTTATATTACTAAACTCTTTTAATATCAGTTGTATTACTGAAATTGTAATCCTGTAAATATATTCAATAAATAAATAAATAACAAAAACATCAAGGCAATAATATTCAATTACTGCTAATATCTGAGTAAATGTCTAACATTAAGAGGGCCCATCATCAAAATATCAAAGATTTAAAAATGGAAGCTGTGATCGCCAAAAGTATTGTAATGAAATAAGATATAAAAACAAAGTTGCAATTATAACGAGGGAAACTTAAGTTCAGGTCTTTTAAAAACAAAGCAATCATTGCAATATTCGAGGAAATGGAGCCAATTTTCAAAGCAATCGAGGCAATTTAGGTAGTTTACAACGGGCAATCTCACATATGCCTTCCCTCTTGGTCACACAACAATCTACAATAGTGTTTACAGTTACTGTCTCATAAAATGTGAGATGGTGGAAAAGTGTATAAGGATAGCATGGTGAATATCATCATTGGACTGCTTCACTTCTCAATATACAATATCTTTAGTCATTTGTGTCCAAAAAAAATTATGGAAAATTCTGTCAAAATATATATCAAAGAATTTAGCCAACCCACCCAATAGCATCCATTTGAAGATATATTTAGGACAAAATGATAACTGAGTCAATAGATGAATTCTATTATGATGTCTATAGACTGTTTTCATATGTGAAAACTGATAAGTTGACAAATCTAATGTTTCGGTAGTGTAACTAGTTGGGTAAGGCCATCACTAAAACATCCATCATTTTTCATCACAGGCTAGTCCTATGTAATCACCACTACTGCTTAATCAACTATCAAAGTATTTTGAACATTCTCCCTAAAATCTATATTTTAACAACCACTGTGTCTGCATTACCATCTTTTGTTTTCATAGCCTTGAATGACCACCAGTTTATTTGTTTACTCTTGTCCAAAGAACAACAAAAATGGGTCATGCGAAAATGCATGGTACCCAAATTGGAAAAAACAAAAATACAAAAGGAGAAAGATAAGTTCTTGCTATCAAAGTTCATAATAGAATATAATTTTTTTATTTCACATAAAAAAATACGACCAACACGTTTACAAGTCAAATTTACTCCACGTTCATGTCATGACGGTGGCTGCACAGTGCGGCAATGCAATGTTTATATTAGTATGCTACCATTTTTATTATCGTGCAAAATACAGACTCAAGCAACAACGTACAAAAGTACAGCCTTTGCAATGTAACATGGTTTTGGTATACGAAAAACATGATCAAAACCAGAAAAGGATAGTGCAATAGCTACCTGAGAAGACAAAAACGTGAATGTGGTCATATTTAGGGCGAGGAGAAAATTTCGTATTTTTTCTCCATTTTCACGAAAGGCCCTCACTAAATTTTTCATTAACAAAATCTTTTGATATTCCTTGCATTCCATTTTTTTTCTCATTTGTAAATGTATTAGTATTATTCGTTAGAAAATCTATTGCCATTGCCAAATGAAGAGACACCTATGCCCTGATAGGTGAAATGTTACTGCCCTTTTAAGTAATGGTTGTTGCGCCTCTACAATGATTTCTCAATCTGGTCTTTAAAATTTTCCAGTACCCAAATAGGTAGCCCAATTGGGGGCCCAATTTGGGTACCCTGCGTTTTCACATGACCCAACAAAAATGTTTGAATGGTACACTCTGCTGCGCCATCCACAAAAACAACGCCGGCCTTAGACACTTAGTTTAACAAAATTTCTTAGCACGTTCTGAACACTACAAGATCATGAGTGGCAGAACATTAGCGTAAATTTGATAAAGGATTCCTGAGCTGTGCGCCTCTTCCACACATAGTCACATTCTTGTTGAAACGGCTATAAAAGTAGTAAAGAAGTTTAAAGTTAAGGGGTTTAGTCCTAATTAATTAGTATTAGCCGAAAGGTGCATAAAGTATACTTAAAATCAAACAAAAGATCTCACACATAATCCAAAAATGACACTTTTTAACTGGAACTATTAGGAAATAGTATAGCAAACTCAGTGAACATACCCTCTTCTGCTTCTACTTTTTTACTCTACTGCACTGTTTCACATGCAAAATGGGTTACCATTATGTCACGTGCACAAACAAACAGAGGAGACCCTGAAAGTCATTCAACTTATCTGTGGCCTTACTCTGCAGCGCTTTTTGTGAGAAAATAATCGGAAAAAGTACCGAAGTAATGAAGTCAGTTCGATGATAGACCATCTTTGATAAATGTACAGTGTGAAACGGAGAAACATTATACATTTAGGAGAAAAGACAACGGAGCTATATCTCTCTACTAGCAGTTATGTCTGGGAAAGATAGAATCAACGTTTTTCCGTCACGAATGTAAGTTATAAATGGTGTGATCGGTTATTTTTATCTGATTTTAAGTAGAGGGCTTCTCTGGGGAGTGGTTCTTTTTCCTGGCGCGCTGGTGTGTGTCCCCTCCTCTATCTAGGTACTCCTCCTCTTCCACCTCTCCTTCCTATCATTTTCATCACCATCATCATCATCATCATCCACACTTCATCACTTCTTGCCAACTCTAGCCCTATACAAAGAGTATGTGGGAAACATTTGCTTTAATCAGCAGAACAACAATTCATTATTTTTTTTAATGTTTCAGAAAACATTCTGGGGTTTTTATGATTTTTTTTGCACAATTTTGGTATATATATATTTGTTCTTGAGGGGACAAACGTTCTAAAAATCATGGTCTAAAATTTTCAAATATACTTAAATAAACTAATTGCCACTATTATTGATCACTAAAAGAGAACAATACCGTCAATGTGCCTAAATTCCGAACAGCCTTCCTAAATCCGAACACAAGTAATAAACAGACCTGTCTGGATATAACAAAATATACATCCATACTCAACAAAATTGCCACAAATACTAAAATGTTTTTGAAGCGGAAAACACGTTGAACACCAATTATCAGTGTGAAGAATCTCTGAAAAATGTGTGCTCCTTCGTGGTGTTTGTATATAACAAGCATGGGTTATGATGAAAGTTATCACTGAAAAAAGATTGATTTTTGTAAACAAAACCGTTTCTATTTCTCCAATTAATCCAAAAAACCTATTTGTAGGACGGCTTCTATATTCTAGATATGCTATATATATGTCAAATGGGAATTCTACAGATTCATAGTTTAGATAGAGCCTTAATCACATCACATAATTACATTGCAGAGGTCGTAAAATTACGCGCGAGTCTCAAAGGGGACATTCAATTTATTGAAGGCAGAAGTTTTGTGTTTGTTAGGTTTTGGATTTAGTTTGATTGAGAACGCAGTATGCATTATTATTGTGGTTTGTATTTAACAGACTGTATTTTTTTGCGTTTGGAATGAGGAAGGCTGTTTGAATTTTAGGCACATTGATGGTATAAGGAGTTGCAAAAAAAATTTAAATCCACTTAGTGGCATTTGGCTGCAAGGGGGGAGGTTGATTGCTGTGATGCTGTTAGTGTTGCTCATTGATCAATGTATGTTCTAAACTATGGTGCTAACAGACAGTTCACTTTGCTGTTTAGGGCGATGACGTTGATGAAAGCACGATTAAAAGGTGCACAAAAGGGTCATAGTCTTCTCAAAAAGAAATCCGATGCTTTAACACTGAGGTTTCGAAAAATATTAAAGACTATTACAGAGGTGTTTACTACTTTTCATCTTTTCAGAGACAATTGCTTTTTAACTTCTTTTGTTTACAAACTTTCTACAACATTGCTGGTTATTCTCCTATTTTTTTCCTTTTTTGTATTTATTTTAGACCAAAGTTATGATGGGTGGTATCATGAAACAAGCCTCGTTTTCATTGACAGAGGCGTATTTTGCAGCTGGTGATTTTAGGTATATAATTCCTTTACACACAGCAATTTTTCTGTGCAGACATCAGTATTATCATCTGCATCAGTATTATTAAACTGTATTGATTAATGTTTTTGCATTGAATTTTTAGTGCGGTAATTCTGGAAAATGTTGACAAATCTTGGACTAAAGTTAAAACTAAGAATGACAATGTTGCAGGTTTGCTAAAATTTTTTTCTTTTTTCTTATTTTAACATATAGAACTTGTGAACAGGACAAACTATAATAATTTATATGTGACGATTTCAGGGAAACTCAATACAAGCAGTATAATTTGTGATAATATTAATGATAAAAAACAATAGATCTTATGACTAAGTTGTTCTAATATTAGTGATAAGTAATCGATAATCATCTCTTCTTAGTGATATTTGCGACAGTTTTAGTGATAAAATTAGTGCTTAATAAAATTAATAATGATTATTAATTAGTGATTAATAATTAGCAATAAAAATATCATTATTGTTGATATTTATTGAATAGATATTGATGTCCATAAAAAAACATAAAAAAACGTAAAACGTGTTTGAGCACACCCATCTATGACGTCACAGTTGCGTTAAATTTGGTCCAAATTTTGAAAGTGGTCAGATCTCCATGAAAATTTGGATTGTGCGATTTTGCAGGTCATTTTTTCATATTTTGGCCATTAAAAGAACAATTTGATAAGTGCTCCAATATTCATGAAAATTTCTAATTAGAAAAATTCGATTGAGCTGATTTTGAATTTATTGGTAATTCTTTATATTTTGTCCTATAAAAGGTCAATTGGGGCAAATAATATTTTGTTCAATTATGCAGCAAAAAAGCATCAAAGTTGGAGGCATCTTCGCATTTTAATGAAACGTTAAAGCTTACAGTAACTTTGGGAATTTTCTGGGAAATCATTCCGACTCTCTGTTGGTTTAATTTTGAATCACTCTTCAAACATTGACCAATCTTTTTATTTACTTCAGGTGTGAAGTTACCTGTATTTGAAGCATACACAGATGGAGCTAATAGTAAGATGTTTTTATATCATTGAGTTCCACTGTTTTCAAGTTTTGTCTGTAAAATGCTCTGCTGTGGATTCTGTTTTAACTGACGTTTATTCCGATCCTGGCACTGAGAATAATAGAATGTAATGTGTAATATAATGTTGGATCAAATTAAGATCACCATCAGTTATCAGTGCTGGTTCGCACCTTAACATCTGTGGTATGCATTCCTAATGGAGGCCTACACATCAGCTTTCTAGTCCAGAAAATGGACTAGAAACTAGACTAGAACTTGCTGGGAAAACCGGCTTCATTAAGATAAATCTTATTAAAACAAATCAATGTATTCCCATATTTAGCTTATGAGTTGACTGGTCTGTCAAGAGGTGGGCAGCAGGTGAACAACAGTGCCAACATGTTTAACAAAGCTGTTCAATTATTAGTGGAGTTAGCCTCATTGCAGGTATGTTTTTTTCACTTACACTTAATACATAATACTTTTATGGGTCAATTCACAACGCAGTAATTATTTAGTGTGTAAAAAATTACAAAGGATATGCGAAAGATCATTCATACAACTTCCTCAAATCCCCATATAATTACTGCAACTGTGGTGCAGCTCCTTTAATGTAACTTTCCACCACTGCTTGTATTTATTAGGAATATTTTCATTCTGTAATTCGTGTGATTTATCTACCCAGTGGCCAAAATCTTCAAAAAGTCTCTGTAGATGCACTATCCTTTTCTGGTTTTGATCATGTTTTTCATATCGCCTGCTGTTTCAATAATAAAACGATAATGTTAAATTGACCTGCCGATCAAACGCCTTATGGCACGATAATTACATGTGTTTAATGTGTTTTGTTTAGACAGCATTCGTAACATTGGATGAGGCGATAAAAGTCACTAATCGTCGAGTGAACGCCATTGAACATGGTAATCTTCAATAATAATGTTGTTTCGTGTTTTAAAACATTGTTATTCGTGCAGGGAATATTATACCCAAAATATTCAAGTAGACGTACTTTCCTTCTGCCAGAATTCTTCGACTATGCGTAAGATATAGTCTGTTTACAAAGTCACGTGATTCAATAACGCCGTTCGTGTAATTTTTTTTTCAGTCATCATTCCAAGAATTGAACGTACTATTGCTTACATCACAAGCGAGTTAGATGAGATGGAGAGAGAGGAATTTTACAGGTAATGTGTTTCCTTGGAAACGTGCTTCCTTAATATTTTCCTATGGCCTATCTTTCTTTGTATAAGTACTCGATTTTTGATAGTCAAATATTTCACACCACCGAACTGCAGTTGGTACTTGCTGCACTACACCCTTCCATGACTGATAATTTCTTTCTTTTAAGCAACGGTGTCTACCTTTTGCCAAGTTTTAAAATATAGTGCTCCCAAACCTCACTATGGCGAGCACGTCGTTTATAGTGGACAATTTTTGCGGGAAGAAATCCCTTTTCTTTTAAAGTTCAAACTTCTACTTAACGGACACCTCTTTATAGCGGAGGAACTTTTGGTGGTGTCTGCTACGTGCAAGTTTGACTGTATTCAGATAGTCGTTCGCCAAAAGTATGATTTGTTCTTTATTCTGACTGTGTTTTCTTTCAGACTGAAGAAGATTCAAGAAAAGAAGAAGCAATATAAATCCCAGAAAGCAGAAGAACTCAAGCGATACCAACTGGACAATCCAAGTATGTATATTTGTTTGTTTGTTTGTCTGTTTGGTAGAGGATTCGTGATTCCTCCTTTAAAACACACCGATTGAACAAAATATTTGAACGGTGTTTCCATCTTATTTCAGTATCTGACAAGCGTGAAGAGCATGGTTCGAAAAATATGCTGGATCTCGGCAACGAAGACGGAGACTTGTTATTCACATAAAACTATAGACTGGACGAATTTCATGATTATTTTGTTAAGTGATTGAAGACTTTCATACACAGTGCAGTTGAGTGCAGTAAAAAAAAAATTATGATCTTACACACAATGCCGCCTTCGTCGGTTTTTCTGTGGGCGCCCCCTCGGCCACGTGGAGATCTTGAATTTATAACGTTTCGATGCTTTTTATGAGGGAATGAAGTGACGAGTGTGGAAGTCTTCGTGAATTTTATAATGAGAAAAATTGGAATTAATTTATTGATTGGCAGAACAGATGTATATTAAAACCTACGTTAGTTACCGGAATTCCTTTTTATTATGGAGTTTATGTAACTCTACAAAAATGATTTCTTTCTTATTCCCAGCGTCCATTTCTAGAAATTTTTTTTTTTTTTTTGTAAAAAATAATTCGAAAAGATAAATCGAAGATCACAAAGCATTTGTGTATTCATCTTTTTTCCAACTTGGTGATTAAACATTGACAAAGTTTCGTTTGAATGCGCTGGAAACTAGTTTTGTTCTTGAAAATGTTTTTTTTTTCCCAGTCGCTTTCATTTGTTCATTCCATTACTGTGAATGTTAATCTGGGAAATTTAAGTCGAATAAAAGTGTCGGAGTTTCCGAAATATTAACACCATTGTCCACTCGAATCTTCTTCGTTTTTACGATGTGGTCATTACAGTCGTCTGCCGTTGAAATTTTTCGTTTTCTGTGTGCTGATGAAAATCTTTTCGGTGAGCTACGGTTCGTACCTTCAGTCGCTTCAACAAAGATACATTTCTCATCGTGTTTGATAGGCAACTCATTTGCCAACGAAGGCTTGTGGTGGTTCAAAGCTGTTGAAACAGATGTTGTAGTGGAAGGCGGATTGGTTTTCGCGACACCATGGCTGCTATCAGCAGTGATAGGAACATTAAGTTTGGATTCCGTGTAACGTTCACGGTTTCTTCTGTAAACATCGATGCTGGGAGTAGTGCCAATCCCTAAAGGAATGTAATTTGTACTCAGTGGAACGTGAAAAATGCAAGTTATTAGTTTTGAATTGATGGCTAAAAAGAACCAGCAAGAGATTTGGAAATGCAATCGTGTGCAAATCGTGTGCAAAATATATTAGGACAAAACAATCCCCCCACGATTGTGGTTGCTAAACACAAAACACGTTTGCTTACCAAAGATCTGCGACTCGCTTTCATAGTATCCTCGCCTGAGCAAGTTATACACATCTTTGCACTGTGTTTCGTAACTCTTCACTGTGCGTTCTTTTCGCTCTAAACTTAAGTAGCGATCGATTCTTTCAGATATTTCAATAAAATTGTATCGACTTAAGAGATAATTTCTTCTACCTTCAGTCAAAAATTTGAGTTTCCTCATTAGAACTCGGTGCTTCTGCGGAGTGAGTTGCTCCGCAGAACTCGAACTCATTGTAAACTTAACTCGTCAACAATGAATGATTATCACTAAAAACTGCGTACACGTCTTTCTCCCTCTTAAAACTTTATTAAAAAGTAGTAATTTTCTGTGACGTCAAATTTTAAAATCCTAAATGTGACGTAAAATATTCTAGTTTTGTATTTTCAGTCCTTTTCGTACCTCGGCTTCCTTAGTCCCTTTCCAGTGGTCAAAATCTTCAAAAAAAGTTTTTTTTCCTTTTCTTTTTTTTCCATTACTTTCTTTTACTTTGACAAAATATATATACAATATATCGTTATAAAAAATACGCTAATCAAAGTCAACAGAATATATAAGTTGTTGATGATGTAGACACAGAAGTAGTATATATATATTAATTACATTAATTCTTAATTCTCGATAAATTCTACACCTTCCAAGTACGTTTTGCCTAAGCGACATAGCTTTATTTTTTGTTTAAATACCAAGAGAGTTTCTGCATTTTTGATGTGGGAAGGAAGGATTGCCCGATTTTTGGTCCAATATAGGATATAATCTCTGTGCCATATGATACAGTTTTGGGTGTCTTTTGAATAAAATCACGGTTATGCCTCAGATAATGTAAGGTACTGAAATTTTGAATACATCAGACATTATATCCGGATTTAGCTCCGATATTTTGATAGTGGATTGTTACTGAGTTATCTCTTTCAAGAAGCTCGTTAAAACTTGACATATGGTCGTTATAAGCTATTCTTGATGCTTTAAAGTGTAGGCGGTTTATGCGATTATTCATTTCACGACTGTGTTTATTTTCATTCCGTTTTGATCAAACCATGAAAAAATTTTAACAGATACGGTCTCAACCTTTTTTACTACTTCATTAGTATTTCTACCAATAACGTAATAACTTGTGGTATCATCAGCGTAATTATCTATGTCTACATCATCCACAAAGAAGAATAAATCTATCATGAAAATATTAAATAGTAAAGGCGTTATATCATTGCAGTGGGAGTATGTTGAATTAATCTTCACTCTTTGTTTTCTATTAGTGAGATAGCTAAACAACAGGGTCACAGAAGTTAGATCCATTCCAAAAGTATGCAGTTTTGCGACGAGAAGATTATGGTCGAGACAATCGAAAGACTTAGATAGAAGAATGCTGATTGGACGATAGTTGCTTTTTTCTGTTCGGTCAATTTTTTAAATGTTGGGGTGACATCTGCCAGTTTTAATATTGAAGGGAATTCACAGGAATTGAAATAATGATTTATGCTGTTGCAGAATAACTGTGCAAAAATGGGACGTCTGAAGGACGGTACTTTCGGTACAGTATTTTCGGATCGGTTGTACCTTTAAGAAAGTTTATATTTCTCGAAAAACAAGCGGAACTTTGATTATAACTTTGAAATCGTCCGCACGGAAATCGTCCTCTCCTCTCTTAAAATACCAATTTTGAGCTACATAGCATGCGCAAAGTCCGCCAAATTCAAGTGCGCGTGGACGATTCCGCCTCATGTAAGGTGATTTACAATTGCTTTTCCTATACACAAGCATATACAACCAACATTCGCTGTTCACACATGCAATCCATTCAAAAAGGACAAGAGTTCATGTGTATAATATCGTACAGGTATCCATCATTGTTGAAGCCTGGCACTATCCCTTTAAGCCTCCTTTTGGTGTGTCGACTGACTTGGTTTACTTTGTCGCTTTCCCAGTCTGTCCATAAAACTCTGTTGTCCAAAATCGATAGAGAAAATGGATGTCCAATCTACGGTAGTCAAGAACACACGTAGTTTAGAACATCGCACCAACAACACCTCCCTTCACACGCATATATACCGAAATAAGAAAAAAGCATAATCTCTTGAAAGTTTTTCAATTCCAATCATAATAATACAATTGCTTGGATTTACCCCAGCCGGCAATCGACGTGATTGCAACGTTAAATTGACGTCAAAATTATGTTGATTTTAGGTCACATTTTAATTTGGCATTATGTGGACCTGATCTCGACGTCATTAAATAGATGTCATTTCGTCGACATTAGGTCGTTCTCTAATCACAATTATATTGACCGGATTTGACGTGATTTTGACGACTTTCGACGTAAATGTGACGGACGGGACAACTCTAGTAAAAAGTCGGAATGTAAAGAATGATTGTACTAAAAGTAACCGACGTTCCATCTAACAACCGACGTTCCATCTAACAACCGGGAACGTGTTCTGTTGCCATTCTTTTTCATTTTCATAGCAAATTTGGCGGGAATTCAAAAATTCTAATCAACGTACTATTGAGTTAAGATAAACTAAGATAGGTAGATCCAAAAAGGCCTTCACAATTCAACTTTCATCTGAAAACTATTTTCTCAAAAGCAAACACGTCAGCAATAATTTGAGAGCGTCCACGAAATTTTGTTGATGGGCAACCTAGTTCTTAGGGCTTTTTAACTTTTCGATATACGGATCGGCGCGGGGAAGAATAAAACACAAAAGCATTATGTACCTTTTCAACAAGCACACGCAGTTGGAAGTTTCTTTCATTGAACTTTGCACATGCTATCCTCGGAAAGCCGGCATCTGTCCAGCATAGTTCATTGGTCTCATAATTGATTGCTATACCGTTAGGAGTGCTCACGAACTGGGAACCAGCAAATATACTCCGTGATCTCCCGTCCAAATCTGTTTCTTCAATTCTTGGATTTTTGCGATCCCAATCACTCCAAAAAAGTTTCCTAAGAAAGAGAAGAAAAAGTATTCCAACAAAACTTTTCTGAAGAGGAGCTTCAACACAAATCTTAAATTTTTATCTCTAAACATTTCATTACGATCAAACCCAACTACGTGAAGTTTTCTTTCTCCGTCCAACTGGTTTTAACATCATACCTTAGTGTTGGATGGACCACAATGCTTCTTGGGTTGCTAATGTTTGTATTCAGCAGAACTCTTTGTTGCGACCCCAGTACCGTGGACCTACTGATGCTTCTCGTCGTTGAATCTGTCCAGTATATATTCCGATGAACCCAATCGACAGCGATTCCTGTTGTACCAAATAGAGACTATATCGGAAAGGCAAGAGACTCTGTGTTCGTGGTTGCGAAAGACTATTTCAAACTTTAATTTCAAACTTTTTTTATAAAGTTTTGAAAAGTGCTTTCATATTTTTTAGTTTGACACAGACTCAATAAAATACTTATCGTACCCTCTGGGAAGGAGAGCCTCTCCACCACAATTTGAAAGTTTCTTGGATTGTTTGGGTGGAGTCGCTTAATCGTTCCATCAGTGGCGTCTGTGAAATAGACATAACCATCTTGGCAGTCATAATCTGCACCAATCAAGATATGGGTGTAGTTTTCGAATAAATAAGTATAAGATTGTTTTTCATAAGGAATCGAGAATTGTTTCAGCGAACCGCTTTGTACCAATATAATGTCTGTAATGGAAGGAAAGAAGAGTTATTGGCATGATGACTGCTGGCAGGGATTGTTTTTCTACCTATGAGGTGATACTATTAAAAAGTATCAAAGAGAAATTATTTTGAAAACATTCTCAAAAACATTCTGTTCTACCGCAACTTTATGTTTGAAGTTGAGATATGAAGGCTGGGTCCGAATTAATCAGATGCATTGTGCAATAAGTGTGACCCTCGTGTAAACCATATACTGATAAAGCGTACATTCAAATATGCCAAATATTAAAATATTAAAATCGCAAGTTTTGAGCAGAAAAGAAGGAAGTTTACATTAATACGCCTTATGCGCAACACGAGGCTCAAACCTGGTAAGTAAGTAAGTCTGGGGTGATACATCATTTAATGGAGGTGTATACACCTTTACCGAGTTTCTGTTTAAACACCGTGTTTTGAGCTAGTTAGTACATCCAACCTCCTTTTTATGAAATTTATTGTTTCAATAATGTTTTAACTTTATTACTTAGTAATTATCTCTATTACTTAAACTCCCAGTAGAATGATTAGAGGCAATTTTGATATCTAAAACGAGGTTGGATGTACTAACTATGCCAAAACACAGCGTTTAAACAGAAATCCGGGAAAGGTGTATTATCTGTATTCATGTTCACCGTTTCAACGTCACTTTGTTCAGGCTCTGGTGGTAAATCAGTCCTGCTACATCCATTTACATAACACGATATGTTACTTGACGTCTTGTTAATTTTGTTTAATTAAGCGTGTTATGTAAATCTTTAGGAAATAGATGTGGCAAGACTGATTTACCATCAGAAACGGGGAGTTTCAAGTCCTTGGGCTTCCATCCGTAGTGGTTGGCTACACGCTTATAAAAAAGCGTGCATGGGAAAGCTAGCATACATACGTACCTGCCTCTCGCTGTTGGATGAACCTCGATTTAAACGTAACAGAACAAACACCAGTGATAGCTGAGTACTCCATTTTATCCAAGATCATTTCTATTTGATATTCTGGCGCCATGTCGATTCCTAACGGTTCAAAACGGACGAGTCGGGTGATATGCACTTCATCATATGGAGAAAGTTTCAGGTGGGCCTCTCCTGATACCACTCCGTCACCGATGTGATGATACGTCTCGCTCGTATTGCGAATATAGCTCAGATGTTCTTCGACATTTCTAAGATCTATGGTGCTTCCAGAAATGTGTGTTTCCATTTGCATACGGCCAGCTACATATCCTTTCAGTTTTTGCGTCAAAACAACAGTTTTACCTAAATTTACCAAGGAGATGATAATGTTTGGGATGGTTGACCATTTTCATAAATTACACGTAAGAGGAGGGCGGTGAACCACGTTTTCAAGGGGAGTAAAGTGGGGGGAACACTATGCGATTAATTGAACTGATTTCTGCAACCTCTTCCCCAGGACAAGAATCTCAATTGTGTATAACAATCAGTTTCTTTGCGTGAATCGTTTTTCTTTTTGATTACGTTTTAATTTCAACCTTTCACTGCTTTACGGCAATTTGAAAATGTTACTACCCAGTGGGCAAAATCTTAAAAAAGTCTCTGTGGAGGAGTGTTTTCTATAGGAATGACAAGCAATATCACCTGCTGTTTCTATAAATAAAACACTCTTCCACAGAGACATTTTAAAGACTTTGCCCACTGGGTAGCTGTGGATATGACGTCACACAGGGTTGAAACCGTTCAGAATCAAGAATGCAAAATATTCGGACGGGGAAGACTGAATTTTTTACTCACGTGGGTCCTTGTTAAACTGTATAACTGTTGTTGCAAGGAAACGATCACCGTGTAAATCTGGTCCGTTGAATTTACCTCTGCTTGTTTGTGCAAACATCCAAGCGAATAAACCATTAGCTGAAACCACGCTACGGAAGAACAAGCCTAGTTCCTTTTCTACCGGAGTAATAGACACTGTGATCATTCCACTGGATTGATTAACAAATACATAATTCTCCAGATTTAATAACTGATGAATATCCACTTTGCCATTTACGCTTCCAGTCAACAAAACGAAATCACCTTAAAAATTGACGGAAAAAATATAGTTACTAGCAAGTTGCTGCATATTCTCTATTTTTTCTCATTTATTCAAACTTTTGTCAATAATGGTGATGATACCTTTCGGCAAACAAGAGATTCCATTTCCTATAAAGGCCTGTTTACACTCGCACCGCTGTCTTTCTTCAGAACAGATCGCATTAGAGTGACATCTGTAGGCTAGTTTCTCACAAAAGCCTACAAAACAAAATAGCAGTGGAAAAAATTAGAGTAAAAGCTCTAGCGAATAGAGAAAGTTTATTACATTGGTCCAAAGGAGCAAGAGTCAAAATGAAAATGAATAAAAAAATCCCTTTCATTGCAACATAGATGTTATGTTTTTGTTTAAGGGATGATATTTCTCAAGTAATTTTATATGTACACCTCTTTATGTCTACAGCATCTATAATTTTTCATGGAGGTCAATAAAACCGTTGAAGCGCAGCATACATAGGAGTAACATGTAAAAACGATCTTTTCAGCAACATGTTACACTCAGATCCTGAACTTCAGAACATCGCGATGACACGATTCTTAAACGATGACACCCGATTCTTTTAAATCAAACAGTAACTCGAGGAAGGTGTAAATAACAATGATGCTCTCCGTTACATTGATGTTTCCTCGAACAGCTCTTACCATTCTTTGTTATGTCTTCAAGATGTGGATGGAGGACAGAAAAGTTCTGATTACTCACGAATCCAAACGCCCACAAACCAGGATAGTTAACGTTTGAGCTTTGCGACAATATTTCTTTGTACGCCTCGCTACGCCCTTTCCCGCCGCCAAACATTTGGAAAGCTCTACAAAAAAAGACAGTTACATATAAGACGTGGTCAGAAGATGTTTTTTGTTTGATTTTTAGTAATTGCTTTACCTGACGCCATCCCCAGCACTGAAACCAACCAAAATTTTTCCATAGATGAAACTTAGAAACGGTTGATAATGACTGGTGTGGCTTTTTTGATACAACATGGTGAAAAACGTGTCTTTACCGTCGCTTCCCATTTCAAACGTGACGGTTTGCAGCTGGAAAATATGACGTCACGTCTAGAAGACTGTCTTCAAAACGTGTAAATAAAGAACCCCTTCTTCCATTTTCAATCTTTTTAAAAGTTTTTTACGAATCGAAAATGATTAACACGCGCGATATGATCTTATTTATTGACATGCCCAAGACCTAACCAGTATTTATTGACATGCGCAATGACCTAACCGGTGGTCATGCATGGATGCATATACAAAAGATAGACAATAAATTAATCAAGCTTACAGCCTCTGGACGGGACCCAAAGGATATCTTCCATGTCACCACTAAAAGCTCTTTAGCAGTAAAATTATTTTCTCGCCGAAAGTTTGCATCGATTCTTTGGGAGAATGCGTCTAACAGTTGCGTGTTATTATGGCGTTGAACTGTCATAATTCTGTTAAGATATACTTCTGCATGGTAAGGAACGAGCATGCGCGTTTCGTAAAAGTCTCGGGACTTTAAAGGTCTTGCAGTAAATGGTTGGCCAATGTTTACGACACCATCAGTGGATACCTGAAAGTAGCAAAGTAGAGGATGGGAAATGTTTCGTCAACCCTACTTTTCTCCATATCATTCATATCGATAACTCTAGGTTTGTCTAACAAGACTAGATTATCACTATACTTTGTGGTCAAACCCTTGTTATGTCTGTCTGGATTAACGACAACATTGTTGCGTATTGCCTCGTTATTTCAAATGACAGTAAGAGACTTTCAACCAAAACATTTTATCGTCGCATCTTGTTAAGACAAACACACACTTTGGTAAACATTTATACAGAGAAATTGGGTAATTTTACTTGAGACTATTTTATGCGCCATCATGTGTCAATCACACGCGTAATGATAACACGTAATGGTAATGACACAAAAAAAACGTTTGGGTACTTTTACACCATGCACGTACACAGAAAGAGGAAAATCAGAACAATTATAAACTCTCATATAGGTTGAAATAAAATCCTTTATAGATGTATAAACTCACGTAAACAACTGAATAATAATTGCCGTAAAATAGAATTGGTACATCGAGTTTAACTTCCACGTGTTTCGTTGTCCAGTTGGTTGTTACGCTGGCGATCAAGGCAGCGGAAACAAACGACTGTTTTACGAACAATAAAAAGACAATTACGTAAATCTTCATCGTTCGAAATATAAAAATCATAATCTATGTTTCAATAATGAAGTCTCTCTGACTTTATTGAGGTGAATTTCAAATTTAAAATGGTGAAGTAATTGGTTAGCCCCCAAACACACGATGTCAATTGGTAAAAGTGCATCAAAATTTTCATGGATTTTTAAACGTTCAAGGAAGAAATGTGGTTATCAAAGAAGGATACTGCTGTTATTTGGAATTGAATTAATCCAGCAAATTTGAGCATCTTGACGGCTTCCCTTCAGAAACTCATCATTCATGGAAGTGGTCAGTTTTGAACTGGGCTTTATGTCTTTTTTGATAACTTGTTTTGCTGAACGCGAAGGTTGATAAGCTAAACGATAACTAAAACCGAACCCATTATACTATATAAGAATAGCTGAGTGCAATCATCTAACCCCAAATGTTTTTATCAATCGACTGACGTGTTACCTAAGAATGTTTTTTATTACAAAAAACATATTTTACTATGAATGTCAACGCCGCCTAGCGTGTGAAGGTTTGCAGTAGTAAAACTAATATTTTTAGCGTAACTTTAAACGCGCCTTTATTACGCCTTGTCTATTTTAATTTCAATTAAAACTAGTTGAGTGTTGGACAACACTGGTGTGCGACCGCTTTCTTTAAAAAAAAAACGTTAGGGGAGCATGTAACCTTTCTTCTTCACAATCCGCTGACAAATAGTGTCAAATAATTAAATGGAAGACGAAACAAATAAACATACATGTTCAGCATGATGGAGTACAAAGCTACACTGAACATTGTTCCTGTCATTATCTCCTCTACACATACTAACGCCATCATATCACACACGTAAGAGTCCGGTGAACAAAATTTTCTCACCCAAGTGGACCGATCAAATCTTAAAAGTCAAATCAAGGTCATGATTACGTGCTTTACCCGGTAGACTTGAAACAACATGGAAACACGGTAGCGAGGGCAGATTTTTTTTCGCTTGCAAAGTTTTACGGCAGCGGGGACTCCGGGGCGACTGCCCTTATTTGGTCGATAAGCAGAAGTTCCTTCAACACTTCATAAAACTGAGCATTGGTTCACATTACATGCTGAAGTTGTTTATATAAGTACACGTGAAAATTAATCTACTTTCTACATTCTCCACGACATTTTTCGCTAAGTGAATATTTTGCTTTAAGTAGAATAAGAGCCGAGAGGCGCAAACACGGTTGCAATAGCCAGTCGGTGGCCATTGCATAATTTATGTGCACTTTTTCAAGTTTTCCACTGCGTTGCAACCGTGAATAATTTTCTCGCCGATTAAATTTTGCAAACAAAGATTGCAACAATAAACATGGTGCGCATGAAGTGTACTCGTTACAATCGTTTTGAACATCTCTTAAACTTATAAAATGTGATGTTCCTCAAGGATCTATCCTTGGGCCATCACTCTTTTTATTATATGTGAATGACCTCTATCTTGCATCTAATGTTCTAAACTTCGTTCTCTTTGCTGATGACAACCTGTTTTTCTCACAAAAAAAAACATTAGATAGCTCTTTGACATAGTTAACAAGGAACTTAAAAATATTAAAGAATGGTTTAGAAGTAATAAACTGTCACTAAATGTTAATAAAACTAAATATGTTTTGTTTTGTAAGCCAACAAGTGTCGATAATTTGCCATTCAAATTGCCAAAACTTTCAATTAACGATAAGGAGATAAACAGAGAAATTCCATCAAATTCCTTGCTGTTCTTCTTGATGAAAACTTGACTTGGAAGAATCATATAAATGTTATCCAAAATAAGATAGCCAAAATCCTTGAAATACTTCGTACAGCAAAACCATATCTCAACCCAAAAACCTTAAAACTTCTGTATTACTCATTTGTACATAGTTATCTAACATAATGCAATCTAATATGGACAAGTACGAATCAAACTAAACTGAAAAAACTATACTGTAAACAAAAACACGCTTGTAGGATTATTTTTGGAGTAGATCGTTTTGCACCCTCAAAACCTGTATTTACCAAACTTGGGGCTCTAAATATCTACAAATTGAATATACACCAAATATTAACTTTCATGTTTAAAACTAAAATTGAGATTACCCCAAAAAAGTTTCATAATCAATTTTCCGTGGTCCACAATAAATATAATACTAGATATTCAAGAGACAAATTTAAAATCCCTCAAAAAGTTCATAAAATGAGAACTTTCTCCATTCCACACCGTGGTCCTACCTTATGGAATAATATAGTGCTAAATGCGGAAAAAAACTCCCTGTCTCTCAACCATTTCAGAAGGTATTAAATCAAATTTACCTAATAGTGACATTGATATTTCACGATATTTTTAGGCTGTTGTAATATTTAGACATTTACGTTACATCTTCTTTCTTTCTTTTCTTCTTGTTGATGTTTTATTTGTTTCCCTTTTGCATCAACTCAGCTTCTGTTTTACTTGTAAGTATTTTGTAATATTGGAGTATTGTAAACTATATACACATTATACCAACACGGGGATTGGTGATAAGGCACTCCAGCCACGGTGTACAATATGATATGTATGATTTGTTTTATGGGTTGGCAAATAATTAGATAAATAAAACGTCGGGTGTATAGCGGTATATCCTTACTATCAGAACGATATCGTTAATTCTTTCGTTTCATCGGCGATAAC
The DNA here is from genome assembly GCA_039566895.2 of Turritopsis rubra. Taxonomy (NCBI): domain Eukaryota; kingdom Metazoa; phylum Cnidaria; class Hydrozoa; order Anthoathecata; family Oceaniidae; genus Turritopsis; species Turritopsis rubra. Next base: position 8,448,242 of record CM077626.1, on the reverse strand, counting down.
ACGATGATAAGTGACATACGCAATGTTATACGTATCTCTGGCGATAAGCTAACTTCCTAGCTGCAAGTCAGCGGGAAGAATAGCCAACCACTACGGATGGAAGCCCAAGGGCTTAAAACTCTCCGTAACTTACTTCTTATCATTATGTGAATTTGAAGAAGTTAGTAAGTGTTGAAAGGATGGAGAAACGTTAATGACTTCACTCCAAAAAACGTTAAGGAATTATTCATAAGGCAGGATAACCAAACGGCCCTGACTGAACTTTGTTTTGTTCCATTGCAGGTCCAGTCATCAAAAATAATAAGTTATATTTTCCTTTCTTTGCTCGGCAGAATATAGTGAATAACAATTCCAATCGTATTTACGCGTATTCGTGTAATCATTCGTGTTCGACTCGTGTGTTAATTTAGCATAGGGATTTTAAAGTTGCCGATGTCAGGGCTATCTTTCTCTTTCCTTAAAGCCTGGGATCCAGGTTAGGACAATACACTTTTGATGCTTAAGAGAATCATTTCAATTCTTTGAAATGTCATTTCGAAGTAAACACACCATCGAGCTAAAAAAAACTTCATAAAAGTGGCCTCTTATAAAAAGATTGATATATGAAATAAGCAACACTTTAGCGCCAAACTGCAAGCTTCCACAAAAATTACGAGCCTAATCCTCCTTAGCCCTAAAATCAATGTTGCTGCTCCATAGTATGAAAGTCGGGTGCAACATTGAATTCAAGGGAAAGGGGGGTTTCGGCATTCGGATTAACCTGATTTTGCCTCAAAATAGTGTCTCAATAATTTTTGTGGAGGGTTGTAAGTTCAAGATGAGCACCAACACAAGCACCAATCTGAGCTTGTGTAATTCCCCAATTGGAACTTATTACAAGGTCTCTTCGCCAATGTTTTTTATGAGAATGTCGATTGTAGATGTCCTTGCGGTTGCTGAGTGCTTACGAATATTTTTGATTTCGGACGACAAAACTTTTCGTGAATACGTCACTGGGGCATGTAAAAACATTGCCTCGTTTCGAATCGTTCGAGGAAATGATGACGAACAAATAAATAACCGGAAAATATTAAAAATCATTTTTCAAGTTCTCGCGAGGAGAGAAAAACAATAAATCAGTACATCGAAAAACTTCGAAATCTTCGCGTATAAATTACAACATAAAACAGATGGTAACTGCACTTGCGAAAAAAACCAAAATAACAACCATTACTCGAGCACAGTGCAAACAAGAATGGAAGTACAAACAGATTTACATGCAAAGAGTTTTTGCCCAGCAGTTGCTGCACACATTGTACATCGTGGATGTTTCAACCTTTTTAGGTTCATCGGGGTGTTGGTATTAAATGGAATATTTTACAACGTCCGTGGTTGCATAGCAAACACATGTTCCCATGTGAAAACATCGTGATTTTATTAAATCAAGTCGGCAACTAAAACAGAAAGAGAGAGATCTAATAGGTAGAAATGTAAAAAGATGTTAAGAGTGTGTCGAGCCAACAAGATGCGATCATAAAAACTTTATGGTTGAAAGTCTCTCTTTTTCGTTTGAAGGCATGACTAAACCATGGCCTCGTTTCACACAGGCAAAAATAACAATATTTCCCTGGTGGTTTATCGCTTCTTGTTAGTTTAAAATGAAGCTTTTCGTGTAAACCACACCATCAGGTATCCTATCGCGAGAAGGATTTAATACCTTATTGACCATTTTTAACGCCAGTCTTAAATAGCGTTATTTCTAGAAAGTACTCGGTCAAACTTTCACAGACAAACATTTAACGCCGACCTTTTAACGCCACGTCATGAATATTAACACCATTAATTGCCGGCTTTAAAAGAGCAATAAGGTTGTTTTTGAATTCTGTCCTATATAAAAACTCTATTCACAGAAATACTGATCTCTAGAAAAGATATGTTTACCATTCATCGGCATTTCATCGATTTGTGTACTGTAATACTGTTCGATGTCTCGAAGAACACGAATGTCATCGGATTTCACGAAATTTATCGCAACACCCTTACGCCCATAACGCCCAGACCGACCAATGCTAAGAAGAATAAATAAACCAAACAATAAGCTGAGACCACGAGTACGTTTCATAGACAATTTATCCTCACTATGGAGTAACGGTGAAAAGTCGTACAAAACTGTTTGAAAGAACGAGACATAACCTGCCCCTAACCACACTCACCAAGACAAAAGTTTAAAGGTTTGCACCATAAACTTAGACGAGGAGAAATGGTCAGATGAACTATATGACACTAAAAACCAAGTTAGGACGAAATCTTACCGGTGAATGTATAACTCACGATTGTTCGGTAAATCGTAGTTGATTACAAGCGACACTTGGGGCACGTCTAAACCACGTGACCACACGTCTGTTGAAATAAGTACCCGACTAGAAAACAACCAATCAGGAATAGCTTAAACAAGGTCTAGCGTCATTAAACCAAAAGAAAAAAAAATTCAATAAAAACAGGTCGAAAGCAATTGAGAAAGATTATGCATGAACAATTCCTTGGAAGATAATTGCATTTTACGCCATTAAATACCTGGAACCCGAACGGAACTCCTTCATAATGGATTCTCGTTCTTTTTGCGGCATATCACCATGCATGGATACAACTGTAAAATTTGCCTCTCTCATCTTCTCAGTAAGCCAGTCCACTTTACGTTTCGTGTTGCAAAAGATTACCGCTTGGGTGATGGTTAGGGTATCATACAAGTCGCAAAGCGTTTCGAATTTCCACTCTTCCCGTTCGACCGCGACGAAAAACTGCTTGATGCCTTCCAGAGTCAACTCGTCACTGTATAAAAGAGAGCGAATCACGTAGTGTCAAAACAATTACTAACAACAGGTGAACATAGTGCAACAAAAAAGTGGCAAGAGAAAAAAAAAATACCGTTTGACGAGGATACGAATAGGATCTGTCATGAACTGTTGTGTCATTTCCAATATTTCGTGGGGAAGTGTAGCACTAACCAAAACAACCTGTGAAAAAAACAAAAAAACAGATGGTTTTAAAAAAGTTTTAAAGCATGCAGAAAAAACATTTGTAACCTGATTATCTCAAGATCTAGAAAACGTTTTAAAAAACTAAAAAAAGAGTTGTGACTTCATTTAAAAAAAAAACAATATTACTTGAATAATTCAGTAGACCTCGGGATCCCTTTAATACCTGTGTTGCTGGAGGTAGATATCGGTACACTTCATAAATCTGTTCCTTGAATCCTTTATTCAACATTTCGTCAGACTCATCAAGGATGAGCATTTTTATCGATCTCGTCCGTAGATTTTGTCGTTTGATCATGTCTAAGAAAAGATAGTATATACTCATTGGAGAGTAATTACAATAGCATAGAAAGTCAATAAAGCCAAAAAATGAAATAAATAAATAAATAAATACATAAATAAATAAATAAAGATGAGTAAGCAGCAGCGAAAGATAAATAACACTCGCCAAAAACTCGTCCAGGCGTCCCTGATACAATGTGTTGACCGTAATCTAACTTTCGAATATCTTCACCGATGTTTGTGCCACCAATGCATGCATGACACTGTACACTCATGTAATCACCAAGAGCAAGTACAACCTTGACGAGAGACAAAAAAAACCCTGATATCAGTAACTGATGTCAGTCACAGTCAAAAGGTTTATTTCCAGTACATGAGGAATCATCATCCAAAATCTTAAACTTAGGTATTATTTTATGTACAATCTGACCCACTCTTCCCATCCATAGAAAGAGTTAATTCCAAGACAGCTTCATGTTACCATTCCTTCTTGAATGTGTAGGTCAGTTACCTTATGGGGTAATCCAGTTGCCATTTTAGGTTTTATTCGTGTATATACATTGAGCAAACTTAATGGCATTTACTCAAAAAAGTCTCGGTAATAAAGTCAATCCGTCATCAGCTCATAGAATAATACAACACCATTATAAAAGATTTCTCTTAATCATGCAAGATTTTAAGTAGACCTTTTGTATCTGAACAGCTAATTCTCTGGTAGGTGATAAGATAAGGACTTGAGTCTCTCTCAGCTAAAAAAAAAAAAAAAAGACAACGGTATATTTGAAATGATTAACACAGATGTCTTTTCTGAGCTTTGAAATGTAAAACATATATGTAAAACAATTGCTACATACTCTGGTGTCAATTTGCTGCAGTGCGGATATTGAAAATGTGGCTGTTTTCCCTGTGCCTGATTGAGCCCTAGAAATGACAAAACACAAAGTTATTGCTTATCTGTTTGTTTCATAAGATTGTGATAACATGGCTGTAATTTCTGTTCAGACATCGAGGGGGTTTACCAGCCTGTGTCAAAGTGAAGCTGATAACTAAAATTTGGCCCTGTTTATCTTTTAAGAATGTCATTCTAGTTACTCAGAAAGGTGAAAAATTATTGTGGGGGTTTCAGGGAATTGTTCTCCAAGCCGATAAAAGCACTAAACTCACTGTGCAATGACATCACGTCCTTTAATAATTGGATTAATTGCTCTTTGCTGTATAGCTGATGGTTTTTCAAAACCTATGACATAAAAATGGATTCCATGTTAGATAAAAGCTTGCTTATACTCAGTTAATAAATTGCAGTAAATATTTGAAAGCAATACTATACAATCCCACATTCTATTACACAAAAGATTAATTCTGACGATTTATAAATGGTCATGTCTTTAATTAAGTTTACAAATCATAATTAACCATTTAATTTTGTATACATGTGTAAACAGCAGATAATCAGCCTAGTAAAATATAGTGACGAGAGAAATTAATCTGATTGTATTTCAAATTGTTTTAAACTGGCCATTCATTATGAAGAAAAAATTGGATGAAAGAACAGGACTAAAACTTAAGACAACATGAAAGTTTTCATCCCAAACAGATATAGGAATGGTTTACAGAAATTTGGTAAGCAAATGGTTCTTGTGCCTTTGAGAAGATTAACTGGACAGCAAAATATTAGAAAATCTAATAACTACAGAATTATAATATAAGTTGAACCTTTAGTGACTTTCAATTTAGTTTGGAATTATAGTGTTGACAGATCATTAGAAAAGTGAAAATATTCCAAACAGTAGTAGATTGTTTCGATTTGTATGCAAGGCTGCAATTATCCGATAAATCTATATTCAATCAAACGCACTATTATTCCTAGTAAGATGTCCTATTCCTCAGAAGTTGTTTCCTTTTAATGAAACAAATGCTTTTTGTTAGCATGGAAGATTTAAATGGGAAGTCGCAAGATTTTTTCAAATTTTTTCATGCTAATACATTCTCAACTAGAAATTCATTTAGTCAAGGTACAATCAAAACATTTTTCTATTCATTCATTTTCAACTTAGAACAATTCGATAAATTCTCTAATCACTGAAAATAAAATTGTAAGTTCCTTTAATTATGCAAAGTTGTCATAAAATTCACCAGACTGGAACTGAATAATAATTTTAAAACCGAGTATAGCTACAGTTGCTTACAATGAGTAAAATCATATAACACCATTTTTAGGAACTATCACAACAAAAGAAATAATAAAAGGCTAGAATCAATTTTCATAGAATTTTGTATGTAGGGTAGGGCAGTAATTTTCAAAATTATTTGACATTTGATACTTATCATCACATTACATGGCATTCCTGCATGGTGATGTACACATACAAATGCTTGAAGAAAATAGACTTGAACATTAATAGTTCATGTTATTTTGTTTTGCAAACATGGAAAACAGACACTAAGCCGTGTATGATAAATTTAAAACATCCAGCAATTATTGAGAAAAGGATATAGACATTATTATAAAGACAATATTTCCTTTTATACATCCCATCCCTATTTTTTGCTGCCACCTATTCTCTGTGAACAATTACTTTCTGCTCTCCATCATTGTATTCATTTTGTCTCATTTTATCATCATGGTAGCGTCGCATTGATGATTGGTATTGTACATACATAATCAAAGCATGTCATTTACATATCCAGTTTACTTGTAGCTAGTAGCAGAAGAATTTATTTGTTTTCAAATTTCGTAGAATTCACAGTTTCTTTTATTTTTTTAAATAATTGGCTGTTGACTCTTTTATTTTCATTAAGACCGATTCCCTTTGTTGCCCTCCATAGTTGTTTTTTAAATCAATGGAGGTGAAAAATATAAGTTTAAGTTAAGTAGAGCTGACAGATGCAAGGTCAATTTCACGGAAATGATTTTGGAAAAAATTCCAGCAGGTAACACAATGGAACAACAGAAAGTATACAATTAGTAATGTATGTTTCACGCTGACCCCAAATTTGACAACCGTAACACATGTGAGAAGAGAAAATTGCATGATAGCTATAAGACTGTGTTTGGATCAAAATTATAGTGAACCATTGGCTCTCCTTAGCTAATGAGACAATGATGATTCCAGGAAAGGTTTTTGTCTATTAGACACCAATATTAGATAAATTTAGTAGGATAAAATCTTCTGCTATCAATTTTGAGCTACAGATCTAACTAATTGACTTGATAGACCTGCTAAAGTGTAGAAGATTAGTGTCATCGGCAAAGTGAAAAACTTCTGAAAAGAATACATATAAAGATCATTTATATATAACAAAAACAAGGGCCCAGGACAGAACCTTGGGGAACACCATCTTTAATGAATCAAAGGATCGATCTTATATTAGAAATAAAAAAAAACTGATAATGGGATTACAAGTATGACCTAAACCAGAGGTTAGGGATGTCATGTATTCCACAGTGAGATAGTTTACTTAATAAAATCTCATGGTCAACAGTTATCATATGCTTTCTATAGATCAACAAATATCACACATACGAAGTGATCTTCATCTAAGCTTTGATAAATGTGTTCAGTTATGCCAGCAAGAGCATGTGATGTAGAAAAACCTTTCCTAAATCCATAGTGGTGTTGATATAGTAATTTTTGTAATTTTTCAATAAAACTGACAAGGCGAGATGTTAAATAGGAGAGAAAGGATGGTAGTTAGATACTTTAAGTGGAGAGCCTTTTTAACACAAGAATGACCTTTAGAAGCGGATAAATATCGAGCTCAAGCAGAAATTTTAGTAGAAATACTGTTGGGGAGCCTTTTATCCACAGGAAGAGAAGATTTACAATTTAGTACTTCATCAAATGACACAGGAGAAATGAAAAATGAGTGAGGGTTAGGGTTCTTAAGATAATTTTTAAAGTTTTTATATGAATTAGGAATTTGTCCCTTAGAATCAGCAATAGGTTGGGGTAAATAATGTTTACTTTTTTACTGAAAAGCGACCCAATTCGTCAGTCAAAAGTATTAAATTCTATTCTTTTGACTGTCACTTAAAATGTAAACATTATTTACCCATTATTTACCTGTGTTTGCCACTGTGTTTTGTTTTATTTCACAGTTTACGAAAAATTGTTGTCGCAGAAAATTGCTTTCCAACAGAAATTTTCAACTTTCAAAAAATATTCTTATATCTTCGAGGACAACATCTTTCTATTTAATATAAGGTAGTTTTATCTAAGTTCGACAAAACAACTTTACAATCCAATAAATGAAAAAGGAAACCTAGTTTACGTCCAAAAGGATGTAAGATATGAAATACGATATCCAAACAACATTAGTAATAAAAAGAAAAGACATTTCTTTACTTTGAAGATAGATAAACGGAGGAGAAAAGGAACGGGAGGATACGTCATATATTCTTTATTCGACAAAACAATTTAGAGATAAAACACGGAACAGTGATATAACAAATGAGATATCATAAAAACCACGTGCCGTAATAATCCCAAAGGAAACACTAGAGGTGATATTTCTTTTCTTTACCGCTAATTACCCTTGAAGCTACTTGTAACATTTTCATAACTATTACATCACGATGCAAACAAACTCTGATCATCAGTTGGTTATTAAGCATGTCGAAAACAAAATATCGCACCGGGAAAGGGAAAACCTCCCCTATATGGAAATCTGCTTTCAAAACAGGGATTTAAAAGTTATGATTTGAAGTACCATGGCCAATCTTTCCGTTCCAGTAGTAAGCAAGATGTTGTGATAACAGCACGTGTGAATATCAACAACTTCATTTCGTTCGTGTTTTTTGTGTTTGGATTTGTTTAAAGAGGTTTCAGACTCATCTTGAATTTACACCCAATTATTAAGCGATATTTCAAATTTAAACTATTGGGTGAAAAGTACTTACTTACTGTAAGCTTTCGTTGATTAATCGCTTCAATATTAACATGTGTCCAATATAGAAGCATGTCGAACTTAGATGAAACTACCTTAGTGCATTTTTAATATATAAACTTTCTTTATTTGCGAAATTCAACCTTTTTAACATTTTTCTTTTTCAACAAGTGTTGTAACTGAATAAAATACATTTTAACATATTTATTTTAAGTGTCACTCACATATCAATTTCCCCCACTTTTAGCTCCTTCCGACGCTAACATTAAATTCATGTCCCCGGAAATAAATGTTATATAATTCCTTCAAGGCGGCAATTTCTCCCATACACTCACACAAAATATCAAAAAACGTTGAATTTCAAAAGGCAAAAATATTCATTAAAGCATTAGCAACAGTTGAAGGACACAAAGTTACAATTATATTCATTATGGAATTGGGATTTCAGGTCAGGACAGGGTATTGATGAAAGATCTAAATAAAGCCGCGGAGAGGGCACCTCTCTAACTGTACGTACTGGGGCTCACAACAAACCTTAAAGAAAAGAGAGAAAATTACCGTAAGCATAAATTCCACGGAGGAGGTCTTCCCTTAGCTTCAATTGGTCGAAAGTCTTGGTGACTTTGACTTCTTCAGAAGTTTCGAAAACCAATTTTGAATCTTCATCATCTTCTGTTTCTATCACGCGACGTCTTGTCTCTTCAGCCATTTTGAAAGAACAAAACACTCCGAGAAAGCCGTTTCGCATGGATCGGGTTTTCTTCCGACGCGTTTGATGTCCAATTTGGTATAGAAATGGAACGACTGGTGAAATTTACTCTACTACAGATAACGTGCTGAGCGCAATATTCAATAAACAAATATAAAAATGTGGAAGTGATCAATTTCCTGAATGTAGATCAAACAAACAATCTATAATATAAAGTCGTTTAACTGAAATTTAATGTCCATTGTTTAATTTATTAGCTGGAGGTGGAGGTGTGTAATTGCAATATGGATAGTGGTGGTGAGTCTAGTAAGGAATAATTATTGATTTATTTGATCATATTTTTATCGTAATAACTAACTAGCAAGAGATTTTATGGACAAGTTCAAAGAGTTTTATGATTTGAGTAGAAGTACTGGAATTGAAAGTTCAGAATTGTCCCGAATCAGGGGTTACTGTCTGGAATTTCTTGTATTTGTTCCAAAAATCCTTATGGTCGGCGTGGCGGGAAGAAAGGGAAAGTGACATCGCAGTCTACCATCAACACTGCCTAGTTGAGAACTAGCTTAAAACTATACGAGTTTTGCGCCATTCATACATCTGGCCAACATTCTTGTGTGGTGTCTGTGGATTTAACACAAGAATGTAAATGTGGTCTTCTTCAATTTCTTTATTTTTCTAAGAATAATGAAAATTTTGGAAATAACAAATTTTTGAAAGCGGTAACTTGCAGTAGTGTGGGCGGTTAACGGTAAACTGCGATGTCACTTCCCTCCGCCTAGGTAGTTCTTCTCAACAAAATTTTCTAAAATTTTTAAGAAAGTGTATTTACGATCACACATCAAAACCCTCGCCATCCAGTCACGAAGGGCATAAACATATTTGGTCCTCAGCAAAAATGCATTTTCTGGCAATCTAGCTAGAAGGGCTAAATTCTCAAAAATTTATCTGCACTCTTGAGCCCAGCCATGGTGGGGCCTGCGGTCACACTGTGGTATGTGGTATGTGGTTTGTCCTGAATTTTAGCAATTTCTATTTGGACTGTATGTATATATATTATATTCCTCAAATCTGCATCTAGTGGCAAAGTGAGTATGGATGTGGCCCCTTATTTTTTGCCTTTGTGGTAAATTTTTATTCCAAATGCTTAAACAACAATAATGCAGGCAGAAGTGAAAGTTATGTTTACTGTAACAGTGAAAATTCAGTCTGTGTGTTAAATTTTCATTATCCATTATTCATTACTTAGCGATAAATAATTGTATGGAAAAACTAAGAATTATTTAACAATCCCAATATGGAATGTCATACGCCAAATCAATTTTGTAGTTGCCATCGTATGTAAAACATGATCTCTCAGTTTATGGGTTTAAAAGTGCACTGAAACGAAATATCAAAAGATTAACTTAACGAGAATTTTCAGGTCACATAAAGTTGTATTAAAGTAGAAAAACAATTGGGCATGAGGATACCAATTTGATACATGAGAGACTGAAATAATTGTAAAAACCATGTTTAAAGATTTGAAACAAAAGTTACAATCACTTTCTAATTGGCTCTTCATCACAGTTTTTAAATTGTTGGTAGTAGTCATCATCATCCTCAACGTCATGAAGATTTGTGCCACACTGCACACAAATAGGCCTCTACACTGGATCATTACAACTGTGTTTTTTAATAAAGACATTCTTATGAAAGACCAAGTGTATTCTTTATCTTCAAATGCATTTTAGAGGAGTCTTTTCTCATTACTTTAAGTCTTTTCTTTGATACAACCAACCCCCACTTTGGAGAGATTTTGTAGCAATTGGGGCTGAAAGGAAGGGTTTTCTGTCATACACATTTCTTAAGAAACAAGTCAAGGGGTGGAGGCTCGATGTTTTTTAATTTTTAGGCCATCTATGAAAAAAACAATATAATAATATAATAGCCTCAAATGTATCTTAATTGTTTCTTAAGTAAACTTAAGTTTTGACATATTTCCACGGTGAACATCGAGAAGCCTTTTGATGAAGTTTGTTACAATTTTGTTTATGAAGTTTGGTGTTTCTTACCTATTTCTCTATCTCAGCCTGGCAATGTATCTTAAATGTTTCTTAGATTTTTAGGAATTTGAGCCTCATGTTTCTTACAAGTGTGTTTCTTAAAAAGAACATATATTTTTTGAAGTGTTTCTTTGGAAAATATTGCCATTGAGAAAAATGTTATTGTAATGGTAAACATAACTTTCATTTCCGTCTGGCTAATTATAACAATTTCTGTTACTATGACAGCCAAAGGAAAGACACATTGTTGCAAATAACCCTATTGGAACCTTTCATGATTTGTTCATTAAAACCAGATAAAACTTGCATGTATTCTTAGTTGCATAGAGGGTTTCAATAAATCTATTATTCCACAATGCTTCATGAAAAAAAAAAAGTTTTTTTATTCCATAAGCATGCTCAAGAAATGTAAATATTACTACATTATTATTAAAACAATATTATTCTTCGCTTTTAAACTTTAAATTATGAAGTAAAAATAAACAACAAAACTAACAAAGACACTTCCCTCTCTTCTTTTTGACTAAAGAAATGATTGTTGAGAATATTTCGAATGAAAAAACATTGCATTGCATTGAATTCTCCTCTGGGAACCTTGTGATGTCTTCCTTAAGATACAACACTCCACAAAGTAATAAAAACCCATTAGATGGAGCTAGAGATTTCCCTATTTTGATGGGAGATTCCCCCTATGCTTATATGGAAGAAACATAAACAGATATCCATTGACGAAATTTACCTAACGTTTTTTCTTTCAAAATTAAGTAAGAAAAAAGCATGATTTTAATATTAGTATAAGAAGATATTATTTCACCTTAAAAAAACAACTTTGCTGCTGCTTTTTTTACAGGCAAAATGGAAGATCAATCAGAAACAGTTGATTTAATGCCTCATGGAAATAATGAAAAGGAAACGTTACTGATACAATCTAAAAGAAGTCCAACAAAAGAAAAGCCTACGTATAGCACTTTTGGAGACACTGATACCAGTGTAGATGTAGGTGGCGAGTTCCCTGACCAAACCGACACAGCCCAAATGAAAACAAAACTGAAACCATTGCATCTTGATATCGCATCTGCTGCCAAACATAATAAAAATCATTTGCTTAATAATGTTCAAGATATTCAAACACCAACTGGTCCTGGTACCAGCGAAACGCCTAAGTGTAAGTATTTTGTGATGTTTTTTTGTGGGACCAGGTAGAGCTGTTTCAATTGTTCTTTAGAAGAATTATGTTTTTAAAGAGGAAACAAAAACTGTAATTATTTGATTAAGCACAACTTATTTAATTTAAAGGATTTTTGGTGTGGCGCTTATTCCAGGAAGGCATTTATTTATAGATAAAAAATATCAAAGTTTGAGTGAGAGATTGTAAAAGGATCTTTTAATCAAAAAGTCTTTTTATTTTTTACCATTAAGACTTCTATTGTGTATTTTCTATAGAATAAGCACTACATTCTTAGTAGAGTGTGTACTATTAATGAAAATATTAAATAAGTGCCGCAGTTCATATTATAATCCTTTTTCAAGCTTTTTTTTTTTTGAAAGTGCCAATTACTTAAATTTCCCCGCTCCGGTGCGGTGGTTATCTAGGGCAGCACTTAATTGAATAATTAAGGTATGTGCTTTTCATGATTATTATAAGGAAAACCATATTTACATTTATGTAACAGAGCAGCAGGCACGTTTACAAAACATAACAGTCATGGATTTAATATTAGGAACAATTTTTATCCTGAAGATAATTATTTTTGTGACATTTGTTTATATCTAGCCATTAATGTTGCGATATTCCTCAAAGAAGGAGAAGGACACTTACTCCAACTGGAAAAGGGAAAACTAACAACAGCTGGTGAAATTAAAAGTATGATGTTAGAAATACTATCCATACCAAAATCTGCTAGTAAAGTATTTTCCATGTGGATGGTTTCGCCTTATCTTGGTAAGCATAATCTTGTATATTACTGTAATTATTCAAATAAGTGCCCTGGGACGGATTTTTGCATGGGCGCTTAATTGAGAGAGACACTTTAAAAAATATGGGTGTTTTAGGATTTTCAAAACTTTTCGCTGAAGGTAAAAACAGAAAGAGATTTATTCCCCATCTATAAAGAGTTTATAAGCGTCCATCTTTGGAAAGGGGGAGAGGGCACTTAATAGAATATGGGCGCTTATTTAACATTGAGAGATTTACATGGGCACTTATTCGACAGGGGTGCTTAATCGAATAATGTGTATTCATTCACCAAAAGCTATATGTTTACTAAGGCATGTTTAAAGTTCTTGTGAATAAGTCGCAGGAATCGAGTAACTCATTCGCACAAATGCAAGAGTTTACAGTTTGTGAGAATGCACCAAAATTATTGTTAAAATCAAAATGAAAATTGCGGCATTTCTGAGTGCAGAACTGGATTCCATGGCTTAGACGGCATCTGAAGAGTACAATTAATCATTAATTTCACTCTGTAGAGTACAAATTACATCTAAAAATACATTACCCAGATTAGTTTTCTGGAAACAATCTGAACTTAATCTATTTTACTGCCAAACTGTTTGCGGTCTTCCTTCGTCTTAAAAATGATAACAAAACTAATCATTAATTGTACTTGAAAACATGAGATTGCTAATAATAATGAATTTCATGACAGGAAGGGACAAAACGTTTTTCACCGGAAATTGTGATAAACGTAAAAATTTTGATCGATGATATCTCAGTAGCAATAATTTTGTCCAATTGATCACCTTTTTGAGCTCTATAAAACACTGTGCTACTTTCTATTCACTATCTTGTGAAATAATTTCTGTCACCTTTTAAATGGGAGGAATGAGTGGGACCGTAAGGATGTTACCACAGTGTTTTCAGGCTGCTCATGTTGCAATAAGGTTTCGTTAACTGAATGTCAGACACTTTGAATTTTTTAGAAATACAGTTGAAGGGTCACCATATACCATACCTTTTACGAAAACAATGGCGGGATATGTTAATTGAGTTTTCGTCGTGTCAAGATCAAGTCCTGGCAGTTAATGGTACGTTTGTTTCTTTTTTTAACATTCATCGAATCTGGTCAATGTATAAGCTTATTTTTGGAGTTGTTTACATTTTAATGTTTTCTTGTTTAGTTGAACCAGTGCTGGTATTTCAGAGAAATTCCTTTTGTTCGGTAAAGGATGAGGAAATGGTGAGCCTTTATTCTTTAAAACAAAATGAAAACAAAAAGACAACTGGTTCTTCTCCATGAACGCAATGTATTCTCTTATCTTGATATTAATCCAAGTTTCATTTTTTTTAACTGTTAGTATCAAAGCAAATAGAAACTACATGTATTTCTTCTTTTTTAGGAAACTGATGAAACTGTGATAAAGAGGCTGTTTGCAGAGGTAATGAATTGTATCACATTTTAGTTAATGAGGGCATATAAAAGCAATGTTACCATATCTCCATTAGTTCAAGATACTTTCCTTTTTTGGACTTGTCATTTTACGAGATGCCTTTGGGTTACAATTTTCAGAGTTTGAAAAACAAAATTGTGTGATGGAGAAAGCTAGTCAAAGAATTTCGTTAAATTTTTACTGAAGAGTATTCTTGTCCGCAGCAGAATACACTTACTCTGTTGTCAGATCAATTATTATGATCAAAAACAATTTTCAGTATTATCAATTTTCCTGACTCAATACTATAAAGTGGTGGATAATGGAGGTATACCAAAATTTATGGAGAAGAATGTTTAGCTATTAAAGCAGAAAAAAGAAAATAAGCCCATTGGTGATAAAAACTGAAAACAGAAATTATGTTAATGTTCTTTCTCCACATTTTATTCACCACTGTTATATCAAGCAAGTGCAAATATTAGATAGTGCCAAGTCAAATCTAAGAGACACTTTACCTCTTGGCAAGTAGGAACTTCAGAAATTTACATGTCCGATATAATTACTTTCACTTTCACTTTTTGCCTAATCCTAACAGTCAACGTCAAAGGTTTTCGAAAAATGTAAATAATTTTGTAAATGATAAAAAACATATATTTTGCTGTTAGGTTAGAATCAATAATTACATTTGCATTATAGCTCAAAAGAAGTTTAGTATGTAAACATAATACACAAAGTACATTGTCTTTTTTAATTACTGTTATGATCATTACTTTAGGCTCGATATAACATACTGAATGCCAAATACCCAATACCTGTCGCTGATGCTGAAATATTAGGTGGGCTGCTAGTAAGAATAGATCTTGGACCATACTCTTCATCTTTTAAACCTGGATATTTAAGGTATGTTTATGTTAGTGTGTTTGACACTTGCTGTAACTTTGGAGATGTATTTTTGAACTGATGAGTCTGCTTTCTATGATCGGTTTTGCAGAATTTCTTTTAAAGTTTTCACAAATATTGAATAATTTTTTCTGTGTAATCCTCCTAATTTTCCTTGCAGTTTTTTATGAACTGCAGATTTCCAATTGCAAAGAAAAGATCTCCCATAATACATTAGAACTGAATTAACTTAAAAAATGTCACCTTCAAAACTAAGAGTGATTTTGTTTAAAAACAAGGAAGATGTCAGTCCTTGAAACGCCACCCTGTTTTTTTTTGTCTTTGTAGAAAGCAACTTTCAAAATTTCTACCGTACTATGCAATTGGTTCCAACAAAATAATTCAGCAGTTTCGTATTACTGGCACTGAACAGCGCTTACGTGATCAACATGAGCATGCCACAAAAAAAAGAGACAGCATACTTGCTTGTCAAATCAAATTTCTTGAATATTGCCGAAGCTTACCATATTATGGGTATGTTGTAGAATTCTTTTTTGTTTGAACAATGTTTATTATAATTTTGCAATACTTTGTTTACTAAAGCTACGATTGATTTCAGATGCGCATTTTTCCGCGGTAAGGTATTACAGGAGTTTGTCAGCTGGAAAATTTGGAAATCGTCCGAAAAAGAGATTGTTGTTGGTATCAATCGCAATGGAATAACAGTATTCAAAAGCCTCATGGAGGTAAAAGTCATGTTTAAACAAACGGTAGATTAATAATATTTTTAATACTATAGCCTGAAAAATGTTATTCAATCTCTGTAGGTTGTATTGATGCACATAGCTTATGACGATCTTTCTTGGGAATATTTAAAAGAAGATGGATCACCTGATGCTTTCTGTATTGAATATGATGTCACAAATACAGACGGCGAAACTGAACCGCAACAAATCCAAATCCTGTCCAGACAATCTTGCATGATGGATTGTATGGTCGATTCGTGTGTACAGTTTCTGAACGTTATGAATGTACCGAAAACGTAAGTATTCTCAATCTTATTATAAATAAAAGCAAGTCAAGTAAACTTTCTAATTATTTTTTCCATATCACTACTTTAATGTTTTAATTGCTAAGGAATAAATTCGCTTTTATGGACAAAGATCAGCTTGATTGCTTGATTGTCAATCTTTTAAAAATACAAGTGTTCATGCAAACTTTACATTAAAGTATGAAGATACTATTCATACTAAGTATGGTACTTGTTAGCATGCTTTGTTTGCCAGCACTGCCAGCACTATCCTTAGTTAACAAACAAATCCAAAATAATGCTCCGACTGCCCTCAGCAAAATATATTTGTAAATTTTGCATGATTAGGATATGTCTACTATGCACTGCAATGTCTTTAATGTTTCTCCTTTGCTCAGAAATTACTAGCCAATCTGTTTACTTTTTTCTGCATAATTAATGCATCTCCCCAGTGGTTAACTAATTTATTAAAATTATTCAGAATGGTTTTCAAACAGTTACTAGAAGCAAAACGACCAAACAAATGAACTTTTTGGGGCAGTTTTAAGTAATTATCTGGTTTCAGCTCTGATTACAAGAGATTTAGATTTTACTGCACTCAAAAACTAAAGAAATGTATTTTTGGGGCAGTCAGGCCAGTGAGATCGCATTCGCAGGTACCAAACAAATGTACCCTACATATCTATAGATTAACATCACAACCAGTATCACCACCACATAGTTTGATTAAATGATAAAATAGTCATTATTTTATTTTTAGACCAACATCGGCTGACTACAGCAAAGTACTGAACATAAGTATGTTATTTACCATTTTCATATGAAAATTCTTTTTATGTTGGTTACCTTATTTTTATTTCTCACCTTTTCCTGTGTTTATTTCATTTCTCGCCAGGTTACTCGACATTTCAGTCTGATAAAAAGCATAATTTTTCGCTGAGCCGGCCATTCAAGAGATGACACTTAACTAGGGTTTGTTCTCTTAAAGTTCTTTTTGTTTGACTAACAAAGGATTTCTGCTTCTGATTTGAAATTTGCTGTTGTTTTGTTATTATTTTGGGGGAAAGTGACTTAAGAAAGTGTTTTTATATTTGCAGGTGAAGGAAGAAATTAAAGATTTTGTGAAGAATCATTACAGCGTGTCCGTAAACTGAAAATTTTTGTTTTGCACCATATTTTCTCTCAAAAAAATTTTGTTTACATTTTTAGCTGATAAAGCAATAATTAAAGTATTTGGCTCAACAACATTTATGTTGTTGCTACTAATAATTGCCTTTAGAAAAGCATTTGAGATATAAGGGTCTCAATCTGGCCCTGAAACTATGTCTTTCTTGCCAAACAGTAAAAGCCACTCACAGCAGCTCATGGTGCTGAATGAGTTAAAGAAAAACTGAACACTATGCTATGCTGCACCTTTTTCGGTATCTAACGACAGAGTGAAATTTGTATTTATTTCGTACTTTATTTTTTTTGTCTGGTAATTTTACTGAAAGACCATTTCGAAAAGTAGGTCAAAAATACATTATTACGTAGTTAACCATGATGAAAAAATTTTGTGAAATATTTTTCCCTACTGAATTGTGTTTTTTTTCTGAATGTCATAAAGGTTATTATTGATAAAGCTTTAAAATGAAATGAATATTGTCTGTGACCTATTTTTCGAAATGATGCAACAACGATGTCAGAGCTCAAAATAAAGGGCGGTCAGCAGTCACACTTGAGTTTTATATCTTGATCATTAAAAACATCTTTTTAGTGATCAACATGACCAGTATTTTGTTTTTCCATTTTAAGAACACATCTTTTTTGTATAATTTATGTATCAGATACCTTGTGTAGTGCAAACTCTCGGATACATGGCAATTATGGAAGGGGATATAACATCTATTAGATAGCATTGATTGCTTGAATCAAGACTTTCTGGTCATGATGACTGCCGGACATTTTGCCGGACATTTTGAGCCCTGCAGTGTCCAAAATAATTTCATTATCAGGAGATAACTTTTGATGGTTGATTTCTTTCTCAATGAGTGATGTTGTTTTGTTGGGTTTTTTTATCAACTAATTCCTGTAAATATATGCCAACAAACACAAATGAAGGTTTCACCAGTGAAAATTCAAAAGGATACATACTAACTTTTTTTGTGTTAAGTAAATAGCTGTTTTTATTGCCAAGTCTGCATAAGAAATAATAGTAACATAAGTCTAGCTTGGAATCTATGCATTATTATACATTTCAAACAGCTGTTACATAAAAGGCTATTACATTGGGTATGTCTACATAAATTGACTTTATGTGGAGAAATCGATTACAGAAAATTTTAGCAATATTGATTTAAACATATTTTTTCCCTGTTTTCACGATTATTACTTTCCGTAACACCTGTCACTTTATGTAAACATAATACTTAGGTAGACTCAGTGTGAAAACGGCTAAGCAGAGTAAAATATTTTGTGCTAATATGAAATGCTATCCATTTGACAGGTGAATTTTTGTTTAAGTTTCTGGTCTGGTTATAGTTTCACCATTCCACTAACTTTAAGGTAGCTCTACACCTGTCTCTAATGTGCTGTAACTTGGGAATGGTAACAATGCAACAGTATCATATATATTCACTAATTTGGAGCTTTAGTTTTGTAAATGAGATTTTATGTATAATTATGAAGAAAACCTAACGTGTATTATCTGAATTCCTCTGTTTCTCCTGTCCCATAATAAAGTCTACATTGTACCAAGTGGAAGAATTAATCTACTTTGTTTTGATTTAAGAGTTTAGCATTAGAATGTATACTCCTAAAAGGAACAGCAAGTTTCATGACGACTCAAATGTTGGACGGGCAGATTCGCCATTTCGACTTGGCAATACTTCGTTCAGTCAAGATAATGATTTTTCTGCAAAAAGAACTCCTTCGAGAAAGTAAAAACTATTTTTATCATTGTGTATCCACCTGTTTAAGTATATAAATTTGGATAGTCTGTAAGTTTGAAGTCAAATTTTGTTATAAATGTTTTCAAGTTATGGTAAACCTCTTTTGTTAATGAGAAAAAATTTGTTTCAACATTATTTTGCTGGGAATGTTTTCAACTTCATTGTAGCCAATTAAGTCAAGTGATCGAACAGAGCGAAACACATCAACTATTAACATTCGGTGGTGCACTTCCATTAGACATAGCAGAATGTTTGTCCATCTCCCCAAACAATAACAAAGGTATGAATTTTTTTTGACTGTTTCCAATGATTTAAATTTCAAACGGGAGATACAGGAACCATTTTCAATTTATATCATAACTTGTTATATTTTATGATTTCCTTGTTACACTGGAAATAATAATGAAAAATATTTTTTTTCCATTTTCTTACGTTAATAACAGTTTTTGTTATTTTTTTAAAGCCACATTCACATTTACATATTTTTTTACATAAAGACCAAACTTTCATTCGTTCTCTAATGTTTACGTTAAAAAATTACATAAATGTGACCAAAAACATAAGAATTTACATAAACTCTTACTATATGTAAAAAAGCTTTTGTTCATAAGGAAATTAACATAAGCCTGGAAATGGAAATTAGCCTTTATGTAAAACATATACATGCTCTTATGTAAAAATACATAAAACGTGAATGTTGCTAATTAGTCATTGAAATTTGTGAGTGTTTAAAGCACTTAAGCATGATATTCTCTTTCATAGCCTGTATCTCATCGAAGATACATCCATCGGGGTGGGTTAGTATCATTTACAACCGGAAACTATATGTGTGGAGATATGTTGCAAGTACTGTTCGAAAGGTAACGTGGTTAAGATTTTAACCTGTTAGTTGAATTTACAGAAATATCCCAAACAACTTCAACAAATTTGGTCACACTTTAAACACCTCTTGCGATTTGTAGCTTGTTACGAAGATGATAATTAGTTTAATTACATATTAATTATATTATATATATACACACTAATGATTATGATAAGAACAATGGATGAGATTAATGTAGAAAAAATTATCAAAATAGGAAATTAAATCGGTCTGAAGATAAGCAAAATTTTGATGAAAATTTTAATGTGGTGTTCAGGAAATAGAGCTTATCGCAGGAGAAAAATAACCGAGAACCTTCTGTCTGCAACAATAGTTTTTGAGTTGGTTTCTTTGGAAAGGGAATGGGTGTCCCTGCTACCGGAAACCCTCAATCAATGCAGTATCATGCGATTTGGTAAAAACAGATCTAAGTGAGTTTGAGTGAAAAATACAGTTTACATAAAGGTAGACACAAATCTTTTCCTTCATAAGAAAACGCATACAAATGGACCGAGAGAAAAATCAACCCAATTTCAAGGACATGAAAATTAAAGGTCAGAAAAACAATTTAATTTCATCCATTGTTAATTTTTTATAATAAGGTATTATTTTACCAAACCTGTAAGATTAGGATAATCTTCATATGCTTTCTGTTCTTCCGAACAGTTTCCTTTTTAAATTTTAGTTTATAAAAGGCAGTTTGAGAAATAAATTGTATTGAAATTTTTTCAGGCGGTGAAGTGTATAGAACTACAACTTCCATCTACAGAACTGAAACATGATGGCAATTTGACATGTATAATAGAAAATAAATCATCCGATCCGTTGCAATCTTTCAACTCCAAGACTGGTTTGCTGTTTATATCAGCTGAGGGAACTTTACAGTACTGGCAAAATATAAATCGACCTTCCATGACGACAGTATCAGCCCTTCCCTTAAACGGAAAGCAATGCCACTCCTTGCTAGCAGTTATGGTAAGTTTAAAGTAGCAGGAATGTTTGATTTCATTTATTTGATTGGCTAAGATTTTCCTGATATTCTGTTATCATTGTTTCTTCTTAAAGCAAAACAGAGTCTTTTGAAATTTCAATTTATAGTTCTTTATAAGGTGAAGCATATTTGGTGGGAGTGAAAAACCAATCAAAACAGCTCCTCTTAAAAACTCAGCAAAAGTTTCTTGGTAAAAAACATCTACAGTGCTGTTTAAGATAAAATGTAAATAAGCATTTTCTCAGTAACGTTTGTTAGAAGTACATGGTATCAACATTTTTCATGTTATTTTGTGTGTAATAATTATCATGGTTCGTGTACTGTTGCTCTGAAAAATTGCTCCTTTTGTTCACGTCTAGCCGTATGGTTGTGTTATGACGACGACAAGCAATGAAATCTACTTCATTAATCCAAGTCATGTGAGTAGAGTTTCATCCATTCTTTTTTGTATGTTGAGTTTATTACCGATGATGGTGAAAGAAAGCTATTCATTTGGGGTTCAGACAAGACCTGGAGAACCTGAAAAAAAGAGTTTTATGGAAAAAATCCGGGAGAACCTGGAGAAATCAGGGAGGAAATTTAACGAGATTCTCTTATGTGCATTACTACTGATAACATGCATGATTGCTATAGAATACATAAGCTCCCTTAAAAAAACCCAGAAAAACATATTTGTCAGTGTTCTCATTTTACATGGAGAAAGTTGAAAAACCTTAGAAAAGGCTGAGCAATAAAACAGTAAAGTATTTTTAAAGTATTTTAAAAACATTTCAAATCATCTTTTCAATTTACAAAAAGACTCTTAACTACTGAATAATAGGAGAAAGACAGTTAAAGGTTTGAAGAACGTGAAATTTTAACATTATCAAGGGAAAAACTAGATTGAAACACTTATACCGACTGCAAAGAAACTTTTAATGAATTAACAACCAATCAGATTTCTTAAATTTTCGATACGAGTTAGTTTGTAGCTGTTGTTAAAAATATGTAGCTTTGGACAGTAAGAAGAAAGAAAAACACAGATGGTTATAAAGGATTCCTTGCTTTTCAGAAATCCAAAAATTACAGAAAACCCTGGAGAATTAATTTTTTTAGCACACATTGCTGTAAATTTCAACTTTACCAATGCTTCAGTAAATTCTCTGTGTCAATCTCTACTCTCTTCTGATACCACTAATAATGTTTCAATCTGTAGAATAGCTGGTTTGGACTCAGTAGTTTTGTTTTTCGCTTTTTTACTTCGTGGTTGATGCTTTTAGTTTTGGGAGAATAACCACTGTACATAGGAAAACAAATTCAAAAACAAGTTTCTAGCAGATTTTCAATAGCTACATTTTTGGGCAAGAAGCAAAAAAAAAACATCAGGAAATTCACAAATTTAATGACAATTCTGAATTCACTCTAAATAAGTTCTGGATTAATTTATCCCACACTCTTTTATTCTTACACTTTTTTATTATCTTAAGGTGTTATTTAGGATTTGTACGTTTGGTTGTTTTGTTTTAAGTATATAAAATTCATCAAAGTCACTCAAAGGCACCAAATTTAGCCATTTTGATTTTTTTGTAGTATTGTTTTTGATTCCCCCTGAAACAAAGAAATTTGATCTTCATTTTGTTATTTTTAATCGAATAAATATTGTGTTAAACATTTTTGCCTACTGCATTCCATTCACTAACAAATCCCAGTAAGAGAAATATTAGTTTCACTTACTTTTATCTAGAGATTTTGCGTCTTTTTTTTCAGGGATAAACCTGGCCAAACCTTTGTATTTTGGGTTAAAATTCAGGGAAAATTGATGGGTCCGTATGTATTCGTAGCCGATGATGCATTTCAGTTAAAACCTTAGATGCTGAAACCTGATTTATGCCAAAATCATGGAGATATGTTTTGCAAACCTTGTCTGAACCCTGTCATGATTCTTCAGGTAGAAATCAATGACAAGAATTTGTATTTTTGAATTTTGTTTTAGTCTGGAATACATTGTAGACAGTTGACTTATTCATCTGGAATGCTTTCAAATATTGGACGTCGAGTATCAAGCTTTTGGTTCCAACCTGTGTCTTCTGAGAGTAAGGTACGCCTAACAGAAATACGTATGTTTTTGGTGGACTATTGTACAAGAAGCATCTTTTTCCAAGCTCTGTGAATGTGTCAACAAATCTCTATAATGCTCTTAATTGAATGTTTATGAAAAACTGGTCTAAGTAATTCCAAACTGCAAACACTAGGCATCAGCATCATTTTAGAGAAATCACAGTGTTCTGTGGGGGAGAATTCTACCATGCATGGAGGCCGCTACGATGGATTGCGTCCCCTGCTTCAATAATTTCTCTTGCCGCGATGCTGCCATTTTTGAAAGTTGTAATGTCGCTTCACTTCAGAATCAGTTTGTTTGTGCAATTCACATGCCACACAACAGGTGTGGAAATCATTGAAATGTTTTCTTCTTTTCCATAAAGCCAATGCGATTGTTTTTCGCAAAAAAAATATGTTGACGTTAAACCATAACTTGTAAAAGCCTTCCAGAACAACAGTAAAGCTAACACTCCTGACCCTGTTAGGGGCATCATTGATGTGAACTTGGCTGCTATGCCTCCTTGAAATCCTAGCTACAACACTGTTTCATTTCTTGGACTTACTTATTTGTGTGAAAAATAATATACTTTTATTTTATGTATAGCATCCACCTTGTGTTTGCTCAGCAACGATTGAATTCGATTCTTCTGAAAGGTTTGTGGAATTGCTTTAATTCATTATAATGGTTTGAAATGTTTTTCGTATAGTATTGTTCATTGATCTCATTTTTCTAT